>WNWK01002653.1:22500-200474 GCA_009830355.1 Cherax destructor
ATAAAAAATTACATTTGCCTCCACTTTGACCTAATTTCCCATTCAACCTCAACAAGAACGACTCCTGTTCTTCCTTCTCTCCACCACAGACGTATATACCCTCTCTGTTATCTTATTCTGTTTCACTCTCGTTCTCTCAGTTTTGCCAGCCTTAACACAGCACCAGGGTCAGGAAGGCAGCCTTAACACAGCACCAGGGTCAGGAAGGCAGCCTTAACACAGCACCAGGGTCAGGAAGGCAGCCTTAACACAGCACCAGGGTCAGGAAGGCAGCCTTAACACAGCACCAGGGTCAGGAAGGCAGTCTCCCCTGCACACCACCAGCCAAGAATACCTTAATAACAATGACAGCACTCGAAGTAACTCTCAGTGTACATACACTGAGAAACATGTACCTCTCTTTACATAGTTCTTGCTAATATACAGTGTCACAAGTGAATCTGTTTAAGAATTAATAATAATTATATTCTACCAGACAAAATATCCACCGGTGTCGATTTTTGTAAAAAAAAAAAAAGTGAAATATTCAACAGTGCTTTTGTTGTTCACTTCCCAACTTTGACTTGACAATAATATCTTAAAGAACATCATGACCAATATTATGATTTTCCTTCATAAAGAAGAAGACTTCACGAGTATCACGTAGTGAAATCTGAGTGGACGACACCGCGGAGTTTACCACAGTCGGACACACTACCTAGGTGGACATTGATAAATTAGACATGTATATGCAACACTTGGGTATTTTTATTGTGGAAACGTTTCGCCACACAGTGGCTTCATCAGTCCAATGCAAAGAAGAATGGTTGTTGATCAGAGGGAGCTTGAGGTAATCAGTCCCTCAGCCTTCAGTTGATGTAAGAATACAGTATATGCGCAGAGAAGATTGATGGACTGATTACATCGACTCCAGGCTGAGGGACTGATTACCTCAAACTCATTTTGATCATTAATCATTCTTCTTTGTACAGGACTGATGAAGCCACTGTGTGGCGAAACTTTTTCTCAATAAAGATACCCAAGTGTTGCTCATATGTCTAATTTATCAACTTGTCGGTTCTCTGAGCCATTACACTAGTGCTGCCAGTGTTGACACCCGCTGGAGTGTGGCAACGATAGTACGGACCAGTCCTAGACCCGTGTGGTCCAGTCCAGGACCTGTGCGGACCCAGGATACACCCAAACGGTACATAGTAACTGGCCCATACGTTACATAGTAACTGGCCCATACGTTACATAGTAACTGGCCCATACGGTATATAGTAACTGGCCAGTATAGTATATATTAACCGCACATTGTGTGGGTATAAGGTAACCGTTCATTGTGTCAGTATATATTAACCGCACATTGTGTGGGTATAAGGTAACCGTTCATTGTGTCAGTATATATTAACCGCACGTTGTGTGGGTATGTAGTAACCTCTGCCGCAAACCTTCTCTCTATAGTGAGTGCGTTTTTTTTTTTTTTTTTTTTTCAAATGAGACTGAAAAAGTTGAAGGGAAACCTTAAACAGCGAGTACTATGAAGGCATCTGACGCGGGTCTTGCAGTTTTACACGCACTTCCTTCAGTTGCGTTTACTAAACCTCGCACTGGGTAGAGGAGCTTTAATGAGCTTACTGTATTCCACCACTGATGTCTGCTAGTGTACGAAACGGTAGGAAGTCTATCAACCCCTTGTGTAGAAGGTAGATATGTGTGTGAGAGGTTAGAAAGACTATCAACTAAACTCTTGTGTAGATGGTAGATATGTGTGTGAGAGGTTAGAAAGACTATCAACTAAACTCATGTGTAGATGGTAGATATGTTAGTATCTAAGCGGGTAGAAAGTCTATCAACTGACCTCTTGTGTAGAAGGCTAACAAGGAGGATGAGACAGTAGCTGGGTTGAGTGCGTCTCCCGAGTGCCTCTCTCTTGCACGACCACCTCCACCAGACTGCCTCGTCAGAGCCTCCCTCACCTTCTTATATACGTTTACCGCGGGAGACCAGCGAGCTGCCAGCTGCCTATATCGTGGTAGTAGGGGTGCCTGGCACTCCTTCACTGGCTGGCACTGAGAGTACTTGATCTGACAGCTAATTTCCATTTGAGAGTCCCACCCAGTCTGATTTTTCCAAGAGTTTCTATCGGAAATTATTTATCCATTTACCAAAAGATGAAACATTTGTTGTTGACAATTTTAAAATTGATTTTCTTGTATCTGAGACTCAGAGTATTATTATACTTTTGATATATAGACCTCCAGGCAACCCCAAAAATATATATCAGCGTTTACTGATTATATCCAACAGCTGGTCCAGCACAACACTGGTGGTGGTCCAGCACAACACCGGTGGTGGTCCAGCAGAACACCGATGGTGGTCCAGCACAACACTGGTGGTGGTCCAGCACAACACCGGTGGTGGTCCAGCACAAAACCGGTGGTGGTCCAGCAGAACACCGGTGGTGGTCCAGCACAACACTGGTGGTGGCCCAGCACAACACCGGTGGTGGTCCAGCTCAACACCGGTGGTGGTCCAGCTCAACACCGGTGGTGGTCCAGCTCAACACCGGTGGTGGACCAACACAACACCGGTGGTGGTCCAGCACAACACTTGTGGTGGTCTAGCACAACACTGGTGGTGGTCCAGCACAACACTGGTGGTGGTCCAGCACAACACTGGTGGTGGTCCAGCACAACACTGGTGGTGGTCCAGCACAACACTGGTGGTGGTCCAGCACAACACTGGTGGTGGTCCAGCACAACACTGGTGGTGGTCCAGCACAACACTGGTGGTGGTCCAGCACAACACTAGTGGTGGTCCAGCATCATTGTGTGTAGTCTGTGTTACACTCTACCTACACACTGTATCACTGTGTTACACTTTACCTACACTCACTGTATCACTGTGTTACACTCTACCTACACACTGTATCACTGTGTTACACTTTACCTACACTCACTGTATCATACTGTGTTACACTCTACTTACACACTGCATCACTCTGTGTTACACTCTACCTACACTCACTGTATCACACCGGGTTGCACTCTACCTACACTCACTGTATCACACCGGGTTGCACTCTACCTACACTCACTGTCTCAGGTGTGGGCGCCACCAAACTGATGTAGCCAATAGCAGAGTATCGACCCAGTGAAGCTCTCTTACTGAAGAAGCTTCAAAACATAAGCTCTCTTACTGAAGAAGCTTCAAAACATAAGCTCTCTTACTGAAGAAGCTTCAAAACATAAGCTCTCTTATACACACTGCATTTCAGTGATGATTGCTTGCACGTTTTCTCCTGTAACTCAGTCTTAAACGAATCACTATCACCTCACTCTAATATCATCTGCGATCCTGCAATTCTGTCTGCTAGAATGTGTAGTAAGCATGTACAACCACCACAACTCACAGTTAAATAGAATGGTTAATGGGGGTTTGAATGATATCGACTACACAAGGGTCATTAAGTCTTCACGCAACCTTTTCACCACTACACAAGAATAGTTTAATTCCTCAAATAGGAATTAGAGTCATCTCTAAGTAGATTTACGCTGTGGAGTTGACACAGTTACTTTTTGCTGATGATACTGTGCTTATGGGAGATTCTAAAGAAAAGTTGCAAAGGTTAGTGGACGAGTTTGGGAGAGTGTGTAAAGGTAGAAAGTTAAAAGTGAACATAGATAAGAGTAAGGTGATGCGGGTATCAAACGATTTAAATAAAGAAAAATTGGATATCACATTGGAGAGAGGGATTATGGAAGAAGTAAATGTTTTCAGATATTTGGGAGTTGACGTGTCAGCGGATGGGTTTATGAAGGATGAGGTTAATCATAGAATTGATGAAGGAAAAAAGGTGAGTGGTGCGTTGAGGTATCTGTGGAGACAAAAACGTTATCCATGGAGGCAAAGAAGGAATGTACGAAAGTATAGTCGTACCAACACTCTTATATGGGTGTGAAGCATGGGTTGCAAATGCTGCAGCGAGGAGGAGGCTGGAGGCAGTGGAGATGTCCTGTCTAAGGGCAATGTGTGGTGTAAATATTATGCAGAAAATTCGGAATGTGGAAATTAGGAGAAGGTGTGGAGTTACTAAAAGTATTTGTCAGAGGGCTGAAGAGGGTTGTTGAGGTGGTTTGGTCATTTAGAGAGAATGGATCAAAGTAGAATGACTTGGAGAGCGTATAAATCTGTAGGGGAAGGAAGGCGGGGTAGGGGTCGTCCTAGAAAAGGTTGGAGGGAAGGGGTAAAGGAGGTTTTGTGGGCTAGGGGCTTGGACTTCCAGCAAGCATGTGTGAGCGTGTTTGATAGGAGTGAATGGAGACGAATGGTTTTTGGGACATGACGATCTGTTGGAGTGTGAGCAGGGTAACATTGTGTGAAGGGATTCAGGGAAACCAGTTAATTGATTTAGTTGGACTTGAGTCCTGGAAATGGGAAGTACAATGCCTGCACTTTAAAGGAGGGGTCTGAGATAGTGACAGCTGGGAGGGACTATTCTCAGCTGTCGTACCTCTGTAAAGACAGTGATTATGTATGAGTGTGGTGAAAGTGTTGAATGATGATGAAAGTATTTTTTTTTGGGGGGGATTTTCTTTATTTTTGGGTCACCCTGCCTCGGTGGGAGACGGCCGACTTGTTGAAAAAAAAAAAAAAAAAAAAAATATATATATATATATATATATGGTCAATTAGCAAGAACTCATTTTAAGTTAAGTCCTTTCTAAAAAAAAATTTCATGCGTTTAAAGATATATTTTTTTTTCATTTATGCTAATGTAAAAATTAATAATTTTTAACCAAAAGAACCTTAGAAAACTTACCTAACCTTATTATCAGTATGTTATTATCTGAGTGGAAGTCCCATCAGTGAGCTCTGAGTGCACCTAGTGAATAGTATTCAAGCAATCACTACAGTGAATCCTCTTATGACCGGGATTTGTGTGAAATCCTCAAAATGTGTTCATGTGAGGTTGTAAGCTACCACACACTGGTGTGTGTGTGTATGTGTGTGTGTGTGTGTGTGTGTGTGTGTCCGTGTGTGTGTGTGTGTTTGTGTGTGTGTGTGTGTGTGTGTGTGTGTCCGTGTGTGTGTGTGTGTGTGTGTGTTGTGTGTGTGTGTGTGTGTGTGTGTGTGTTTGTGTGTGTGTGTGTGTGTGTGGTATGTGTGTACTCACCTAATTGTACTCACCTAATTGTGGTTGCAGGGGTCGAGACTCAGCTCCTGGCCCAGCCTCTTCGCTGTCCGCTACTGGGTCTCTGCTCTCCCTGCTCCATGAGCTCTATCATACCTCGCCTTAAAACTATGTATGGTTCCTGCCTCCACTATATCTTTCTCTAGACTATTCCACTTCCTGACTACTCTGTGGCTGAAGAAATGCTTCCTAACATCCCTTTGACTCATCTGAGTCTTCAGCTTCCAGTTGTGTCCCCTTGTTTCTGTGTTCCCTCTCTGGAACATCCTGTCCCTGTCTACCTTGTCGATTCCCCGCAGTATTTTGTATGTCGTTATCATGTCTCCTCTGACCCTTCTTTCTTCCAGTGTTGTTAGTCCTATTTCCCTCAACCTTTCTTCATAGGACAGACCCCTGAGTTGTGGAACTAGCCTTGTCGCAAACCTTTGCACTTTCTCTAGTTTCTTTACGTGCTTGACCAGGTGTGGGTTCCAGACTGGTGCTGCATATTCTAGTATGGGCCTGACGTACACGGTGTACAGTGTCTTGAACGATTCCTTGTTTAGGTAACGGAACGCTAATCTTAGGTTTGCCAGTCGCCCATATGCTGCCGCAGTGTGTGTGTGTGTGTGTGTGTGTGTGTGTGTGTGTGTGTGTGTGTGTGGTGTGTGTGTGTGTGTGTGTGTGTGTGTGTGTGTGTGTGTGTGGTATGTGTGTGTGTGTGGTATTTGTGTGTGTGCGTGGTGTGTGTGTGTGTCCGTGTGTGTGTGGTGTGTACTCACCTATTTGCTTACCTATTTGTGGTTGCAGGGGTCGAGTCATAGCTCCTGGCCCCGCCTCTTCACTGATTGCTACTAGGTCCTCTCTCTCCCTGCTCCATGACCTTTATCAAACCTCGTCTTAAAACTATATTGGAGCCTGTAATTTATTCTGTTAATTAGATATTTGTAGCTAATTTGGTTTATTATATAAGTGGTCCCACTGGAGAAAGTTTCTTATACTGTATAAGGGGCCCTGCTGTATTACCGTATGTATTCATAAGTGAATTTATTTTGTATCTGCAATTTCCTCATGTTTAATTTAACCTTTGTTAGACTTGGGTATGTATGGTCCCTGCCTCCACTACGTCACTTTCTAGGCTATTCCACTTCCTGACAACTCTATGACTGAAGAAATACTTCCTAACATCTCTGACTCATAGGAGTCTTCAACTTCCAATTGTGACCCCTTGTTTCTGTGTCCCCTCTCTGGAACATCTTGTCTCTGTCCACCTTATCTATTCCTCGCAGTATTTTATATGTCGTTATCATGTCTCCCCTAACCCTCCTGTCCTCTAGTGTCGTCAGGCCGATTTCCCTTAACCTTTCTTCGTAGGACAATCCCCTTAGCTCTGGGACTAGTCTTGTTGCAAACCTTTGCACTTTCTCTAATTTCTTGACGTGCTTGACCAGGTGTGGGTTCCAAACTGCAGCTGCATACTCCAGTATGGGCCTGACGTATATGGTGTACAGAGTCTTGAATGATTCCTTAGTGAGGTATTGGAACGCTATTCTTAGGTTTGCCAGCCGCCCGTATGCTGCAGCAGTTATCTGATTGATGTGTGCCTCAGGAGATGTGCTCGGTATTATACTCACCCCAAGATCTTTTTCCTTGAGTGAGGTTTGCAGTCTTTGGCCACCTAGACTATACTCTGTCTGCAGTATTCTTTGCCCTTCCCCGATCTTCATGACTTTACATTTGGCAGGGTTAAATTCAAGGAGCCAGTTACTGGACCAGGCTTGTAGCCTGTCCAGGTCTCTTTGTAGTCCTGCCTGATCCTCGTCTGATTTAATTCTTCTCATTAACTTCACATCATCTGCAAACAGGGACACTTCTGAGTCTATCCCTTCCGTTATGTCATTCACATATACCAAAAACAGTACAGGTCCTAGGACTGACCCTTGTGGAACCCCACTCGTCACAGGTGCCCACTCTGACACCTCGTCACGTACCATGACTCGTTGTTGCCTCCCTTTCAGATATTCTCTGATCCATTGCAGTGCCTCTCCTGTTACGTGTGCCTGATCCTCTAGCTTTTGCATTAACTTCTTGTGAGGAACTGTGTCGAACGCCTTCTTGCAGTCCAAGAAAATGCAGTCTATCCACCCCTCTCCCTCGTGTCTTACTTCTGTTACCTTGTCATAAAACTCCAGTAGGTTTGTGACACAGGATTTTCCTTCCCTGAAACCGTGCTGGTTGTCGTTTATAAGCTTGTGTCTTTCTAGGTGCTCCACCACTCTCCTCCTGATGATCTTCTCCATGACTTTGCATACTATACACGTCAGTGACACAGGTCTGTAGTTTAATGCCTCGTGTCTGTCTCCTTTCTTAAAAATTGGGACTACATTTGCCATCTTCCACGCCTCAGGTAGTTGCCCAGTTTCAATGGATGTGTTGAAGATTTGTGTTAGTGGCACACACAACATCTCTGCTCCCTCTCTAAGGACCCACGGAGAAATGTTGTCCGGTCCCACCGCTTTTGAGGTATCGAGTTCACATAGCAGCTTCTTCACCTCCTCCTCGGTTGTGTGTATTTCATCCAGCACTTGTTGGTATACCTCCCTATTCTGAATTCCTGGAGTCCTTCCTGTCTCCTCTGTAAATACTTCTTTAAATCTCATGTTGAGCTCTTCACATACCTCAGCCTGATTTCCTGGTCCTTGACTGTTGTTTTCCTCCTGATGTGGCTATACAACAGCTTCGGGTCAGACTTGACTTTTGATGCTATATCATTTTCATATTGTCGCTGAGCCTCCCTTCTTACCTGTGCATATTCGTTTCTGTCTGTGTGTGTGTACTCACCTAGTTGTACTCACCTAGTTGTGGTTGCAGGGGTCGGGTCATAGCTCCTGGCCCCGCCTCTTCACTAGCCGCTACTGGGTCACTCTCCCTGCGCCATGAGCTTTATTATACCTCTTCTTAAAGCTATGTATGGAGCCTGCCTCCACTACATCACTTGTGTGTGTGTGTGTCTGTGTGTGTGTGTCTGTGTGTGTGTGTGTGTGTGTGTGGTGGTGTGTGTGTGGTGTGTGTGTGGTGTGTGTGTGTGTGTGTGTGTGTGTGTGTGTGTGTGTGTGGTGTGTGTGTGTGTGTGTGTGTGTGTGTGTGTGTGTGTGTGTGTGTGTGTGTGTGTGTGTGTGTGTGTGTGTGTGTGTGGGTGTGTGTGTGCTCCTGGCCTCGCCTTTCAAACTACCATCACAGGCACTATTGGGTCCCAGCCTCGATGGTTCTATCATTCTCACACTTGAAAAACACACAGAACAAACACCTCGAAACAACACTGAATAAAGAATAAAGAGAGGGGAAGGAGAGGAACATCTCAGACATCCTGTGACTTAGATAACACAATAAAGCCATCTATCCAATTGCTAAGAAAAGGATTGACTCTTTAAGTTTTCCAAAGGTGATAACTCACGTCAGTGTTGGCACTATTCGTGTGACCATAGACCAGGGTGGGATAGTAACTCACGTCAGTGTTGGCACTATTCGTGTGACCATAGACCAGGGTGGGATAGTAACTCACGTCAATGTTGGTACTATTCGTGTGACCATAGACCAGGTGGGATAGTAACTCACGTCAGTGTTGGTACTATTCGTGTGACCATAGACCAGGGTGGGATAGTAACTCACGTCAGTGTTGGTACTATTCGTGTGACCATAGACCAGGGTGGGATAGTAACTCACGTCAGTGTTGGTACTATTCGTGTGATCATAGACCAGGGTGGGATAGTAACTCACGTCAGTGTTGGTACTATTCGTGTGATCATAAACCAGGGTGGGATAGTAACTCACGTCAGTGTTGGCACTATTCGTGTGATCATAGACCAGGGTGGGATAGTAACTCACGTCAGTGTTGGCACTATTCGTGTGACCATAGACCAGGGTGGGATAGTAACTCACGTCAGTGTTGGCACTATTCGTGTGACCATAGACCAGGGTGGGATAGTAACTCACGTCAGTGTTGGCACTATTCGTGTGATCATAGACCAGGGTGGGATAGTAACTCACGTCAATGTTGGTACTATTCGTGTGATCATAGACCAGGGTGGGATAGTAACTCACGTCAGTGTTGGTACTATTCGTGTGACCATAGACCAGGGTGGGATAGTAACTCACGTCAGTGTTGGCACTATTCGTGTGACCATAGACCAGGGTGGGATAGTAACTCACGTCAGTGTTGGTACTATTCGTGTGATCATAGACCAGGGTGGGATAGTAACTCACGTCAGTGTTGGCACTATTCGTGTGACCATAGACCAGGGTGGGATAGTAACTCACGTCAGTGTTGGTACTATTCGTGTGATCATAGACCAGGATGGGATAGTAACTCACGTCAGTGTTGGTGATCACAGAACAGTGTGTGTGTCTACCTATCTCGAGTTTACCTTTAGTGTTCCGAGAGTCAATGCCCCTGGTGGATCAGAGCCTGATCAACCAGGCTGTTACTGTTGGCTGCACGCAGTCGAACGTACGAACCACAGCCTGGCTGATTTGGAACTGACTTCAAGAATTTACCCAGTTTTCTCTTTAAGATAGCTAGTGATCTATTAGTAATCAAACCCCTTATGTAAGGTGGGAGGCTGTTGAATAGCCTTGGGCCTCTTACACTTATTGTGCTGTCTTTCATGTACTTATGGCGCTCCTGCTTTTCATTGGAGTATTTGGCACCTTCTGCCAAGCTTCTTCTTATAGTAGAGAGTGATTTATTTGTGCATATGTAGGACCAATCCCTCTAGGATTTTCCAGGTGAAAATTATGATGCATCTATTTCGCCTGTGTTCCAAGGAGTACAGGTCAAGGGACTTCGAACGTTCCCAGTAATTTAGATGCTTGACTGAAATTATACTTGCAGTGAATGTTCTTTGTACAATGTCTAGAACTGCAATTTTGCCCTCTTGGAAAGGGGCTATTAGTGTACAGCTCACAGACAACAGGTGACTTCATGAGGCTCATCATTGGCATGGAATTCCTTGTTTTGAAGGTTCTCATTATCCATTGTATTATTTTCCTCACGGTTGTGATAATGACACTGTTGTGATCCTTGAAGGTGAAATCCTCTGACATTATCACTCACAAGTCCTTCACATTAGAATTAGTTTGTACTCTGTTCTAGCTCTTATTTCCTCAATTTTTCCATATCAAGGTAACTGCAATATGCCCTCACTTTACATCATATTGTTTTCAGTGTCCTACTGGAAGACTTGGTTTATATCAGCTTGGAGATTCGCTGTGTTCCCGGTGGATGTCACTCTCATGCACTTCTAGCATCGTCTACAAAGGCTGATGCAGTGCTATGGTTAACATCTATGTCGATGTCAGATAAGAGGATGAGGAACAGGATGGGGGCGAGTACTGTGCCTTGTGGAACAGAGTTTTTCACTGTAGCCGCCTCTGACTTAACTCTGTTTAATATTATTCTTTGTGTTCTATTTGTTAGAAAGTTGAAAATTCTTTTGCCCATTGTTTCAGTTATTCTTTTAGCACACATTTAGTTCCCTAAGTTACATCAGTGGTGGTACTCTTGAAGTTACATCAGTGGTGGTACTCTTGAAGTTACATCAGTGGTGGTACTTTTGAAGTTACATCAGTGGTGGTACTCTTGAAGTTACATCAGTTGTGGTACTCTTGAAGTTACATCAGTTGTGGTACTCTTGAAGTTACATCAGGGGTGGTACTCTTGAAGTTACATCAGGGGTGGTACTCTTGAAGTTACATCAGTGGTGGTACTTTTGAAGTTACATCAGTGGTGGTACTCTTGAAGTTATATCAGTTGTGGTACTCTTGAAGTTACATCAGTTGTGGTACTCTTGAAGTTACATCAGTTGTTGTACTCTTGAAGTTACATCAGTTGTGGTACTTTTGAAGTTACATCAGTGGTGGTACTCTTGAAGTTACATCAGTAGTGGTACTCTTGAAGTTACATCAGTGGTGGTACTCTTGAAGTTACATCAGTAGTGGTACTCTTGAAGTTACATCAGTGGTGGTACTCTTGAAGTTACATCAGTGGTGGTACTCTTGAAGTTACATCAGTTGTGGTACTCTTGAAATTACATCAGTTGTGGTACTCTTGAAGTTACATCAGTTGTGGTACTCTTGAAGTTACATCAGTTGTGGTACTCTTGAAGTTACATAAGTGGTGGTACTCTTCAAGTTACATCAGGGGTGGTACTCTTGAAGTTACATCAGTGGTGGTACTCCTGAAGTTACATCAGTGGTGGTACTCTTGAAGTTACATCAGTGGTGGTACTCTTCAAGTTACATCAGTAGTGGTACTCTTCAAGTTACATCAGTTTAGGTACTCTTGAAGTTACATCAGTGGTGGTACTCCTGAAGTTACATCAGTGGTGGTACTCTTGAAGTTACATCAGTGGTGGTACTCTTGAAGTTACATCAGTTGTGGTACTCCAGAAGTTACATCAGTGGTGGTACTCTTGAAGTTACATCAGTGGTGGTACTCTTGAAGTTACATCAGTGGTGGTACTCTTGAAGTTACATCAGTAGTGGTACTCTTGAAGTTACGTCAGTGGTGGTACTCTTGAAGTTACATCAGTGGTGGTACTCTTGAAGTTACATCAGTGGTGGTACTCTTGAAGTTACATCAGTAGTGGTACTCTTGAAGTTACATCAGTAGTGGTACTCTTGAAGTTACATCAGTAGTGGTACTCTTGAAGTTACATCAGTGGTGGTACTCTTGAAGTTACATCAGTGGTGGTACTCTTGAAGTTACATCAGTGGTGGTACTCTTGAAGTTACATCAGTAGTGGTACTCTTGAAGTTACATCAGTGGTGGTACTCTTCAAGTTACATCAGTAGTGGTACTCTTGAAGTTACATCAGTAGTGGTACTCTTGAAGTTACATCAGTGGTGGTACTCTTCAAGTTACATCAGTGGTGGTACTCTTGAAGTTACATCAGTAGTGGTACTCTTGAAGTTACATCAGTAGTGGTACTCTTCAAGTTACATCAGTGGTGGTACTCTTCAAGTTACATCAGTAGTGGTACTCTTGAAGTTACATCAGTGGTGGTACTCTTGAAGTTACATCAGTGGTGGTACTCTTGAAGTTACATCAGTGGTGGTACTCTTGAAGTTACATCAGTAGTGGTACTCTTGAAGTTACATCAGTGGTGGTACTCTTCAAGTTACATCAGTAGTGGTACTCTTGAAGTTACATCAGTAGTGGTACTCTTGAAGTTACATCAGAGGTGGTACTCTTCAAGTTACATCAGTGGTGGTACTCTTGAAGTTACATCAGTAGTGGTACTCTTGAAGTTACATCAGTGGTGGTACTCTTCAAGTTACATCAGTTTAGGTACTCTTGAAGTTACATCAGTGGTGGTACTCCTGAAGTTACATCAGTGGTGGTACTCTTGAAGTTACATCAGTGGTGGTACTCTTGAAGTTACATCAGTTGTGGTACTCCAGAAGTTACATCAGTGGTGGTACTCTTGAAGTTACATCAGTGGTGGTACTCTTGAAGTTACATCAGTAGTGGTACTCTTGAAGTTACGTCAGTGGTGGTACTCTTGAAGCTACATCAGTGGTGGTACTCTTGAAGTTACATCAGTGGTGGTACTCTTGAAGTTACATCAGTAGTGGTACTCTTGAAGTTACATCAGTGGTGGTACTCTTGAAGTTACATCAGTGGTGGTACTCTTGAAGTTACATCAGTAGTGGTACTCTTGAAGTTACATCAGTGGTGGTACTCTTGAAGTTACATCAGTGGTGGTACTCTTGAAGTTACATCAGTGGTGGTACTCTTGAAGTTACATCAGTGGTGGTACTCTTGAAGTTACATCAGTAGTGGTACTCTTGAAGTTACATCAGTGGTGGTACTCTTCAAGTTACATCAGTAGTGGTACTCTTGAAGTTACATCAGTAGTGGTACTCTTGAAGTTACATCAGTGGTGGTACTCTTCAAGTTACATCAGTGGTGGTACTCTTGAAGTTACATCAGTAGTGGTACTCTTGAAGTTACATCAGGGTGGTACTCTTGAAGTTACATCAGGGTGGTACTCTTGAAGTTACATCAGTGGTGGTACTTTTGAAGTTACATCAGTGGTGGTACTCTTAAGTTATATCAGTTGTGGTATCTTGAAGTTACATAGTGGTGGTACTTTTGAAGTTACATCAGTGGTGGTACTCTTGAGTTACATCAGTGGTGGTACTCTTGAAGTTACATCAGTGGTGGTACTCTTGAAGTTACATCAGTGGTGGTACTCTTCAAGTTACATCAGTTGTGGTACTCTTGAAGTTACATCAGTAGTGGTACTCTTGAAGTTACATCAGTAGTGGTACTCTTAAGTTAATCAGGTGGTACTCTTGAAGTTCTCATGGTGGTACTCTTCAAGTTACATCAGTGGTGGTACTCTTGAAGTTACATCAGTAGTGGTACTCTTGAAGTTACATCAGTGTGGTACTCTTCAAGTTACATCAGTGGTGGTACTCTTAAGTTACATCAGTAGTGGTACTCTTGAAGTTACATCAGTGGTGGTACTCTTGAAGTTACATCAGTGGTGGTACTCTTGAAGTTACATCAGTGGTGGTACTCTTGAAGTTACATCAGTAGTGGTACTCTTGAAGTTACATCAGTGGTGGTACTCTTCAAGTTACATCAGTAGTGGTACTCTTGAAGTTACATCAGTAGTGGTACTCTTGAAGTTACATCAGAGGTGTACTCTTCAAGTTACATCAGTGGTGGTACTCTTGAAGTTACATCAGTAGTGGTACTTTGAAGTTACATCAGTGGTGGTACTCTTCAAGTTACATCGTTTAGGTACTCTTGAAGTTACATCAGTGGTGGTACTCCTGAAGTTACATCAGTGGTGGTACTCTTGAAGTTACATCAGTGGTGGTACTCTTGAAGTTATCAGTTGTGGTACTCGAAGTTACATCAGTGGTGGTACTCTTGAAGTTACATCAGTGGTGGTACTCTTATTCATCAGTAGTGGTACTTAGTATCAGTGGTGGTACTCTGATTACATCAGTGGTGGTCTTGAAGTACATCAGTGGTGGTACTTGAAGTTCATCAGTGGTGGTATTTAGTCATCAGTGTGGTACTTTGATTCATCAGGTTTATTACATCAGTAGTGGTACTTTAGTTACATCAGAGGTACTCTTGAAGTTACATCAGTGGTGGTACTTTCAAGTTACATCAGTGTGGTACTTGAAGTTACATCAGTGTGGTACTTTGATTACATCAGTAGTGGACTTTAGTTCCAGTTGGTACTCTCATCATCAGTGGTGGTACTTTGAGTTATCAGTAGTGGATTTGAAGTTACATCAGTGGTACTTTCAAGTTACTAGTGGGGTACTCTTCAGTTACCGTAGTACTTTGAGTTACATCGTGGTCTTTGAAGTTACATCGTGGTGGATTTGAAGTTTCAGTGGTGGTACTCTTAAGTTACATCAGGTGGTTTCAGTTACATCAGTTGATTTGAGTCACGTAGTGCTTTGAGTTACATCAGATTATTTGAGTTACAATGGTGTACTTAGTTACATCGTGTGGATTTGAATTACATCGGGTACTTTGATTAATCAGTGGTACTCTTAGTTATTTATTATTACACGGTGGTACTTTGAATTTCAGGGTGACCTTAGTCATCAGTTGTATTTATTACATCAGTAGGTACTCAGTTCATCAGTGGTACTTACATCAGGTGGTACTTAAGTTACATCAGTGTGGTACTCTTGAAGTTACATCAGTGGTGGTACTTTGAAGTTACATCAGTGGTGGTACTTTGAAGTTACATCAGTGGTGGTACTCTTGAAGTTACATCAGTGGTGTACTTTGAAGTTACATCAGTGTGGTATCTTGAAGTTACATCAGGGTGGTACTCTTAAGTTACATCAGTGTGGTACTCTTGAAGTTACATCAGTGGTGGTACTTTGAAGTTACATCAGTGGTGGTACTCTTAAGTTACATCAGTGGTGGTACTTTAAGTTACATCAGTAGTGGTACTTTGAAGTTACATCAGTAGTGGTACTCTTGAAGTTACATCAGTGGTGGTACCTTCAAGTTACATCAGTGGTGGTACTCTTGAAGTTACATCAGTGTGGTACTCTTGAAGTTACATCAGTAGTGGTACCTTAAGTTACATCAGTGGTGGTACTCTTCAAGTTACATCAGTAGTGGTACTCTTGAAGTTACATCAGTGTGGTACTCTTGAAGTTATCAGTGGTGGTACTCTTGAAGTTACATCAGTGGTGGTACTCTTGAAGTTACATCAGTGGTGGTACTCTTCAAGTTACATCAGTGGTGGTACTCTTCAAGTTACATCAGTGGTGGTACTCTTCAAGTTACATCAGTGGTGGTACTCTTCAAGTTACATCAGTAGTGGTACTCTTGAAGTTACATCAGTAGTTGTACTCTTGAAGTTACAGCAGTGGTGGTACTCTTCAAGTTACATCAGTAGTGGTACTCTTGAAGTTACATCAGTAGTGGTACTCTTGAAGTTACATCAGTAGTGGTACTCTTCAAGTTACATCAGTAGTGGTACTCTTCAAGTTACATCAGTAGTGGTACTCTTGAAGTTACATCAGTGGTGGTACTCTTCAAGTTACATCAGTAGTGGTACTCTTCAAGTTACATCAGTAGTGGTACTCTTGAAGTTACATCAGTAGTGGTACTCTTGAAGTTACATCAGTAGTGGTACTCTTCAAGTTACATCAGTGGTGGTACTCTTCAAGTTACATCAGTGGTGGTACTCTTGAAGTTACATCAGTGGTGGTACTCTTGAAGTTACATCAGTGGTGGTACTCTTCAAGTTACATCAGTGGTGGTACCCTTGAAGTTACATCAGTAGTGGTACTCTTGAAGTTACATCAGTAGTGGTACTCTTCAAGTTACATCAGTGGTGGTACTCTTGAAGTTACATCAGTGGTGGTACTCTTCAAGTTACATCAGTAGTGGTACTCTTCAAGTTACATCAGTGGTGGTACTCTTCAAGTTACATCAGTGGTGGTACTCTTCAAGTTACATCAGTGGTGGTACTCTTGAAGTTACATCAGTAGTGGTACTCTTGAAGTTACATCAGTAGTGGTACTCTTCAAGTTACATCAGTGGTGGTACTCTTCAAGTTACATCAGTGGTGGTACTCTTCAAGTTACATCAGTGGTGGTACTCTTGAAGTTACATCAGTGGTGGTACTCTTGAAGTTACATCAGTAGTGGTACTCTTCAAGTTACATCAGTGGTGGTACTCTTCAAGTTACATCAGTGGTGGTACTCTTCAAGTTACATCAGTGGTGGTACTCTTCAAGTTACATCAGTGGTGGTACTCTTGAAGTTACATCAGTAGTGGTACTCTTCAAGTTACATCAGTGGTGGTACTCTTCAAGTTACATCAGTGGTGGTACTCTTCAAGTTACATCAGTAGTGGTACTCTTCAAGTTACATCAGTGGTGGTACTCTTGAAGTTACATCAGTGGTGGTACTCTTCAAGTTACATCAGTGGTGGTACTCTTGAAGTTACATCAGTGGTGGTACTCTTCAAGTTACATCAGTATTGGTATTCTTCCAGTGATCAAAACTCAGCTAAAAATTACAGTATAATGTCCTGCTGATTGTTTGGAATAATCAAAGATAATTGTTAATTAGTTGATGGTATAAAAAAAAGGTGAAGTTTAAGACACACCTTGAAGATAATAAGATACAGTTTAACTTCAGTCTTCCTTAACAAAAACTGCCAAGTATTTCTTTTGTTTATAGAGTGTAAGTGTACAGGACTAATGGACGGGGATACACACTGGTGGGAGACGGGGATTCACACTGGTGGGAGACGGGGATACATACTGGTGGGAGACGCAACTGTCCAGAATACATCTTCTTTAATTATTTTACAAAGCAAAGGTATTTTAACCCACAAGAGAGAAAATTCCCCGCCCCGTCTTAAAAATTCTCGACAAACACATGCAAATGCGCGCATAGTTTTGAATAATGCATGGAAAAACAGGTGGGGTTAAATTGGAGGTCAGGTATATGGTAACTTTCATCTGGGGTCACCGGGATGCAAATGAGAGGCTCCATGTGGACAAGGTCTCGGCACTTTGACTGACGCTATCACCAACAGCTTGGTTGGTCAGGCCAAGTTAGTGTCAATACAGTAGCAGCGAGTCACACTCAGGTCACTGAGAAATCCAGTCAATCAGAATATCAAGACGAACGTGTTCGTATATACATAGACTTCTTCAGTCATATATGCACACGTTTTTATATTTTCACATATCTGCAGTCATATATACACACATATGTTGGCATATTTGTAATTATACTCAACTATATATGCACACATGCTGGTATATTCTCACATATCTGCAATCATATATACGCATATGTTGGTATATTTGTAAACATTTTCAGTTACATATACACACACACGTTGGTATATTCTCACATATCTGTAGCCATATATACACGCATATTCGCACAACACCTTCCTATCTTATTTCGTGCTTATTTTCACCAGTGCCTTATTATTATTATTTATTATTATTATTATTATTATTATTATTATTATTATTATTATTATTATTACTATCAAAACTAAGCGTTAAACCCACAAGACGTTTAGCGCTTAGCAGCTTTTTGATGACTAGAGAATTTCTTCCTTCCCAACAAGGTGGATGCGGTGCCACCTTCAGGCACCACTTGAGCAAGCAAAAGACACGGGTCTGGAGTCTCTTGGGCGTTAAAGAATTAAAAGACACAATACCGTGGCTGGAACAACACACAAATAACCCGCACATAGACCCGCACATAGACCATTGACTAGACACACTAACACACGAAGATATGTGCGAGTTATTGGTGTATTTAGATGGCGCCGTAAAGCAACAGAAGGAGAAAGTCTGTGTCGTCAGCTACAACCTTAAAAATTAAAACATCGACTCCAGACCGAGGGACTGATTACCTCAAACTTCTTCTGATCTTCCACCATTCAACTCTGTAATGGACCGAGGAAGCCACAGGCTGGAGAAACGTTTCTACAGTAAAGATACCCAAAGTGTTGCACAAGTGTCTCGATCATCTACAGTAGATATACGTAATTTGATACAAAATTTAATACAAATGTAGGCACAAAGGAAAGTCACTAATTATGTAATGCATTTAGGGCTAACTGATCATGAAGCTTACATACTACTTACATCTAGACCTAGTATATTATTTAAGACAACTTGTGAAGTTGACGACGATCACAAGTACACGGTGTTGTAATCCTCTGCAAAGTACTCACACAGACTTGCGTACAGTGACCACATCCGCATCCCCCATCATGGCCAGTAAGTACATCCTAGACACCAGTCTGCCTCAGATAAGCATCTAGAAAGTTGATAGGCTCCTACTAGTTCCGCCTGTTTGAGAGGAAATCGGTCTTCTTTCCTGGAATTCCTGTCCTAGTTTCTACAGCCATGTCGAGGAATAACACTGCTGAATGCGGAGACGATTTTGTTCGCTGGCCTTGTTCGTAGGTAACGTCATGGCTGTCAGAGACGACACACACACACACAGAAACTACAAGAGGTGATGCTGAACTACAGACTTTTCACATACAGATTCCATTATCACGACTCTTGTCCACGTCAAGTGATGCATGACGGGACATCCGTCCACTACCATTCAGCAGTTTGTCTAGTGATGCCAGGACCACTTCGGTATGTCTCGCCACCAGCGACTCTTTTTTATTACTTCCTCATGATGCCATTATCTTGGAAGAGAGTTGGTGCAACCGTTGCTGCCTCATATACAAAAATGCTCCAGTCTGGGGACGGGAGGGCCATTTACAGACGTTGTTACAGCTCAACAGAGGATAGTACATCTCTTCTTTGTCCACTCGGATAGGCCTATTCATGACACTGGATGTACTGGCCTACTCATGACACTGGATGTACTGGCCTACTCATGACACTGAATGTACTGGCCTACTCATGACACTGGATGTACTGGCCTACTCATGACAATGAATGTACTGGCCTACTCATGACACTGGATGTACTGGCCTACTCATGACACTGGATGTACTGGCCTACTCATGACACTGAATGTACTGCCCTACTCATGACATTGAATGTACTGGCCTACTCATGACACTGAATGTACTGGCCTACTCATGACACTGGATGTACTGGCCTACTCATGATATTGGATGTACTGGCCTACTCATGACACTGGATGTACTGGCCTACTCATGACAATGAATGTACTGGCCTACTCATGACACTGAATGTTCTGGCCTACTCATGACACTGGATGTACTGGCCAACTCATGACAATGAATGTACTGGCTTACTCATGACAATGAATGTACTGGCCTACTCATGACACTGCATGTACTGGCCTACTCATGACACTGCATGTACTGGCCTACTCATGACACTGGATGTACTGGCCTACTCATGACACTGAATGTACTGGCCTACTCATGACACTGAATGTACTGGCCTACTCATGACACTGAATGTACTGGCCTACTCATGACACTGAATGTACTGGCCTACTCATGACACTGGATGTACTGGCCTACTCATGACACTGGATGTACTGGTCTACTCATGACACTGAATGTACTGGCCTACTCATGACACTGAATGTACTGGCCTACTCATGACACTGAATGTACTGGCCTACTCATGACACTGAATGTACTGGCCTACTCATGACACTGCATGTACTGGCCTACTCATGGCACTGAATGTACTGGCCTACTCATGGCACTGAATGTACTGGCCTACTCATGACATTGAATGTACTGGCCTACTCATGACACTGCATGTACTGTCCTACTCATGGCACTGAATGTACTGGCCTACTCATGACATTGAATGTACTGTCCTACTCATGGCACTGAATATACTGGCCTACTCATGACATTGAATGTACTGTCCTACTCATGACATTGAATGTACTGTCCTACTCATGACATTGAATGTACTGTCCTACTCATGACATTGAATGTACTGTCCTACTCATGACATTGAATGTACCTGCCTATTCAGACTTCTTCAGTGCAATGTAGCCGTACTTTTCCCTATCAGTTTATTGTGTATTTACAGACCAATGTTTCCCGCATTATCCACATTGTCACGGTCGTTAACATCTGGTCTAGTTGCAGTGTTGCTTCACTCTGAACTCCGCCACAGTGGACTGACTGTGACTCCGAAGAAATGAAACGAACTTTAAATACTTAGGATTATCAAAATCACTCTACGCCAACATAAGGGTTCGCAGCGCATCTCCATACTGGGCGATAACATGGCCAGATAACAATCACTGTGTCCTTGCACACACTAACACACAGCCAATTGTAGGTATATTGCTCATAAGACCACCGTGTGTCTTTCCAGCCCCTCGTGAGACACTGCTAAATTGTCATGTCAGTCCAGGTTCCACTCCAAAAGGGTTTCTCATTCCGGTGGATTGTGAACAACCCTTCCTCCATAGTCCCGTGTGGATAGGAACACAATTCTTGACTAGTCTGAAGATACAGGCGGTGTAGTTGATGTGTCTCGCAGCTGAGAAATACGGCAACACTTCCTCTTGATAAATGAGAAATACGGCAACACTTCCTCTTGATTAATGAGAAATACGGCAACACTTCCGCTTGATAAATAGAAATACGGCAACACTTCCTCTTGACAAATGAGAAATACGGCAACACTTCCTCTTGACAAATGAGAAATACGGCAACACTTCCTCTTGACAAATGAGAAATACAGCAACACTTCCTCTTGACAAATGAGAAATACGGCAACACTTCCTCTTGATAAATGAGAAATACGGCAACACTTCCTCTTGATAAATGAGAAATACGGCAACACTTCCTCTTGATAAATGAGAAATACGGCAACACTTCCTCTTGATAAATGAGAAATACGGCAACACTTCCTCTTGATAAATGAGAAATACGGCAACACTTCCTCTTGATAAATGAGAAATACGGCAACACTTCCCCTTGACAAATGAGAAAGACAGCAACACTTAATCCTGACAAATGAGAAATACGGCAACACTTCCTCTTGACAAATGAGAAATACGGCAACACTTCCTCTTGACAAATGAGAAATACGGCAACACTTCCTCTTGACAAATGAGAAATACGGCAACACTTCCTCTTGATAAATGAGAATACGGCAACACTTCCTCTTGATAAATGAGAAATACGGCAACACTTCCTCTTGATAAATGAGAAATACGGCA
This sequence comes from Cherax destructor, assembly GCA_009830355.1. Taxonomy (NCBI): domain Eukaryota; kingdom Metazoa; phylum Arthropoda; class Malacostraca; order Decapoda; family Parastacidae; genus Cherax; species Cherax destructor. The sequence goes on from WNWK01002653.1 coordinate 43,889, forward strand.
TCACTTCCTCTTGACAAATGAGAAATACGGCAACACTTCCTCTTGATAAATGAGAAATACGGCAACACTTCCTCTTGATAAATGAGAAATACGGCAACACTTCCTCTTGATAAATGAGAAATACGGCAACACTTCCTCTTGATAAATGAGAATACGGCAACACTTCCTCTTGATAAATGAGAAATACGGCAACACTTCCTCTTGATAAATAAGAAATACGGCAACACTTCCTCTTGATAAATGAGAAATACGGCAACACTTCCTCTTGACAAATGAGAAATACGGCAACACTTCCTCTTGATAAATGAGAAATACGGCAACAGTTCCTCTTGATAAATGAGAAATGCGGCAACACCACCTCTTGATAAATGAGAAATACGGCAACACTTCCTCTTGATAAATGAGAAATGCGGCAACACCTCCTCTTGATAAATGAGAAATACGGCAACACTTCCTCTTGATAAATGAGAAATACGGCAACACTTCCTCTTGATAAATGAGAAATACGGCAACACCTCCTCTTGATAAATGAGAAATACGGCAACACTTCCTCTTGATAAATGAGAAATGCGGCAACACCTCCTCTTGATAAATGAGAAATACGGCAACACTTCCTCTTGATAAATGAGAAATGCGGCAACACCTTCTCTTGATAAATGAGAAATACGGCAACACTTCCTCTTGATAAATGAGAAATACGGCAACACTTCCTCTTGATAAATGAGAAATACGGCAACACCTCCTCTTGATAAATGAGAAATACGGCAACACTTCCTCTTGATAAATGAGAAATGCGGCAACACCTCCTCTTGATAAATGAGAAATACGGCAACACTTCCTCTTGATAAATGAGAAATACGGCAACACTTCCTCTTGATAAATGAGAAATACGGCAACACTTCCTCTTGACAAATGAGAAATACGGCAACACTTCCTCTTGATAAATGAGATACTTGTGCAGCATTTGGGTATCTTTATTCAGGAAATGCTTGGTAAGGCAGTGGCTTCTTGAGTCCAGTGCAGAGGAAGGTACAAGGTGAGCAGTCTGAGGTAATGAGTTCATTACCCTGGAGTCGAAATAGGTATGAAAAGACATGTACAAGTATATCCTATTTTATAATGAGTCCATTTATTCATGTATCTCAATAAAACAATGATGTTTTAAATATGTTAAAAATGCCAGTGGTTTTTATAGTTAGTAAATAATGGAGTCAGGGTGGACAACACCATGTAAATACGTAAAATTTATTCTTAGAGGGTACCCGTAGTATAATGAATTCCATGGAAATAATGTTATAGTGAGTATGTGCATCCAGTGTGTCTTGTAAAGCCTGTATAAAGGCAAGGGCAATATCGCCCTTTTGAGTTAAATGTCACACCTTAGGAAATGCTACTGTCAGTCATTGTTTGCAGATGTGAGGATGCTACAGCGCTCATGGATGTGCAGTCAAGTTGACGTCTGGCCCTGTGGACAACCTGTATATAGAAGACTCTAGTTCCTGTGTCAGCATTGGCTTGTTCTGTCTTCTGTCCAGCTGTACGGGCAGGCCGATTTTCTCTTCCCCGACTCACGTAGGGGGAGAGTTTTTTTTCGGCCTGCACCGGCAATTTCCTGTTGTAAAGGTCAGGTGACCGGAAGCCAGTTTCCCCTGGGTAACCTTGCTTGCTTGTTTACACCTTTGTGCCCTCCAGTATTGTCGTGTCGAGACGACACGCGGTAGGTGGCCGAGCGGATGTAAACAGCCTATCCAGAGGCTGTTTCAAACTGCGCGGCACTATGGTGCTGCCCTCTATAGGCCTATCAAGGTCGGGCTGGTCAGCCATGCTTCTCTCTCACTTACACGGCCTACCTCACTGAAGCAGCATCTCCCCCCCTTGCTGGCTCCCGGTCCCCTCACGCTCTGTTCCCGTGTATACCTACACCTTGCCATTAATAAACTGAGTCTAGTCATCGGCCGTATCTCTGCACCTACGCTACAATTCTACTGCCCAAAGTAAGCAGCCAAGAAGATAGACTTAACACTTTAGAGTGGGTAGGGGATGTGTAGATCAAGTGTTTACAGTGAGGCATATATGTGAACAGTATTTAGATAAAGGTAGAGAAGTTTTTATTGCATTTATGGATTTAGAAAAGGCATATGATAGAGTGGATAGGGGAGCAATGTGGCAAATGTTGCAAGTGTATGGAATAGGTAGTAAGTTACTGAAGGCTGTAAAAAGTTTTTATGAGGATAGTGAGGCTCAGGTTAGGTGTGTAGGAGAGAGGAGATTACTTCCGGTAAAAGTAGGTCTTAGACAGGGATGTGTAATGTCACCATGGTTGTTTAATATATTTATAGATGGGGTTGTAAAAGAAGTAAATGCTAGGGTGTTGGGGAGAGGGGTGGTATTAAATTTTGGAGAATTAAATGCAAATGGGAGTTGACACAGTTACTTTTGCTGATGATACTGTGCTTATGGGAGATTCTAAAGAAAAGTTGCAAAGGTTAGTGGACGAGTTTGGGAGAGTGTGTAAAGGTAGAAAGTTAAAAGTGAACATAGATAAGAGTAAGGTGATGAGGGTATCAAACGATTTAAATAAAGAAAAATTGGATATCACATTGGAGAGAGGGATTATGGAAGAAGTAAATGTTTTCAGATATTTGGGAGTTGACGTGTCAGCGGATGGGTTTATGAAGGATGAGGTTAATCATAGAATTGATGAAGGAAAAAGGTGAGTGGTGCGTTGAGGTATCTGTGGAGACAAAAACGTTATCCATGGGGGCAAAGAAGGAATGTACGAAAGTATAGTCGTACCAACACTCTTATATGGGTGTGAAGCATGGGTTGCAAATGCTGCAGCGAGGAGGAGGCTGGAGGCAGTGGAGATGTCCTGTCTAAGGGCAATGTGTGGTGTAAATATTATGCAGAAAATTCGGAATGTGGAAATTAGGAGAAGGTGTGGAGTTACTAAAAGTATTTGTCAGAGGGCTGAAGAAGGGTTGTTGAGGTGGTTTGGTCATTTAGAGAGAATGGATCAAAGTAGAATGACTTGGAGAGCGTATAAATCTGTAGGGAAGGAAGGCGGGGTAGGGGTCGTCCTAGAAAAGGTTGGAGGGAAGGGGTAAAGGAGGTATTGTGGGCGAGGGCTTCGACTTCCAGCAAGCATGTGTGAGCGTGTTAGATAGGAGTGAATGGAGACGAATGGTTTTGGGACATGACGATCTGTTGGAGTGTGAGCAGGGTAACATTGTGTGAAGGGATTCAGGAAACCAGTTAATTGATTTATTTGGACTTGAGTCCTGGAAATGGGAAGTACAATGCCTGCACTTTAAAGGAGGGGTCTGAGATAGTGACAGCTGGGAGGGACAATTCTCAGCTGTCGTATCTGAGCTCCTCTGCAAAGACAGTGATTATGTATGTGTGTGGTGATAGTGTTGAGTGATGATGAAAGTATTTTCTTTTTGGTGATTTTCTTTCTTTTTGGGTCACCCTGCCTCGGTGGGAGACGGCCGACTTGTTGAGAAAAAAAAAAAAAAAAAAAAAATATATATATATATATATATAGGATGGGGTCCACCTCTGGTGTCAATTGTGGGACCCATTGCCTCGGAGAAGTGGATAAAAAGACTTCAAGGAAGAATATTAGATTTCTTTCTGAAGCCATTTGAATATTCCACTTCCCTACCACCCCATCTTTTTTTTACAAACTTTATTTCAAGACAAGATACAATGGGGAGTAAAACAACATAGATAACAACTCAGAGCTACATGTCAAATACTTCGTCCAACTCCCGGCAGTGGGCCGCGTGCCCAGAATACTGCATATATATATATATATATATATATATATATATATATATATATATTTATATATATATATATATATATATATATATATATATATATATATATATATATATATATATATATATATATATATATATATATATATATATATATATATATATATATATATTATATATATATATATATATATATATATATATATATATATATATATATATATATATATATATATATATATATATATATATAATAATAACATTCATGGAAGGTGTTATATTTTAACTGGAAATTTGTAAATACTGACATATCGTTGCGTCATCGTCTGGTAGAAATACGCAAGTTAAAACAAAACACCCGCAGTGTTATACATAACTGACATAGCTAGGGGTGTCTTTTTCGGTCATAAAACTGAAATACATAATTAATAAATAAATTTACTTTACAGGCAGAAGACTGGGAAGCTTTAGCAGAGAAATAATTTAAAATTTATGGAGGGCGGTGTGCAAGCCGCCATGTTGTTGATACTGTGCGTGTTGACACTGAGAGTGACACTGCATGTTGACACTGAGTGACACTGCATGTTGACACTGACACTGACAGTGACACTGCCTTTTGACACTGACACTGACGACCACCTGCAGCCAGGAAGCTTCCCACAGGTATCACCAGCCACACATATGTGTCTCTATACTCATACATAAACCTGTCCCCTCATGGGAGGTTCCTTGATGCCGGTGAGAAGGCTCTTGATCCATGGAACTGGACCCGTGCTCCAATTCCTCGAATCAAGCCTCAATTCCTTCCATTTCCCTAGGCGCTGAATAACGCAATAATAACACCGATAGGTCTACCGGCGTAGGTTAATGGGGAAGGTGGGGGTTGGTTGGTTTCAAGCCTATCTACTACACGAGGGTCATTAAGGTTTGTATGTCACCTGTTCACCAGTCAGGAATAATCCCTCGCGAGGTGTCTCGATCCCGCCGAGGGGCTCTTGATCCAAAGAATTGGACCTGGGGTCAATAGAACAGCTGGTGTGCCGAGTTTGCTTTCCATTTATTAAGTGTACAGTAACAAGCAGGTTCTGCCCTAGTTTTATTTTGTGGAAAATTTACAACAAATAAGTGTGCAATTTTTTATTTTATTTTAGGAAATATTAGGCACGTGAATATTTTTTTTTTGCATAAGTTCATGTAGGCGTATGGTGACACTTGCGATGTATAGAGTGAGTAGCCAAGATTCATTCCCCGGTGTTACGACAACGTAAATACTGCAAACAAAACTTTGATATACACAGAACATTATTGTAAACACAATATAATGAAAAAAAGATGTAAAGATCATTAATATAAACAAACTATTTGAAATATAAAATGGAGGCAAAAAACATGAAACAAAATCATGTAAAATGCAAACTAAACGTTGATGTAAACAATATAAAGTAAACAGTAGCCACTGTACACCGGGTCACTTAGTAACTTAACGTTGGGGTTTATCAGCAGATGCGAGTGCCACTATAGTATGTTCTTTTTAATTTCTTTGGTAATAGGTGTGTTTAGGTGAGGTGAGGTTAGATTTGGATCCATTGCGTTTCCTTATCAAGTGTAACTTAGCCATACCTAATCTGACCAAACTTAATCTAGCCATAACCTAACCTACTCCGACCTAATCTGACCTAACCTAATCTGACCTAACCCAGTCTAATCTGACCTAATCTATCATTCTGTAAAATAATTTTTTGGAAAAATCTATTTTTTAAGGGAGTTCGGCCTATTCTTCAAGTTCGTCTTATTAGGTGCAGCATTATATATTATTGATAATAGTGGAGACAAATGGTTTTTGGGACTTGACGAGCTGTTAGAGTGTGAACAAGGTAATATGTTGTGAAGGGATTGAGGGAAATCGGCTATCCGGACTCGAGTCTTGGAGGTGAGAAGTACAGTGCCTGCGCTCTAGAGGAGTTTGGGATATTTGCTGTTTAGAGGGACATTTAAACTGTCGTATCTGCGTTCCCCTGGCAAGACAGTGAGAGTGTAAATGATGGTGAAAGTTTCTCTTTCGGGTCAGGGTCACCCTGCCTCGGTGGGAGACGTTCAGCGTGTTTATATACTATATATGTCGTGCCGAATATGTAAAACTTGCGATTTTGGCTTAAATAGCAACGTTCTTGTTGCTCAATAAGGCAAGCGAAAATTTGTGTATGTAATAATTTCTCAAAAATCATTCTAAACCTAACGAAAAAATATATTTCATTGTGTTTGTTTATTTTTAAATTATTGTAAACTTATCTAAAATATATTTAGTTGGATTAGGCTAAATTAATTTGCACTTGTTATAATAAGGTTAGGTAAGTTTTCTAAGTTTTTTTTGGTACAAGATTATTAACTTTTACATTACTTGGAGTATACCTGGAGAGGGTTTCGGGGGTCAACGTCCCCGCGGCCCGGTCTGTGACCAGGCCTCATGGTGGCTCAGGGCCTGATCAACCAGGCTATTTCTGTTGGTAATAGCCGGTGAGGGACTCTTGATCCAAGGAATTGGACCTGATTTCCTCCCATCTCCACAGGCGCTGTATGACCCCAACGGGTTTAGCGATTCTCTTTAAATTATATAGTAATAATAGTCCAAGTTAGTTCTGAAGCTACTTGTTAGTTATTCCATCCTCCTGCTACTACTTAAAAAATCAGTACTTTCCCATACCCTTTCTAAATATGAATTTGTCCAACTTGATTGTTTCAAGTTATTTCTTGGGTGATCTCAGCACCTCATATTTATCTCCTATATTTATTCCCGTCTTACATCTGCATAATTCGATCATATTTCCCCTCATTCTGTTTCTTTCATTTCTCTCTCCGTATGAAAGATTTCCTGTACTGTACAGTGCATTAATTTTGTCATCCTTTTTCTGTATGTTCTCGAAAGTATTTGTATCCATTCTGTGGTCTGGGGACCAGAGCTGTAACGCATAATCTAAACGAGGCCCTACTGATGATTCATAGAGCTGTAGAATAACTTCTGGGCTCTTGTTGCTTATCCATGATAAAAATCCAAGGAGTCTGGTAATCATAAATACATTTTGTATTAGTTCATAAGTGTCAGAGTTATTTTCATTTCTGAGGATTAATACCTTAACACTTTGCTACACTGAATTTTATCTGCATTTTTTTATCACATTAGCCTATCTAAATTATTCTGAAATTTACTGGTATTTTATTTGTCGGATTAGTCTTGTGTCGTCAGCGAATTGACTCGTGTCGCTATTTAATCCCTCAAGGTCATTAATGTAAATTATGAACAACAGGGGACCCAAAACCTATTCTTATGGGATGCCACTCGCGCAGTGTGCTTATGCAAGCACACAACTACCTATTTGCCTGTCATATCTGAATCCATAGCTTATATTGTTCTTCATGTTGCACGTGCTTCCACTTTAACAATCTTCTGCTTAGAACTCCCATTAAAAGCCTCACTGAAATATAGATTGTATACTATGAGTGAGATATTTGTATTTGTTTACATTACAGCATGTGCTACCCAAATTGAAGGATGTCTTCAGTTACCTAATGAACAGCAGGAAGAGCTGACAGCCTCAGTATCAGGTAAGACCTATGGTAGAAGTAGCTAGCATCTTTTTATTAGTTCTCACGCCCTAAACATTTGAATTATCACTTAAACATAACTAGCCGGATAGCCATGAAAGGAAAAAAACCGTATGATGGCATTCTAAAAGTTTATTTTTTTCATTAATTTGAGCATCAATAATATTTTGTTTCTTATACAAATCTTTTAGGTTTTTCTATACTATACAAGCAACATGAAGTATCCTAGCAGAAGACTCACGGCACCAAGTATCCTAGCACAAGCCTCACAGCACTAAGTATCCTAGCACAAGCCTCACAGCACCAAGTATCCTAGCACAAGCCTCACGGCACCAAGTATCCTAGCACAAGCCTCACAGCACTAAGTATCCTAGCACAAGCCTCACAGCACCAAGTATCCTAGCACAAGCCTCACAGCACTAAGTATCCTAGCACAAGCCTCACAGCACTAAGTATCCTAGCACAAGCCTCACGGCACCAAGTATCCTAGCACAAGCCTCACAGCACCAAGTATCCTAGCACAAGCCTCACAGCACCAAGTATCCTAGCACAAGCCTCACGGCACCAAGTATCCTAGCACAAGCATCACGGCACCAAGTATCCTAGCACAAGCCTCACGGCACCAAGTATCCTAGCACAAGCCTCACGGCACTAAGTATCCTAGCACAAGCCTCACGACACTAAGTATCCTAGCACAAGCCTCACAGCACCAAGTATCCTAGCACAAGCCTCACGGCACAAAGTATCCTAGCACAAGCCTCACGACACTAAGTATCCTAGCACAAGCCTCACGGCACCAAGTATCCTAGCACAAGCCTCACGGCACAAAGTATCCTAGCACAAAGCCTCACGACACAAGTATCCTAGCACAAGCCTCACGACACCAAGTATCCTAGCACAAGCCTCACGACACCAAGTATCCTAGCACAAGCCTCACGACACCAAGTATCCTAGCACAAGCCTCACGACACAAGTATCCTAGCACAAGCCTCACGCACCAAGTATCCTAGCACAAGCCTCACGGCACCAAGTATCCTAGCACAAGCCTCACGACACCAAGTATCCTAGCACAAGCCTCACGACACCAAGTATCCTAGCACAAGCCTCACGACACCAAGTATCCTAGCACAAGCCTCACGGCACCAAGTATCCTAGCACAAGCCTCACGACACTAAGTATCCTAGCACAAGCCTCCGCACAAGTATCCTAGCACAAGCCTCACGGCACCAAGTATCCTAGCACAAGCCTCACGGCACCAAGTATCCTAGCACAAGCCTCACGGCACCAAGTATCCTAGCACAAGCCTCACGACACTAAGTATCCTAGCACAAGCCTCACGGCACCAAGTATCCTAGCACAAGCCTCACGACACCAAGTACCTAGCACAAGCCTCCACGCACTAAGTATCCAAGCACAAGCCTCACGACACAAGTATCCTAGCACAAGCCTCACGGCACTAAGTATCCTAGCACAAGCCTCACGACACTAAGTATCCTAGCACAAGCCTCACGACACTAAGTATCCTAGCACAAGCCTCACGGCACTAAGTATCCTAGCACAAGCCTCACGACACCCAAGTATCCTAGCACAAGCCTCACGGCACTAAGTATCCTAGCACAAGCCTCACGACACCTAAGTATCCTAGCACAAGCCTCACGGCACCAAGTATCCTAGCACAAGCCTCACGCACCAAGTATCCTAGCACAAGCCTCACGCACCAAGTATCCTAGCACAAGCCTCACGGCACCAAGTATCCTAGCACAAGCCTCACGACACCAAGTATCCTAGCACAAGCCTCACGACACCAAGTATCCTAGCACAAGCCTCACGGCACCAAGTATCCTAGCACAAGCCTCACGACACCAAGTATCCTAGCACAAGCCTCACGGCACCAAGTATCCTAGCACAAGCCTCACGGCACCAAGTATCCTAGCACAAGCCTCACGGCACCAAGTATCCTAGCACAAGCCTCACGGCACCAAGTATCCTAGCACAAGCCTCACGACACTAAGTATCCTAGCACAAGCCTCACGGCACTAAGTATCCTAGCACAAGCCTCACGACACTAAGTATCCTAGAACAAGCCTCACGGCATCAAGTATCCTAGCACAAGCCCCACGACACCAAGTATCCTAGCACAAGCCTCACGACACCAAGTATCCTAGAACAAGCCTCACGGCATCAAGTATCCTAGCACAAGCCCCACGACACCAAGTATCCTAGCACAAGCCTCACGACACCAAGTATCCTAGCACAAGCCTCACGACACCAAGTATCCTAGAACAAGCCTCACGGCATCAAGTATCCTAGCACAAGCCTCACGACACTAAGTATCCTAGCACAAGCTGTGGAGAAAATTCTCCAAAGGAGGGGGGGTATGCCCCCTTACTACCCTTGTTAAGGGCCCTCACCCTTTCCTCCCTTAGGAAAGGGCCAGAGGAGGCGCGTCTGGCTGGGAAAAACAATTTAATTCAAGCCGATGCACTGACTACAGTGTGTCACAAATTGTGCTGACCACAGCACCACGAGGCACCTCGTGGCTGCACGAGGCACGAGGCACGAGGCTGCACAAGGCAGCATGAGGGGGCAGATTGAATTTGGCCACCACAAGAACGGGTCATACGACACGAGGGGTCAAGCGGCGCGAAGCGACATAACTCAACATAGACATTAGTCGTACGCGTCCGTTATTCTAATTTAATCTCAACTAACGTCGGGAAATAAGATAAGAACTCTGTTCCAGCGCGTTTAGTTAATAACATCAACATTGCAGTATATTCAGAAGTGTGCACAGCTTCTTACTGCAAAAAGACAAACGTAGAGACAATCGCAAGTGAATTCCATCGAAACAAGACGGTGATTCTTCAGTGGCATTCTACAATCAAGACAGCATTTCCGCCGTATATGGTGGAGCCAACACCATCGCTCAAAGTTACACGAGCAAGGTATGTTTTGTTTTCTTGTCAAACAGGGGACTGCGCAGTTCTTGTAGTCAAGAACATCAAAATTTACCTATTGACGGCGGTTATGCGTGGACTTTTAAGTCCAACCACGTGAGTACATCGCCTTTCAGTCCATTCAAGACTGAAATATGGGCATATGCTCCTTTGGGGCAATAACTCACAGATTGATGTTTATCTTACAGCCCTGTGGAGAGTGAGGCCATAGATGTTTCCCTTGTGTAGGAGTCGAGGATGGCTGCGACTTCTTGGATTCATCAATAAGCTAAGTTTAACAGTCTATTATATCGTAGGAAAGAGCTCAAACCTCCACACAAGCCTCACGACACCAAGCATCCTAGCACAAGCCTCACGGCACCAAGTATCCTAGCACAAGCCTCACGGCACTAAGTATCCTAGCACAAGCCTCACAGCACCAAGTATCCTAGCACAAGCCTCACGACACTAAGTATCCTAGCACAAGCCTCACGACACCAAGTATCCTAGCACAAGCCTCACGGTACCAAGTATCCTAGCACAAGCCTCACGGCACGATGTATCCTAGCACAAGCCTCACGGCACTAAGTATCCTAGCACAAGCCTCACGGCACCAAGTATCCTAGCACAAGCCTCACGGCACCAAGTATCCTAGCAGAAGCCTCACGGCACGAAGTATCCTAGTACAAGCCTCACGACACCAAGTATCCTAGCAAAAGCCTCACGACACTAAGTATTCTAGCACAAGCCTCACGACACCAAGTTTCCTAGCACAAGCCTCACGGCACCAAGTATCCTAGCACAAGCCTCACGGCACTAAGTATCCTAACACAAGCCTCACGACACTAAGTATCCTAGCACAAGCCTCACGACACTAAGTATCCTAGCACAAGCCTCACGGCACTAAGTATCCTAGCACAAGCCTCACGACACTAAGTATCCTAGCACAAGCCTCACGGCACCAAGTATCCTAGCACAAGCCTCACGACACTAAGTATCCTAGCACAAGCCTCACGACACCAAGTATCCTAGCACAAGCCTCACGGCACCAAGTATCCTAGCAAAAGCCTCACGGCACCAAGTATCCTAGCACAAGCCTCACGACACCAAGTATCCTAGCACAAGCCTCACGACACCAAGTATCCTAGCACAAGCCTCACGGCACTAAGTATCCTAGCACAAGCCTCACGGCACCAAGTATCCTAGCACAAGCCTCACGGCACTAAGTATCCTAGCACAAGCCTCACAGCACCAAGTATCCTAGCACAAGCCTCACGACACTAAGTATCCTAGCACAAGCCTCACGACACCAAGTATCCTAGCACAAGTCTCACGGTACCAAGTATCCTAGCACAAGCCTCACGGCACGATGTATCCTAGCACAAGCCTCACGGCACTAAGTATCCTAGCACAAGCCTCACGGCACCAAGTATCCTAGCAAAGCCTCACGGCACCAAGTATCCTAGCAGAAGCCTCACGGCACGAAGTATCCTAGTACAAGCCTCACGACACCAAGTATCCTAGCACAAGCCTCACGACACTAAGTATCCTAGCACAAGCCTCACGGCACTAAGTATCCTAGCACAAGCCTCACGACACTAAGTATCCTAGCACAAGCCTCACGGCACCAAGTATCCTAGCACAAGCCTCACGACACTAAGTATCCTAGCACAAGCCTCCACGACACCAAGTATCCTAGCACAAGCCTCACGGCACCAAGTATCCTAGCACAAGCCTCACGGCACCAAGTATCCTAGCACAAGCCTCACGACACCAAGTATCCTAGCACAAGCCTCACGACACCAAGTATCCTAGCACAAGCCTCATGGCACTAAGTATCCTAGCACAAGCCTCACGGCACCAAGTATCCTAGCACAAGCCTCACAGCACCAAGTATCCTAGCACAAGCCTCACGGCACTAAGTATCCTAGCACAAGCCTCACGACACCAAGTATCCTAGCACAAGCCTCACGACACCAAGTATCCTAGAACAAGCCTCACGGCATCAAGTATCCTAGCACAAGCCTCACAGCACCAAGTATCCTAGCACAAGCCTCACGACACTAAGTATCCTAGCACAAGCCTCACGACACCAAGTATCCTAGCACAAGCCTCATGGCACAAGTATCCTAGCACAAGCCTCACGACACCAAGTATCCTAGCACAAGCCTCACGACACTAAGTATCCTAGCACAAGCCTCACGACACCAAGTATCCTAGCACAAGCCTCACGGCACCAAGTATCCTAGCACAAGCCTCACGACACCAAGTATCCTAGCACAAGCCTCACGGCATCAAGTATCCTAGCACAAGCCTCACGGCACCAAGTATCCTAGCACAAGCCTCACGACACCAAGTATCCTAGCACAAGCCTCACGGCACCAAGTATCCTAGCACAAGCCTCACGGCACCAAGTATCCTAGCACAAGCCTCACGACACTAAGTATCCTAGCACAAGCCTCACGACACCAAGTATCCTAGCACAAGCCTCACGGCACCAAGTATCCTAGCACAAGCCTCACGGCACCAAGTATCCTAGCACAAGCCTCACGGCATCAAGTATCCTAGCACAAGCCTCACGGCACCAAGTATCCTAGCACAAGCCTCACGACACCAAGTATCCTAGAACAAGCCTCATGGCATCAAGTATCCTAGCACAAGCCCCACGACACCAAGTATCCTAGCACAAGCCTCACGGCACCAAGTATCCTAGCACAAGCCTCACGACACCAAGTATCCTAGAACAAGCCTCACGGCATCAAGTATCCTAGCACAAGCCCCACGACACCAAGTATCCTAGCACAAGCCTCACGACACCAAGTATCCTAGAACAAGCCTCATGGCATCAAGTATCCTAGCACAAGCCCCACGACACCAAGTATCCTAGCACAAGCCTCACGACACCAAGTATCCTAGCACAAGCCTCACGACACCAAGTATCCTAGAACAAGCCTCACGGCATCAAGTATCCTAGCACAAGCCTCACGACACTAAGTATCCTAGCACAAGCTGTGGAGAAAATTCTCCAAAGGAGGGGGGGTATGCCCCCTTACTACCCTTGTTAATGGCCCTCACCCTTTCCTCCCTTAGGAAAGGGCCAGAGGAGGCGCGTCTGGCTGGGAAAAACAATTTAATTCAAGCCAGATGCACTGACTACAGTGTGTCACAAATTGTGCTGACCACAGCACCACGAGGCACCTCGTGGCTGCACGAGGCACGAGGCACGAGGCTGCACAAGGCAGCATGAGGGGCAGATTGAATTTGGCCACCACAAGAACGGGTCATACGACACGAGGGGTCAAGCGGCGCGAAGCGACATAACTCAACATAGACATTAGTCGTACGCGTCCGTTATTCTAATTTAATCTCAACTAACGTCGGGAAATAAGATAAGAACTCTGTTCCAGCGCGTTTAGTTAATAACATCAACATTGCAGTATATTCAGAAGTGTGCACAGCTTCTTACTGCAAAAAGACAAACGTAGAGACAATCGCAAGTGAATTCCATCGAAACAAGACGGTGATTCTTCAGTGGCATTCTACAATCAAGACAGCATTTCCGCCGTATATGGTGGAGCCAACACCATCGCTCAAAGTTACACGAGCAAGGTATGTTTTGTTTTCTTGTCAAACAGGGGACTGCGCAGTTCTTGTAGTCAAGAACATCAAAATTTACCTATTGACGGCGGTTATGCGTGGACTTTTAAGTCCAACCACGTGAGTACATCGCCTTTCAGTCCATTCAAGACTGAAATATGGGCATATGCTCCTTTGGGGCAATAACTCACAGATTGATGTTTATCTTACAGCCCTGTGGAGAGGAGGCCATAGATGTTTCCCTTGTGTAGGAGTCGAGGATGGCTGCGACTTCTTGGATTCATCAATAAGCTAAGTTTAACAGTCTATTATATCGTAGGAAAGAGCTCAAACCTCCACACAAGCCTCACGACACCAAGCATCCTAGCACAAGCCTCACGGCACCAAGTATCCTAGCACAAGCCTCACGACACTAAGTATCCTAGCACAAGCCTCACGGCACCAAGTATCCTAGCACAAGCCTCACTGCATTAAATATCCTTAGCACTTCCTTCTCTCATCAAGAGACCATGAAACTCAACACTTCTAAAGACTGAAAGACTGATGACTGAATAGTTGATCACATCATCTTTACACTTCTGATGTCTCCAATATTTAGTCACCTCTGTATTCGACTGAAGAAGCCTGCAGAGAAGGCGAAATATTTTGACATTAACTGTTGCACTAGTGTCACTTTCAGTATTGTGACCTGGCCTAGGCCTGGTCACTTTCTCAGGGATTTTATAATTATTGGGGTGTCTTTGGGACCTCGGTGAGCTTTTAAGGAATCTTTTATCACTAACATTATTATGATACTTAACCGATGCTCTTTTTTTAATTTGGTGTTTTAGTAACTGTGTTTTATTCATGATATCAGTTTTATTAATTTTACTTTTGTTTTTAATTCGTATACAGTATTTTTTTTTTTTTTGCCAAGAATGCTGAATGTTCGTTTTGTCAGTTTTTTTACTAATCTCTGTGCTGAATAATGTGCACTGCCAAAGTAGTTGGTAACACTTGTACATTACGTCTCGTAGGTAAGTTTTTGAAGCGTGATACTTTGGGACAGCCTAGCTGTGGTCTCTGATCATGATACCTTGGGACAGCCTAGCTGTGGTCTCTGATCATGGTACCTTGGGACAGCCTAGCTGTGGTCTCTGATCATGGTACCTTGGGACAGCCTAGCTGTGGTCTCTGATCATGGTACCTTGGGACAGCCTAGCTGTGGTCTCTGATCATGGTACCTTGGGACAGCCTAGCTGTGGTCTCTGATCATGGTACCTTGGGACAGCCTAGCTGTGGTCTCTGATCATGGTACCTTGGGACAGCCTAGCTGTGGTCTCTGATCATGGTACCTTGGGACAGCCTAGCTGTGGTCTCTGATCATGGTACCTTGGGACAGCCTAGCTGTGGTCTCTGATCATGGTACCTTGGGACAGCCTAGCTGTGGTCTCTGATCATGGTACCTTGGGACAGCCTAGCTGTGGTCTCTGATCATGGTACCTTGGGACAGCCTAGCTGTGGTCTCTGATCATGGTACCTTGGGACAGCCTAGCTGTGGTCTCTGATCATGGTACCTTGGGACAGCCTAGCTGTGGTCTCTGATCATGGTACCTTGGGACAGCCTAGCTGTGGTCTCTGATCATGGTACCTTGGGACAGCCTAGCTGTGGTCTCTGATCATGGTACCTTGGGACAGCCTAGCTGTGGTCTCTGATCATGGTACCTTGGGACAGCCTAGCTGTGGTCTCTGATCATGGTACCTTGGGACAGCCTAGCTGTGGTCTCTGATCATGGTACCTTGGGACAGCCTAGCTGTGGTCTCTGATCATGGTACCTTGGGACAGCCTAGCTGTGGTCTCTGATCATGGTACCTTGGGACAGCCTAGCTGTGGTCTCTGATCATGGTACCTTGGGACAGCCTAGCTGTGGTCTCTGATCATGGTACCTTGGGACAGCCTAGCTGTGGTCTCTGATCATGGTACCTTGGGACAGTCTAGCTGTGGTCTCTGATCATGGTACCTTGGGACAGCTCTAGCTGTGGTCTCTGATCATGGTACCTTGGGACAGCCTAGCTGTGGTCTCTGATCATGGTACCTTGGGACAGCCTAGCTGTGGTCTCTGATCATGGTACCTTGGGACAGCCTAGCTGTGGTCTCTGATCATGGTACCTTGGGACAGCCTAGCTGTGGTCTCTGATGATGATAGCTCTGCCTGGCCTGGTCCTATAATGTAACCTGCTGCTTGGAGATGTAAGCCTTGAGGCTGGTGGGGTGTTCTTGACTGAAGGAATTGAAGCTATATATACTATGTTTTTGAATAATTTCTGATTGACTCCCTTACGGGTTAAGTGTTTTCTCTTGAATATTTTGATGATGCTTCTGAGGCAGCAATACTTAACATATGTTTTAGTGTATGACTTGGGGGTTTAGGGCTTCCCTATGAAATAATTTTATAGGTGGGTTTATCTAAGATTGGGATTAAAAAAAAATGTTGGTTTACCTAAGGTAAGTAATAGTAACTCCAGTTCTGCTGGAACGATACCTTTTGAAGCTGTCGTAGCTGTCTGTAGTCCAGCTCACGCTGACATATTTCACTACTTGATGCAAGAAATTCATCTGATGAAATGTGAAGTAAATACTAGCAGACCAAGCTTTGTTTACCACTAAGTTACTATGGTACGAGGCAGGTGCTTCTAGAGTGCCACTAAGTTACTATGGTACGAGGCAGGTGCTTCTAGAGTGCCACTAAGTTACTATGTTACGAGGCAGGTGCTTCTAGAGTACCACTAAGTTACTATGGTACGAGGCAGGTGCTTCTAGAGTGCCACTAAGTTACTATGGTACGAGGCAGGTGCTTCTAGAGTGCCACTAAGTTACTATGGTACGAGGCAGGTGCTTCTAGAGTGCCACTAAGTTACTATGGTACGAGGCAGGTGCTTCTAGAGTGCCACTAAGTTACTATGGTACGAGGCAGGTGCTTCTAGAGTGCCACTAAGTTACTATGGTACGAGGCAGGTGCTTCTAGAGTGCCACTAAGTTACTATGGTACGAGGCAGGTGCTTCTAGAGTGCCACTAAGTTACTATGGTACGAGGCAGGTGCTTCTAGAGTGCCACTAAGTTACTATGGTACGAGGCAGGTGCTTCTAGAGTGCCACTAAGTTACTATGGTACGAGGCAGGTGCTTCTAGAGTGCCACTAAGTTACTATGGTACGAGGCAGGTGCTCTAGAGTGCCACTAGTACTATGGTACGAGGCAGGTGCTTCTAGAGTGCCACTAAGTTACTATGGTACGAGGCAGGTGCTTCTAGAGTGCCACTAAGTTACTATGGTACGAGGCAGGTGCTTCTAGAGTGCCACTAAGTTACTATGGTACGAGGCAGGTGCTTCTAGAGTGCCACTAAGTTACTATGGTACGAGGCAGGTGCTTCTAGAGTGCCACTAAGTTACTATGGTACGAGGCAGGTGCTTCTAGAGTGCCACTAAGTTACTATGGTACGAGGCAGGTGCTTCTAGAGTGCCACTAAGTTACTATGGTACGAGGCAGGTGCTTCTAGAGTGCCACTAAGTTACTATGGTACGAGGCAGGTGCTTCTAGAGTGCCACTAAGTTACTATGGTACGAGGCAGGTGCTTCTAGAGTGCCACTAAGTTACTATGGTACGAGGCAGGTGCTTCTAGAGTGCCACTAAGTTACTATGGTACGAGGCAGGTGCTTCTAGAGTGCCACTAAGTTACTATGGTACGAGGCAGTGCTTCTAGAGTCCACTAGTTACTATGGTACGAGGCAGGTGCTTCTAGAGTGCCACTAAGTTACTATGGTACGAGGCAGGTGCTTCTAGAGTGCCACTAAGTTACTAGGTACGAGGGTCTTCTAGAGTGCCACTAAGTTACTATGGTACGAGGCAGGTGCTTCTAGAGTGCCACTAAGTTACTATGGTACGAGGCAGGTGCTTCTAGAGTGCCACTAAGTTACTATGGTACGAGGCAGGTGCTTCTAGAGTGCCACTAAGTTACTATGGTACGAGTGCTCAGGTGCCCTTCCACTAGAGTGCCACTAAGTTACATACCATGAGTCCACTAGTACATGGCAGGCATGCTTCTAGAGTGCCACTAAGTTACTATGGTACGAGGAGGTGCTTCTAGAGTCCACTAATTACTATGGTACGAGCATACTTCTAAGCCACTAAGTACATGCACACTCAGTGCCCTAATCTATGGCCTACACTTCTAGTGCCACTATTACTGACTGAGCACGCTCCTCACGCCACGTCGCCACTCAACGCCTACTATTCCACATGCCACCCACTGCCACTCATCACTCCAGCAATACACTGCCCATGCCACTAGCCTTCACTCCAGCCTCCACCCACGCCCTCCACCCACTGCCACTCCTCATTCACGCCCTCCCACCTAGCACTCACCACTCCACGCCCTCCACCCAGCCCTTCCACACTACACTCCACATACACTCCACCACCTCACTCCACACTACACTGCCCACTACACTTCCACACTCACTCCACACTCCACTGCCACACTACACTCCACACCCTCCACACTACACTGCCACACACACACTTCCACACTACACTCCACACTACACTGCCACACTACACTCCACACTACACTGCCAACTACACTGCCACACACACTGCCATCACTACACTGCCACACTACACTGCCACACTACACTGCCACATACACTCCACACTACACTGCCACACTACACTGCCACACTACACTTCACACTACACTTCCACATACACTCCACACTACACTGCCACACTACACTCCACAACTCATCACTCCACACTACACTGCCACACTACACTGCCACACTACACTTCCACACTACACTGCCACACTACACTTCCACACTACACTGCCACACTACACTTCCACACTACACTGCCACACTACACTGCCACACTACACTGCCACACTACACTGCCACACTACACTGCCACACTACACTGCCACAATACACATCCACACTACACTGCCACACTACACTGCCACACTACACTTCCACAATACACTTCCACACTACACTGCCACACTACACTTCCACACTACACATCCACACTACACTTCCACACTACACATCCACACTACACTGCCACACTACACTGCCACAATACACATCCACACTACACTGCCACACTACACTGCCACACTACACTGCCACACTACACTTCCACACTACACTTCCACACTACACTGCCACACTACACTGCCACACTACACTGCCACACTACACTGTCCACACTACACTGCCACACTACACTGCCACACTACACTGCCACACTACACTGCCACACTACACTTCCACACTACACTCCAACTACACTCCACACTCACCCACACTACACTCCATACTACATTCCACACTACACTTCCACACTACACTGCCACACTACACTTCCACACTACACTGCACACACACTGCCACACTACACTGCCACACTACACTGCCACACTCACCCACTACACTCCACACTACACTGCCACACTACACTGCCACACTACACTGCCACACTACACTGCCACACTACACTGCCACACTACACTGCCACAATACACTCCACACTACACTGCCACACTACACTGCCACACTACACTGCCACACACCTTCCACTACTTCCAACTACACTGCCACACTACACTTCCACACTACACTGCCACACTACACTTCCACACTACACATCCACACTACACTGCCACACTACACTGCCACACTACACTTCCACACTACACTTCCACACTACACTGCCACACTACACTGCCACACTACACTGCCACACTACACTGCCACACTACACTGCCACACTACACTTACCACACCACACTACACTTCCACATAACATCCACACTACTGCCTACCACATACATGCCACACTACACTCCACATACACTTCCACTACATGCCACACTACACTCCACACTACACTGCCACACTACACTGCCACACTACACTGCCACACTACACTTCCACACTACACTGCCACACTACACTGCCACACTACACTGCCACACTACACTGCCACACTACACTGCCACACTACACTGCCCCGTTACACTGCCACACTACACTGCCACACTACACTGTCACACTACACTGCCACACTAATGCCTCGCGCTCCTAACCCTTGTGACTTCATTCAGAACTCTTACGCTCTGTCTCCTCGTTTGTTTCACTACCGCCCCTCAATTTTCCCAGCCTCATACACTCCCCACAAACCCACGCATCCCCTCCCCTACAAATACCCAAGCTTATCCTGCAATACACCCACACATCTCCCCCTCTCTCTCTCTCTCTCTCTCTCTCTCTCTCTCTCTCTCTCTCTCTCTCTCTCTCTCTCTCTCTCTCTCTCTCTCTCTCTCTCTCTCACACACACACACACATAAGAACAATAAACGACCAAGAGGTATGTGAGGAGCTCAACATGAGATTTGAAGAAGTATTTACACAGGAGACAGGAAGGACTCCAGGAATTCAGAATAGGGAGGTATACCAACAAGTGCTGGATGAAATACACACAACCGAGGAGGAGGTGAAGAAGCTGCTATGTGAGGACCGGACAACATTTCTCCGTGGGTCCTTAGAGAGGGAGCAGAGATGTTGTGTGTGCCACTAACACAAATCTTCAACACATCCATTGAAACTGGGCAACTACCTGAGGCGTGGAAGATGGCAAATGTAGTCCCAATTTTTAAGAAAGGAGACAGACACGAGGCATTAAACTACAGACCTGTGTCACTGACGTGTATAGTATGCAAAGTCATGGAGAAGATCATCAGGAGGAGAATGGTGGAGCACCTAGAAAGACACAAGCTTATAAACGACAACCAGCATGGTTTCAGGGAAGGAAAATCCTGTGTCACAAACCTACTGCAGTTTTATGACAAGGTAACAGAAGTAAGACACGAGAGAGGGGTGGATAGACTGCATTTTTTGGACTGCAAGAAGGCGTTCGACACAGTTCCTCACAAGAGATTAATGCAAAAGCTAGAGGATCAGGCACACGTAACAGGAAAAGCACTGCAATGGATCAGAGAATATCTGACAGGGAGGCAACAACGAGTCATGGTACGTGACGAGATGTCAGAGTGGGCACCTGTGACGAGTGGAGTTCCACAAGGGTCAGTCCTAGGACCTGTACTGTTTTTGGTATATGTGAATGACATAACGGAAGGGATAGACTCAGAAGTGTCCCTGTTTGCAGATGATGTGAAGTTAATGAGAAGAATCAAATCAGTCGAGGATCAGGCAGGAATACAAAGAGACCTGGACAGGCTGCAAGCCTGGTCCAGTAACTGGCTCCTTGAATTTAACCCTGCCAAATGTAAAGTCATGAATATCGGGGAAGGGCAAAGAAGACCGCAGACAGAGTATAGTCTAGGTGGCCAAAGACTGCAAACCTCACTCAAAGAAAAAGATCTTGGGGTGAGTATAATACCGAGCACATCTCCTGAGGCACACATCAATCAGATAACTGCTGCAGCATACGGGCGGCTGGCAAACCTAAGAATAGCGTTCCAATACCTCACCAAGGAATCATTCAAGACTCTGTATACCATATACGTCAGGCCCATACTGGAGTATGCAGCACCAGTTTGGAACCCACACCTGGTCAAGCACGTCAAGAAATTAGAGAAAGTGCAAAGGTTTGCAACAAGACTAGTCCCAGAGCTAAGGGGATTGTCCTACGAAGAAAGGTTAAGGGAAATCGGCCTGACGACACTAGAGGACAGGAGGGTTAGGGAGACATGATAACGACATATAAAATACTGCGAGGAATAGATAAGGTGGACAGAGACAAGATGTTCCAGAGAGGGGACACAGAAACAAGGGGTCACAATTGGAAGTTGAAGACTCCTATGAGTCAAAGGGATGTTAGGAAGTATTTCTTCAGTCATAGAGTTGTCAGGAAGTGGAATAGCTTGGAAAGCGACATAGTGGAGGCAGGAACCATACATAGTTTTAAGACTAGGTTTGATAAAGCTCATGGAGCAGGGAGAGAGAGGACCTAGTAGCAATCAGTGAAGAGGCGGGGCCAGGAGCTATGACTCGACCCCTGCAACCACAAATAGGTGAGTACATAAGAAAGAAGGAACACTGCAGCAGGCCTACTGACCCATGCGAGGCAAGTCCAAATCTCCCACCGGCTTAAGCCAATGTCTTAACCTAGTCAGGTCAGTCACATTCACTTAAGGAAGGAGCACGGCATCTGACCTAGAAGCACAAGCTAGTTAGGTCCAACTCACATCCACCCACTCCCTCTCATGTATTTATCCAACCAATTTTTAAAACTACACAACGTCTTAGCTTCTATGACGGTACTCGGGAGTTTGTTCCACTCATCCACAACTCTATTACCAAACCAGTGCTTTCCTATATCCTTCCTGAACCTGAATTTTTCCAACTTAAAACCATTGCTGCGAGTCCTGTCTATGCTAGATATTTTTTGCACGCTATTTACATTCCCTTATTAATTCTTGTTTTCCATTTATACACCTCAATCATATCCCCCTAATTCTACGCCTTTCTAGAGAGTGCAGATTCAGGGCCCTCAGTCTATCCTCATAGGGAAGATTTCTGATACATGGGATCAACTTTGTCATCCTCATTTGTACGTTTTCCAGAGCATTTATATCCATTCTGTAATACGGTGACCAAAACTGTGCAGCACACACACACATACACACACAAACACACACGCACACAACCACACACACACACGCACGCACACACACACACATACACACACACACACACACACACACACACACACACACACACACACACACACACACACACACACACACATACAACAGGCCTAGTGTCTAATCGACATGTGCCTAGGACAAAATGGTAACTAACTAACACACCACACACACACACACACACACACACACACACACGCGCACACACACACACACACACACACACACACACACACTGGGAATTGACAAGGTAGACAGTGACAGGATGTTCCAGAGAGGGAACACAGAAAAAGGGGACACAACTGGAAGCTGAAGACTCAGATGAGTCAAAGGGATGTTAGGAAGCATTTCTTCAGCCACAGAGTAGTCAGGAAGTGGAATATTCTAGAGAAAGATATAGTGGAGGCAGGAACCATACATAGTTTTAAGACAAGGTATGATAAAGCTCATGGAGCAGGGAGAGCAGAGACCCAGTAGCGGACAGCAAAGAGGCGGAGCCAGGAGCTGAGTCTCGACCCCTGCAACCACAATTAGGTGAGTACAATTAAGTGAGTACACACACCCATAGTTCCCCATCAGATCTCCCACTTTCCCAACCCCAACGTACCCCCAAGACTACGGTTTTAGAAAAGAAGTTGAAGGTTTGGTATACAAATGCAGATGGTATAACAAATAAATGTGAGGAGTGGCATGAAAGAATAAAGGAGACATCCCCAGACATAATAGCACTCACAGAAACGAAACTCACCAGGATAATAGATGCAATCTTTCCACCCGGACATCAAATCCTCAGGAAAGATAGAGGGAGCAGAGGGGAAGGAGGAGTTGCACTGCTCATTAAGAACAGGTGGGGATTTGAGGAAGTGGAAGGAATGGATGGAATGGGCGAATGGGACTACATAGTAGGAACAATTCAGTCTGAGGGCCATAAGGTGGTAATTGCTGTAATGTACAACCCGCCACAGAACTTCAGGAGGCCAAGAGAAGAATACGACGAGAGCAACAGAGCCAAGGTAGCCAGAAGAACCCACATGGGGAGAGCAAAGTTACTAGTTATGGGTGATTTCAATCACAAGGAGATTGATTGGGAAAACCTGGAGCCCCACGGGGGTCCTGAATCATGGAGAGCCAAGATGATGGATGTGGTACTGGAAAACCTCATGCATCAACACGTTAGAGACACTACCAGAGAGAGAGAGGTGGGGATGATCCAGCAAGACTGGACCTAGTATTCACCTTGAGTAGTTCGGACATCGAGGATATCACGTATAAAAGGCCCCTTGGAGCTAGTGATCATTTGGTTCTGTGTTTTGATTATATAGTTGAGCTACAAGTGGAGAGGGGAGCAGGAATAGGAAGGGAGAAACGAAACTACAAAAGGGGAGACTACACAGGCATGAGGAACTTCCTACAAGACGTTCAGTGGGAGAGAGAATTGGCAGGAAAACCAGTAAAAGAAATGATGGAATATGTGACAACCAAATGCAAAGAGGCAGAGGAGAGGTTTGTCCCCAAGGGAAACAGAAGTAATGGGAAGATCAGAACGAGTCCTTAGTTGACCCAGAGGTGTAGGGAGGCAAAAACTAAGTGTAATAGAGAATGGAAAAAGTACAGAAGACAAATGACCCAGGAAAATAAAGAGATTAGCTGAAGAGCCAGAAACGAATATGCACAGGTAAGAAGGGAGGCTCAGCGACAATATGAAAATGATATAGCATCAAAAGTCAAGTCTGACCCGAAGCTGTTGTACAGCCACATCAGGAGGAAAACAACAGTCAAGGACCAGGTAATCAGGCTGAGGAAGGAAGGTGGGGAGTTCACAAGAAACGACCAAGAGGTATGTGAGGAGCTCAACACGAGATTTAAAGAAGTATTTACAGAGGAGACAGGAAGGACTCCAGGAATTCAGAATAGGGAGGTATACCAACAAGTGCTGGATGAAATACACACAACCGAGGAGGAGGTGAAGAAGCTGCTATGTGAACTCGATACCTCAAAAGCGGTGGGACCGGACAACATTTCTCCGTGGGTCCTTAGAGAGGGAGCAGAGATGTTGTGTGTGCCACTAACAAAAATCTTCAACACATCCATTGAAACTGGGCAACTACCTGAGGCGTGGAAGATGGCAAATGTAGTCCCAATTTTTAAGAAAGGAGACAGACACAAGGCATTAAACTACAGACCTGTGTCACTGACTTGTATAGTATGCAAAGTCATGGAGAAGATCATCAGGAGGAGAGTGGTGGAGCACCTAGAAAGACACAAGCTTATAAACGACAACCAGCACGGTTTCAGGGAAGGAAAATCCTGTTTCATAAACCTACTGGAGTTTTATGACAAGGTAACAGAAGTAAGACACGAGAGAGAGGGGTGGATAGACTGCATTTTCTTGGACTGCAAGAAGGCGTTCGACACAGTTCCTCACAAGAGGTTAATGCAAAAGCTAGAGGATCAGGCACACGTAACATGAAAGGCACTGCAATGGATCAGAGAATATCTGACAGGGAGGCAACAACGAGTCATGGTACGTGACGAGGTGTCAGAGTGGGCACCTGTGACGAGTGGGGTTCCACAAGGGTCAGTCCTAGGACCTGTACTGTTTTTGGTATATGTGAATGACATAACGGAAGGGATAGACTCAGAAGTGTCCCTGTTTGCAGATGATGTGAAGTTAATGAGAAGAATTAAATCAGTCGAGGATCAAGCAGGACTACAAAGAGACCTGGACAGGCTACAACCCTGGTCCAGTAACTGGCTCCTTGAATTTAACCCTGCCAAATGTAAAGTCATGAAGATCGGGGAAGGGCAAAGAAGACCGCAGACAGAGTATAGTCTAGGTGGATAAAGACTGCAAACCTCACTCAAGGAAAAAGATCTTGGGGTGAGTATAATACCGAGCACATCTCCTGAGGCACACATTAATCAGATAACTGCTGCAGCATACGGGCGGCTGGCAAACCTAAGAATAGCGTTCCAATACCTCACTAAGGAATCATTCAAGACTCTGTACATCATATACGTCAGGCCCATACTGGAGTATGCAGCACCAGTTTGGAACCCACACCTGGTCAAGCACGTCAAGAAATTAGAGAAAGTGCAAAGGTTTGCAACAAGACTAGTCCCAGAGCTAAGGGGATTGTCCTACGAAGAAAGGTTAAGGGAAATCGGCCTGACGACACTAGAGGACAGGAGGGTTAGGGGAGACATGATAACGACATATAAAATACTGCGAGGAATAGATAAGGTGGACAGAGACAAGATGTTCCAGAGAGCGGACACAGAAACAAGGGGTCACAATTGGAAGTTGAAGACTCCTATGAGTCAAAGGGATGTTAGGAAGTATTTCTTCAGTCATAGAGTTGTCAGGAAGTGGAATAGCCTAGAAAGTGACGTAGTGGAAGCAGGAACCATACATAGTTTTAAGACGAGGTTTGATAAAGCTCATGGAGCAGGGAGAGAGAGGACCTAGTAGCAATCAGTGAAGAGGCAGGGCCAGGAGCTATGACTCGACCCCTGCAACCACAAATAGGTGAGTACAAATTGGTGAGTACACACACAAACACACACCATCCCACCTGCCATCCTTCCACTCCCTCCTGGCATCCCTTCACTCCTTCCTGGCATCCTCCCACTCTCTCCTGGCATCCCTCCACTCCCTCCTGGCATCCCTGCACTCCCTCCTGGCATCCCTCCACTCCCTCCTGGCATCCTTCGACTCCCCCTGGCACCCCTCCACTCCCTCCTGGCATCCCTCCACTTCCTCCTGGCATCCCTAAACTTCCTACTGGCATCCCTAAACTTCCTACTGGCATCCCTTCACTCCCTCCTGGCACCCCTCCACTCCCTCTTGGCACCCCTCCACTCCCTTCTGGCACCCCACCACTCTCTCCTGGCACCCCTCCACTCCTGGCATCCTTCGGCTCCCTCCTGGCATCCTTCGGCTCCCTCCTGGCATCCTTCGGCTCCCTCCTGTCATCCTTCCACTCCCTCCTGGCATTCTTCGACTCCCTCCTGGCACCCCTCCACTCCCTCCTGGGATCCCTCCACTTCCTCCTGGCATCCTTCCATTCCCTCCTGGCATCCTTCCACTCCCTCCTGGCATCCCTCCACTCCCTCCTTGCAAGATTAGTAAAGAAGTTGGAAGAACAAGCAGGTATAACAGGAAGGGCACTGGAATGGATCAGGGAATACCTCAAAGGGAGGCAACAACGGGTCATGGTGCGTGGTGAGGTATCACAGTGGGCGCCTGTGACGAGCGGTGTACCGCAGGGGTCAGTCCTAGGACCAGTGTTATTCCTGGTATATGTAAATGACATGACGGACGGGATAGACTCAGAAGTGTCTCTATTCGCGGATGATGTGAAAATAATGAGGAGAATCACATCGGAAGAGGACCAGGCAGGGCTGCAAACAGACCTGGACAAGCTCGACATCTGGTCTAGCAATTGGCTTCTCGAATTCAATCCCTCCAAATGCAAAGTCATGAGGATCGGAGAAGGGCAAAGAAGACCGCTGACAGAGTACAAGCTAGGCGGACAAAGGCTACAAACCTCGGCAAAGGAGAAAGACCTTGGAGTGAGTATAACGCCAAGCACGTCTCCGGAGGCACACATCAACCAGATAACTGCGGCAGCATATGGGCGACTGGGAAACCTAAGATTAGCGTTCCGTTACCTTAACAAGGAATCGTTCAAGACACTGTATACCGTGTACGTCAGGCCCATACTAGAATATGCAGCACCAGTCTGGAACCCACACCTGGTCAAGCACATAAAGAAACTAGAGAAAGTGCAAAGGTTTGCGACAAGGTTAGTTCCACAACTCAGGGGTCTGTCCTATGAAGAAAGGTTGAGGGAAATAGGACTAACAACACTGGAGGAAAGAAGGGTCAGAGGAGACATGATAACGACATACAAAATACTGCGGGGAATTGACAAGGTAGACAGTGACAGGATGTTCCAGAGAGGGAACACAGAAACAAGGGGACACAACTGGAAGCTGAAGACTCAGATGAGTCAAAGGGATGTTAGGAAGCATTTCTTCAGCCACAGAGTAGTCAGGAAGTGGAATAGTCTAGAGAAAGATATAGTGGAGGCAGGAACCATACATAGTTTTAAGACAAGGTATGATAAAGCTCATGGAGCAGGGAGAGCAGAGACCCAGTAGCAGACAGAGAAGAGGCGGGGCCAGGAGCTGAGTCTCGACCCCTGCAACCACAATTAGGTGAGTACACGCACGCACACACACATATACAACAGGCCTAGTGTCTAATCGACATGTGCCTAGGACAGAATGGTAACTAACACACACACAAATACATACATACATACAGGGGATGAATACACGAAAATATAGTGAGAGATTCGTCATGTGTTGAGTGGGAGCAGAGGCGCTGTGTGAGTCGCTAGCCAAACGTTTTGAATGACATACCAAAGGAGATAATCAGGTGGAAATGTAAAATTAATGAGAGTACTCGTCAAAACTTTGGATGTGACAAAGTATCAATGTCGGTGTCGGCCTGAACTTTAGTATCAGTATCGTTATCAGCAAACATTTTGGTACTGTCCTATCCATAATAAAACCCGACGTGGACAAGGAAAGGTAACAAATGGACTTGACACTGCCAGAGTGCACAAGTGGGTGGATACTGGAATTTAATAATAAGTCTCCTCATCTGAGTTTCTTGGGTTATCCTAGGTAATTTACACTTATGTTACTTTGTATGATAATTGTAATCACCTAATTTTTTTGTAACTACTTATGTGTAACTGTGTCTAAATAAAGTTACTACAAATGCAAGGTATGAATATCAATGAAGGGGTAGGAAGACTAGAAACTGATTATAGACTCTGGGGTCACAAGCTGCAAGTCTCACGTAAGGAGAACGGTCTAGGCTTGGGGGGTAAACTTTGTGCCTAACATATCGCCAGTGGCTCACATGTCAGACAAGCTGTGACAAAATTTTAATGTAGCTGTCAAGAATTTCAGCAGAGTCATTCCCGACCTATGTAAGACAAATCCATCCCAGCTTTTATTATGCGGCACCATCATGGAATCCTCATCTGAAAATGTATGTTGGGAAACGAGAAAATATGGAATCCACAACGAAACTGTTTCCTGAGCTAAGGGCAGTGAGCTGTAACAAGAGGCTAAAGGAACTATATCTGACGATATTAGAGGATAGAAGAACCAGATATGATAAAGACATACAAAATACTAAAAGGATTTGATAAGGTTAACATTGAATGACTGTTCAAGACATGCCGCATACGAGGACTCAGTTGGGAGTTAATTAAACACACCAATCACATTTCTGTCAGGAAGTTTTTCTTCAGCGTCAGTGGTCAGGAAATGGAATGACATGTTCAGATAGCAGAGGCAGGCTCCATATATAGTTTAAAAAAAAAGGTATTTATGGCGCTAAAGACTAGGAGGGAGTAAACCCAGCAAGAGGCGAGGCAGGAGCTGAGACAAAACCCTTGCAACCACAAGTAGGAGAGTACAAATAGGGTAGTGTACCCTACACCCTTCCCCCCCTCCCTGACTAACTCATAAACCATGGATTTTCTTCCCTAAGAAAGTTTTCTTTAGGAAAAAGTATCACATGAATGCTGGGAGACAATAGCCGTTATAAATAATTGACCAATACTATTTTTATCCGGCATAATGGGTAGAGCAAACCCTGTTACCGTCACCTTCACAAATTAGTCTAAATTTAGTCTCGCACTTTGTCCGTCTTAACGCCCCATCTGGTGTGGTAACGTGACGAGTGTGAAGATATCTCGGCTACGGTTTGTTTGGACTCCGTCAATTAGTGCGTTATTAGGGTTCGCTTTGCCTCGTCGCCCCTCACGCTATGCGCTGGGGACCTTCTGACTCCAGGTGAGGTTACACTCACGTTAGTCCTCATTTTTGTTACACAGCTGTTATATTGATACGGGTACTGGTGAAGACCTCCGTAAAATGACTGACGCAGGAAGAGACGCAAGTTACCACACAGGAGATGTAGCATGCAATGATTTAAGAAGCAACTTGAGCGTACTGGAAAACAAGCACTCTAGTGCGCACTCATTCATTTTGGTGGGGGGGGGAGACGGGTAGCCAAAGTTAGACGTTGGCTATATAGGAAGTCGTTGGTTGACGTTTATGTGAGGTGTGAACAAGACACATGCTAGCCGGGGTATTAATAGAAGCCAGAGGGACGCCTTTGGCGCTGTGTTCTTCACATTGTTGACATTTTTTGCTGTCCTGTTCTTAAAAATTTGGTTGTTTTGAAACTTTTCTGTGGGTGCAGTGATCTTTGTCTTCACCCACGGCGTAGCTTTTGTCTTCACCCCATGACGTAGTTTTTGTCTTCACCCATCACCTGGAGTTTACCTGGAGAGGGTTTCGGTGGTCAACGCCCCGCGGCTCGGTCTGAGACCAGGCCTCATGGTGGATCAAGGTCTGATCAACCAGGCTGTTACTGCTGGCCGCACGCAGACTGACGTACGAACAACAGCCTGGTTGGTCAGGTACTGACTTTAGGTGCTTGTCCAGTGCCTTCTTGAAGACAGCCAGGGGTCTATTGGTAATCCCCCTTATGTATGCTGGGAGGCAGTTGAACAGTCTTGGGCCCCTGACACTTATTATGTTGTCTTAGTGTACGCGTGGCGCCCCTGCTTTTCATTGGGGGAATGTTGCATCTCCTGCCGAGTCTTTTGCTTTCATAGGGAGTGATTTTCGTGTGCGAGTTTGGTAATAAACCCTCTAGGATTTTCAAAGTGTATATTATCATGTATCTCTCTCGCCTGCGTTCCAGGGAATACAGATCAAGGACCTTCAACCGTTCCATTAATTTAGGTGCTTTATCGTACTTATGTGTTTCCGTGAAAGTTCTTTGTACACTCTCCAGGTCAGCAATGTCGCTAGCATTGAAGGAGGTCGTTAGTGTACAGCAGTATTCCAGCCTAGAGAGAACAAGCGATTTGAAGAGAATCATCATGCGCTTGGCGTTCTTAGTTTTGAAGGTTCTCATTATCCATCCTATCATTTTCCTAGCACGATATAATTTTCTGATTCGGTTTTAATATTGCTGTTGATTATTTATTGAAAATATTTTGTGATAACGATGTTAATAACAATGCAAAGAATATTAATGGCAATACTATTAATAGTTATTTTTGACTAACAAATTGTGGCAAAACTGAGTTTACAACAGTCAGTATAAGACTTGATTATCAAATCTGACTGTCGAGACTATAATGACCATTTACTGTACAGCTTTATGAGCACCATTTAGTGAACACCCAGGGCCGGCCTTAAGCCGATTGGACCGATTGCTCCCAACACGAAGTAATGAAAGTTGCCCGATGGGGTGGTGATTGTACCAGACATCGGACATTAAAAACAGTATGCTGTGTTTTCTGTAAATATGAGTAAAAGGCTGACATGTATGCAATTTTATATTAAAATGTAGCTTACATCTGTTTGGTCTGTTAACTCGCATGCATTTTTTAAGCTCACAGTTTGATTGCTTTCCATACATGGGGCCCACCAAAATTATTCTCAATTGGGCCCCGCACCTCCTAAAGCAGGCTCAGTGAACACCTTTATAGTTACTTTTTGCGTAGCCCCTTTAATGTGGTTATTTATTTGGAGGCTGTATAAGGCCATTTATTGATCAGCTATGTAGTTTGAAGCTGTATAAGAACCATTCAGTACTGGCCATTATTAATACTACTGAGGGTACACTGCAAGCAGTCTGTTACTGACAGTGTAGGTAGCGTTGAGACCAGTTTGATGTGACAATCATGTGCGTTCAAGTCTCCCAGCTGCGTGTGTCATTCAAGTCTCCCAGCTGCGTGTGTCGTTAAAGTCCCCAGCTGCGTGTGTCGTTCAAGTCCCCAGCTGCGTGTGTCGTTCAAGTCTCCCAGCTGCGTGTGTCGTTCAAGTCTCCCAGCTGCGTGTGTCATTCGAGTCTCCCAGCTGCGTGTGTCATTCAAGTCTCCCAGCTGCGTGTGTCGTTCAAGTCTCCCAGCTGCGTGTGTCGTTCAAGTCTCCCAGCTGCGTGTGTCGTTCAAGTCTCCCAGCTGCGTGTGCGTTCAAGTCTCCCAGCTGCGTGTGTCGTTCAAGTCTCCCAGCTGCGTGTGCGTTCAAGTCTCCCAGCTGCGTGTGTCGTTCAAGTCTCCAGCAGTGCGTGTGTCGTTCAAGTCTCCCAGCTGCGTGTGTCGTTCAAGTCTCCCAGCTGCGTGTGTCGTTCAAGTCTCC
Source organism: Cherax destructor (assembly GCA_009830355.1). Lineage (NCBI taxonomy): Eukaryota > Metazoa > Arthropoda > Malacostraca > Decapoda > Parastacidae > Cherax > Cherax destructor. The sequence continues at coordinate 75,763 of WNWK01002653.1, forward strand.
CAGCTGCGTGTGTCGTTCAAGTCTCCCAGCTGCGTGTGTCGTTCAAGTCTCCCAGCTGCGTGTGTCGTTCAAGTCTCCCAGCTGCGTGTGTCGTTCAAGTCTCCCAGCTGCGTGTGTCGTTCAAGTCTCCCAGCTGCGTGTGTCGTTCAAGTCTCCCAGCTGCGTGTGTCGTTCAAGTCTCCCAGCTGCGTGTGTCGTTCAAGTCTCCCAGCTGCGTGTGTCGTTCAAGTCTCCCAGCTGCGTGTGTCGTTCAAGTCTCCCAGCTGCGTGTGTCGTTCAAGTCTCCCAGCTGCGTGTGTCGTTCAAGTCTCCCAGCTGCGTGTGTCGTTCAAGTCTCCCAGCTGCGTGTGTCGTTCAAGTCTCCCAGCTGCGTGTGTCGTTCAAGTCTCCCAGCTGCGTGTGTCGTTCAAGTCTCCCAGCTGCGTGTGTCGTTCAAGTCTCCCAGCTGCGTGTGTCGTTCAAGTCTCCCAGCTGCGTGTGTCGTTCAAGTCTCCCAGCTGCGTGTGTCGTTCAAGTCTCCCAGCTGCGTGTGTCGTTCAAGTCTCCCAGCTGCGTGTGTCGTTCAAGTCTCCCAGCTGCGTGTGTCGTTCAAGTCTCCCAGCTGCGTGTGTCGTTCAAGTCTCCCAGCTGCGTGTGTCGTTCAAGTCTCCCAGCTGCGTGTGTCGTTCAAGTCTCCCAGCTGCGTGTGTCGTTCATCTTCATCTATTTGGTGTGTGTGTCTGTCGTGTCTTGTCACTACTGACTCAAGTGGGGTGCCTGCCTTGATGCTGGTGAAAGGCTCTCGATCCAAGGAATTGAAGCTACCTTTCCTTGGATAAAACATGATTACTTCCCGCTCCCCAGGCGTTATATAACCCCTACGGATTTACAGCTTCACATGAATATAAGGTATCTAATAGTGAAGCTTTTCTCTGAGTACTTTATCCATTCATTAAAAAAATTGAAAAATTCTGATTTTTTTAAATATTAAATTTCAAAGGTTTTTGACGTATTGCATCCTAGTGCGTAGGCTAGTTGACGTATTGCATCCTAGTGCGTAGGCTAGTTGACGTATTGCATCCTAGTGCGTAGGCTAGTTGACGTTTTGCATCCTAGTGCATAGGCTAGTTGACGTATTGCATCCTAGTGCATAGGCTAGTTGACGTATTGCATCCTAGTGCGTAAGCTAGTTGACGTTTTGCATCCTAGTGCGTAGGCTAGTTGACGTATTGCATCCTAGTCATAGGCTAGTTGACGTATTGCATCCTAGTGAAAAGGCTAGTTGACGTTTTGCATCCTAGTGCGTAGGCTAGTTGACGTTTTGCATCCTAGTGCGTAGGCTAGTTGACGTTTTGCATCCTAGTGCGTAGGCTAGTTGACATTTTGCATCCTAGTGCGTAGGCTAGTTGACGTTTTGCATCCTAGTGCGTATACTAGTTGACGTTTTGCATCCTAGTGCGTAGGCTAGTTGACGTTTTGCATCCTAGTGCGTAGGCTAGTTGACGTTTTGCATCCTAGTGCGTAGGCTAGTTGACGTTTTTCATCCTAGTGCGTAGGCTAGTTGACGTTTTGCATCCTAGTGCGTAGGCTAGTTGACTTTTTGCATCCTAGTGCGTAGGCTAGTTGACGTATTGCATCCTAGTGCGTAGGCTAGTTGACGTTTTGCATCCTAGTGCGTATACTAGTTGACATTTTGCATCCTAGTGCGTAGGCTAGTTGACGTTTTGCATCCTAGTGCGTAGGCTAGTTGACGTTTTGCATCCTAGTGCGTAGGCTAGTTGACGTTTTGCATCCTAGTGCGTAGGCTAGTTGACGTTTTTCATCCTAGTGCGGAGGCTAGTTGACGTTTTGCATCCTAGTGCGTAGGCTAGTTGACTTTTGCATTAGTGCGTAGGCTAGTTGACGTATTGCATCCTAGTACGTAGGCTAGTGACATTTTGCATCCTAGTGCGTAGGCTAGTTGACGTTTTGCATCCTAGTGCGTAGGCTAGTTGACGTTTTGCATCATGTGCGTAGGCTAGTTGACTTTTGCATCCTTGTGCGTAGGCTAGTTGACGTTTTGCATCCTAGTGCGTAGGCTAGTTGACGTTTTGCATCCTTGTGCGTAGGCTAGTTGACATTTTGCATCCTAGTGCGTAGGCTAGTTGACGTTTTGCATCCTAGTGCGTAGGCTAGTTGACGTTTTGCATCCTAGTGCGTATACTAGTTGACGTATTGCATCCTAGTGCATAGGCTAGTTGACGTATTGCATCCTAGTTCGTAAGCTAGTTGACGTTTTGCATCCTACTGCGTAGGCTAGTTGACGTATTGCATCCTAGTGCGTAGGCTAGTTGACGAATTGCATCCTAGTGCGTAGGCTAGTTGACGTATTGCATCCTAGTGCGTAAGCTAGTTGAAGTTTTGCATCCTAGTGCGTAGGATAGTTGACGTTTTGCATCCTAGTGCGTAGGCTAGTTGACGTATTGCATCCTAGTGCGTAGGCTAGTTGACGTTTTGCATCCTAAAGCGTAGGCTAGTTGACTAATTGCATCCTAGTGCATAGGCTAGTTGACGTTTTGCATCCTAGTGCGTAGGATAGTTGACGTATTGCATCCTAGTGCGTAGGCTAGTTGACGTATTGCATCCTAGAGCATAGGCTAGTTGACGTATTGCATCCTATTGCGTAGGCTAGTTGACGTTTTGCATCCTAGTGCATAGGCTAGTTGACGTATTGCATCCTAGTGCATAGGCTAGTTGACGTATTGCATCCTAGTGCATAGGCTAGTTGACGTATTGCATCCTAGTGCATAGGCTAGTTGACGTATTGCATCCTAGTGCATAGGCTAGTTGACGTATTGCATCGTAGTCCGTAGGCTAGTTGACGTATTGCATCCTAGTGCATAGGCTAGTTGACGTATTGCATCCTAGTGCGTAGGCTAGTTGACGTTTTGCATCCTAGTGCGTAGGCTAGTTGACGTTTTGCATCCTAGTGCGTAGGCTAGTTGACGTTTTGCATCCTAGTGCGTAGGCTAGTTGACATTTTGCATCCTAGTGCGTAGGCTAGTTGACGTTTTGCATCCTAGTGCGTATACTAGTTGACGTTTTGCATCCTAGTGCGTACGCTAGTTGACGTTTTGCATCCTAGTGCGTAGGCTAGTTGACTTTTGCATCCTAGTGCGTAGGCTAGTTGACGTTTTCATCCTAGTGCGTAGGCTAGTTGACGTTTTGCATCCTAGTGCGTAGGCTAGTTGACTTTTGCATCCTAGTGCGTAGGCTAGTTGACGTATTGCATCCTAGTGCGTAGGCTAGTTGACGTTTTGCATCCTAGTGCGTATACTAGTTGACGTTTTGCATCCTAGTGCGTAGGCTAGTTGACGTTTTGCATCCTAGTGCGTAGGCTAGTTGACGTTTTGCATCCTAGTGCATAGGCTAGTTGACGTATTGCATCGTAGTCCGTAGGCTAGTTGACGTATTGCATCCTAGTGCGTAGGCTAGTTGACGTATTGCATCCTAGTGCGTAGGCTAGTTGACGTTTTGCATCCTAGTGCGTAGGCTAGTTGACGTTTTGCATCCTAGTGCGTAGGCTAGTTGACGTTTTGCATCCTAGTGCGTAGGCTAGTTGACATTTTGCATCCTAGTGCGTAGGCTAGTTGACGTTTTGCATCCTAGTGCGTATACTAGTTGACGTTTTGCATCCTAGTGCGTACGCTAGTTGACGTTTTGCATCCTAGTGCGTAGGCTAGTTGACGTTTTGCATCCTAGTGCGTAGGCTAGTTGACGTTTTTCATCCTAGTGCGTAGGCTAGTTGACGTTTTGCATCCTAGTGCGTAGGCTAGTTGACTTTTTGCATCCTAGTGCGTAGGCTAGTTGACGTATTGCATCCTAGTGCGTAGGCTAGTTGACGTTTTGCATCCTAGTGCGTACTAGTTGACGTTTTGCATCCTAGTGCGTAGGCTAGTTGACGTTTTGCATCCTAGTGCGTAGGCTAGTTGACGTTTTGCATCCTAGTGCATAGGCTAGTTGACGTATTGCATCGTAGTCCGTAGGCTAGTTGACGTATTGCATCCTAGTGCATAGGCTAGTTGACGTATTGCATCCTAGTGCGTAGGCTAGTTGACGTTTTGCATCCTAGTGCGTAGGCTAGTTGACGTTTTGCATCCTAGTGCGTAGGCTAGTTGACGTTTTGCATCCTAGTGCGTAGGCTAGTTGACATTTTGCATCCTAGTGCGTAGGCTAGTTGACGTTTTGCATCCTAGTGCGTATACTAGTTGACTTTTGCATCCTAGTGCGTACGCTAGTTGACGTTTTGCATCCTAGTGCGTAGGCTAGTTGACGTTTTGCATCCTAGTGCGTAGGCTAGTTGACGTTTTTCATCCTAGTGCGTAGGCTAGTTGACGTTTTGCATCCTAGTGCGTAGGCTAGTTGACTTTTTGCATCCTAGTGCGTAGGCTAGTTGACGTATTGCATCCTAGTGCGTAGGCTAGTTGACGTTTTGCATCCTAGTGCGTATACTAGTTGACGTTTTGCATCCTAGTGCGTAGGCTAGTTGACGTTTTGCATCCTAGTGCGTAGGCTAGTTGACGTTTTGCATCCTAGTGCGTAGGCTAGTTGACGTTTTTCATCCTAGTGCGTAGGCTAGTTGACGTTTTGCATCCTAGTGCGTAGGCTAGTTGACTTTTTGCATCCTAGTGCGTAGGCTAGTTGACGTATTGCATCCTAGTGCGTAGGCTAGTTGACATTTTTCATCCTAGTGCGTAGGCTAGTTGACGTTTTGCATCCTAGTGCGTAGGCTAGTTGACGTTTTGCATCCATGTGCGTAGGCTAGTTGACTTTTTGCATCCTTGTGCGTAGGCTAGTTGACGTTTTGCATCCTAGTGCGTAGGCTAGTTGACTTTTTGCATCCTAGTGCGTAGGCTAGTTGACGTTTTGCATCCTAGTGCGTAGGCTAGTTGACGTTTTGCATCCATGTGCGTAGGCTAGTTGACGTTTTGCATCCATGTGCGTAGGCTAGTTGACTTTTTGCATCCTTGTGCGTAGGCTAAAACTTGTTCTTCACTTCATATACCAAGAGTTTTGCAGGTCTGCTGGTCAGCAAAAGTGATCATATTTGAAACAAATATTTTTTTTCTGGCTTAGCTGGAGAGAGTTCCGGGGGTCAACGCCCCCGCGGCCCGGTCTGTGACCAGGCCTCAAATCAACTGGTGATCCAAGGAGGTGGAGCAATCATTCCTTAGCTTGAATTGAACTTGATTGCTTCTAATTCTCCAAATGCTGTATGATCGCTAAGGGTTTAACGTTGCCTCACAGTGTAATAATGTAGAATAGGGATCGACTAATATAGAAATACATATAAACATTACGCAACACACTTCCACTTGCCCATTATTTGTAATGGCAAACTTTAGTGTATGTAAATTGGTCTTGAGTTACAGTTACATAAATTGGGACCATCTTCATTTTCGCCTTATTTCAGCAGCTTGTGGACTAACACACTCACTTGACTCCCTGGGTCTGGTTTTCAGACTTACGACTGCACGAGGATCATTATTAAGTATAACCCTCTTTCCCGATAAGAGTTACCTGTAGTGACTCAAATACTTTTTTTTTTCTAGTTTTTATTCATTTAAGATATCTGTTCAGTTACTTGAGAGTGACTCTTCTGATCGACTTCGAACTTTCAAAGCTTGTGAAAGATTCGAATTGTAATTGGAACGTATCCTGTCTTATCTTCCATCAGTGTATTTCTTATACTCCATATAAATCCCCTATCCTTGACTGGTGAGGAGCCGGGGGGAGGGGAATGGCAGCACCTTGCTACAGCACATCTTGCAGAGGAACATAACTGCCGTAAGTTTCTATGATATGAGAACGAGGCCTATAACCCCTTCCCTTTCCTTCCCTTCCCTCTGTCTCCCCGTCTTGAAAATCACTAGGCTTTCTTCCACTCATTTATTGGGAAACGCTATGGATATCACCTGCTTAGTTTCGTCTTATTAGTCTCATTACAAATTAAATGTTTGAGTTGAGTTGCAGCTCTTGTGCTTCTTGATTGTGTTGATCTGCAAATTCAAATCATTTTGAGGGTATTAAGCTGCTGGTGCTAAACTATCTACCTGGAGTCTACCTGGAGGGCATTCCGGGAATCAACGTCCCCGCGGCTCGGTCTATGACCAGGCCTCCCGGTGGATCAAGGTCTGATCAACGAGGCTGTTACTGCTGGCTGCACGTAGTCCAACGTACGAACCACAGCCCGGCTGATCTGGTACTGACTTTAGGTATCTGTCCAGCTCCCTTTTGAAGACAACCAGGGATCTACTGGTAATGCCCCTTATGGCTGGTGGGAGGCTGTTGAACAGTCTTGGGCCCCGGACACTTATTGTGTTTTCTCTTAGTGTACCAGTGGCGAATCTACTTTTCACTGGAGGTACGTTGCATCACCTGCCAAGTGTTTTGCTTTCATGTGGAGTGAATTCTGTGTGCATAATAGGGACCAGTCCCTCCAGAATCTTCCAGGTGTAGATTATGATATAATATCTCTCTCGCCTGCGCTCCAGTGAGTACAAGTTTAGTGCTTCCAGGCGTTCCTAGTAGTTAAGGTGTTTGATAGAACTTATACGTGCAGTAAATGTTCTCTGTACATTCTCTAGACCTGCAATTTCACCTGCCTTGAATGGGGATGTTAATGTACAGCAATATTCTAGCCTAGAGAGAACAAGTGATTTAAAAAGGATCATCATTGGCTTAGCATCTCTTGTCTTGAATGTTCTCATTATCCATCCTATCAGTTTCCTCGCAGATGTGATAGTGACATTGTTGTGGTCCTTGAAGGTCATATAAACCATTTGAGCTGCAACTGTTCTGCCTCGAGGTTTTGAGATTCTGATACAGATGCTTTAACGTACAGGAGGCTATACAAATCGCCCATCGACCAAAACACATTTTTTTTTTTACATTTGTTAAGTTAATATAGCAACCCACTGAATGATTCTTTGAAAATCCATGTTTTTCATTATATAACATAATATTATATAAGAGGTTATTAGTTCTTTAAAGTATAGCACAGAAGCCTAATAATACTCGTCCTCAATAAAGCTTGAGGGTTAGGCTTGGTAATTTATTATGACTATAATACAGTGGTTTTGTTATTTTGGTCTTGTATATAGAGCGTAGCTGAGGTATTGTCACTGAGACAACTCAATAGATAGTGAAGGTGCTTGTGATTAACACTTTCATCAGCAGTAAATAAAGCTTGCCCTGTGATCTGGGAGTGGCGAGTGACAGTGATGACGTAGGTCACCTTCCTCACCCGTGGCCCACCTCGCCCCCCTCACACCTTACCCAACGCGTCCTCCCACGCCTCCCCCTTCCTCACCTCCCTCTCTCACGCCTACTCGTCCCCCACACGTTTCTCCCACGCGTCCACGACTTCCTCCCACCTGCGTTGCCTCCACGCCAACACCCACACTAACACTACTTACACAACACTTGGGAAGATCTATTACCTCAGATGTATCATGTCTCTTCAGTGACCACACATGTGATCCATCACTGCACTTCCTAACCAAGTGCAGGTCATTATTGTGCGAGTGGAGTTTCACCTCCCCCCCCCCTATCTCTAAATGTCGACGTCAGTGTTGCTACAAGTTACAACGACGCAACTGAACCACTCACTGCTTGAGACAACACTATACACTGTCACTATGGCAACTGAACCAGACCACTACCTGAGACAACATTATACACTGCCTAAAACACTCGCCCGTGTAAAAAAAAAAAAAAAATTCTTTGAAACCCAGCCGACATGGTCAGCAGGCCACTGATCTCTTGCTCTTTATCCATAAGCTTTCCCCTTGCTCTATCTTCTCCACATTCTTGTTATCAAGTTGCTAGGCTGACAACACCTGGTGTCATTAAGTTTACAAAGAGCATTTGTCAGGCTTCTCTTTGCAGGTTAATTTACTGGGGAGATGTTATCTTACCTAAACTCGTTTCATTTTTTTCTCATGCTAATGCGAAGTGTTAAACCAGTGTGGGTCGTTCAACAGCACAAGAAATGGAAGGCTCGATCCTCCGTCCGACAGCTCACTGGTCAACAACCAAAATGGTTCCGAGACCAGAGTAACAATTTCCAACTAATTTTAGGTCACTGATAATGAATATCATGGTTAAAATTGTTTGTTAGGTCTACTTTTCAATATAGACCTACGTGTCACAACAGGTTGCAACAGGCTTGCGGCAGTGTGTTTCTTACCACACTCACAGTCTCACTGACCTTCATTATTGTTCCAGCAGTCATAGAAGGTGGTTGTGCTGTGGTGACTTAAAGGTTGTTGCTCTTGTGATGGGCTTGCAGGGTGGATACACCAAGTACTGCTACTTTCTATGTGAATGGGACAGCCATGCAAGAGGTTCCCACTACATCAGGCCACTTCATCAATCACTGGAGTCTGGGATGAACAATGTTCAACATTCACCTCTCATTGAAACAAACAAAATTTTGCTACCACCACTACACATAAAACTTGGCTCATGAAAAACTTTGTAAAAGCTATGGATAAATCCGGTCAGGGATTCAAGTATTTAACATCAAAATTTCCCTCACTGAGCGACGCTAAGATAAGAGAGGGAGTCTTCAATGGTCCTCAGATTCGAGAGCTTCTTAAAGATGGTGACTTTGAATCAGACCTTCATGGAGAAAGCTGCTTGGGAAGCATTCAAGTTAGTGGTGAAGGGATTTCTGGGAAACAGAAGGGAAGGCAACTATGAAGAATTGGTGGAAAACCTCAAGACTTACAAGAAATGGGATGTAACATGTCACTTAAAATCCACTTTATGGACTCACATTTAGACATTTCCAGTGAACTGTGGGGCAGTTAGTGACGAACATGGTGAAAGGTTTCACCAAGATATTTCAACCATGGAAAAATGGTACCAGGGCAAATGAGGCACAAGAATGCTTGCAGACTATTGCTCGACATTGACAAGAGATGATTCTTCAGCCCACTATAAGTGTCAACCAAAAAGGAAAAGAGTGGATACGGATTAGAGTTTAAAACATACCGACACATATTGTAGGTTATAATAAATAATCAAATATTACATGTCTCGTATCTTTAAACCTATAACCAATAAACACTTTTCAAGGTGATATTTGGACTCAGGATATGAAAATACATAAGAATTAACTAATCTCATTTAAGAAGCATATAACTTTTCAAAAATTGTTGACCAGTGGATCAAGAAACTGACTCTATGCCATTCACTTCACACTTACCTGAACTCTTTTCTCGCATTCTCCCCCCTCCCCCCCGCTTTCCTTGCATGCTCCCCATTAACAACTAACGTTTAAGTGTCTATTTATTGATAGGTAAATATGAGCATTAAGTGTAAGGAGACGTGTCCATATGTTTCCTCCAGTCTGAGAATCGAACCCGGGTCCTCTCGGTTGAACTGAACACTGTAGAACTAAGCTGCAGGTTTTCAACTTCAATTAATCTGAGTGTTGATGAGTCTTCATTATTTTTCTGGTAGTTTTGTGTTGTCTTCAGACAATGTTTACACACTGAGGAGAAGATCAGTTTTTTTCTTAAATGTTGAATATGATTTATCCATTCTGATTTCACTTTAATTCCAACATTGTTGCGGTACTTGTGCCAGCCGTGTGTAGGCACTGCTGGTTCTCCTGGCACTGTGGAAGGTGGCAGCACTTGTACCAGCAGTGTGTAAGCACTGTGGGAGGTGACAGCACTTGTCCTTCCTGGCACTGTGGGAGGCGGCAGCACTTGTCCCTCCTGGCACTGTGGGAGGTAGCAGCACTTGTCCCTCCTGGCACTGTGGGAGGTAGCAGCACTTGTCCCTCCTGGCACTGTGGGAGGTGGCAGCACTTGTCCCTCCTGGCACTGTGGGAGGTAGCAGCACTTGTCCCTCCTGGCACTGTGGGAGGTAGCAGCACTTGTCCCTCCTGGCACTGTGGAAGGTGGCAGCACTTGTCCTCTACACTGTGGAGGGGCAGCACTTGTCCTCCTGGCACTGTGGGAGGTGGCAGCACTTGTCCCTCTGTGCACTGTGGAGGTGGCAGCACTTGTCCTCTCCTGGCACTGTGGGAGGGCAGCACTTGTCCCTCCTGGCACTGTGGGAGGAGCAGCACTTGTCCCTCCTGGCACTGTGGGAGGGTAGCAGCACTTGTCCCTCCTGGCACTGTGGGAGGCGGCAGCACTTGTCCCTCCTGGCACTGTGGGAGGTAGCAGCACTTGTCCCTCCTGGCACTGTGGGAGGTAGCAGCACTTGTCCCTCCTGGCACTGTGGGAGGTAGCAGCACTTGTCCCTCCTGGCACTGTGGGAGGTAGCAGCACTTGTCCCTCTTGACACTGTGGGAGGTGGCAGCACTTGTCCCTCCTGGCACTGTGGGAGGTAGCAGCACTTGTCCCTCTTGACACTGTGGGAGGTGGCAGCACTTGTCCCTCCTGGCACTGTGGGAGGTAGCAGCACTTGTCGCTCCTGGCACTGTGGGAGGTAGCAGCACTTGTCCCTCCTGGCACTGTGGAAGGTGGCAGCACTTGTATCATCAGTGTGCAGGCACTGCTAGGCCTTCTGGCACTGGGGAAGGTGGAAGCACTTGTACCAGCAGTGTGTAAGCACTGTGGGAGGTGACAGCACTTACGCAAGAAGCGTGCAGGCACTGCTTGTCCATTCTGACACTGTGGGAGGTAGCAGCACTTGTCCCTCCTGGCACTGTGGGAGGCGGCAGCACTTGTCCCTCCTGGCACTGTGGGAGGTAGCAGCACTTGTCCCTCCTGGCACTGTGGGAGGTAGCAGCACTTGTCCCTCCTGGCACTGTGGGAGGTAGCAGCACTTGTGCCTCCTGGCACTGTGGGAGGTAGCAGCACTTGTCTCTCCTGGCACTGTGGGAGGTAGCAGCACTTGTCCCTCCTGGCACTGTGGGAGGTAGCAGCACTTGTCCCTCCTGGCACTGTGGGAGGTAGCAGCACTTGTCCCTCCTGGCACTGTGGGAGGTAGCAGCACTTGTCCCTCCTGGCACTGTGGGAGGTAACAGCACTTGTCCCTCCTGGCACTGTGGGAGGTGGCAGCACTTGTCCCTCCTGGCACTGTGGGAGGTGGCAGCACTTGTCCCTCCTGGCACTGTGGAGGTGCAGCACTTGTCCCTCCTGGCACTGTGGGAGGGCAGCTTGTCCCTCCTGGCACTGTGGGAGGTAGCAGCACTTGTCCCTCTTGACACTGTGGGAGGTGGCAGCACTTGTCCTCCTGGCACTGTGGAGGTGAGCACTTGTCCTCTGACACTGGGAGGTGGCAGCACTTGTCCCTCTTGACACTGTGGGAGGTGGCAGCACTTACGCAAGGAGCGTGCTGGCACTGCTTGCCCCTTTTAATGAACTAAAACATAAAACAAGATTACTATATAAAATAAGAGCAAATTACAGGTGGGCTTGTGTTATGATTAAGTCACCAGGCGGATTATGACACACATTCACACACCCACTTTGTCAGTCTTAGTGAGGTAAGTGGAAGGTACTGCACCAACACCTGCCTCAGCCCAACACTATACCCAGTTACCAGAGTAAACATAGTACAGCCCTGGAGACCTGAAACTATTAAAACGAGTCAGTAAGTGTAAAGATACGGGGCAAGCATATCTGATTCGACTCCTGTAAACACAACTAGGGAGGTACAATGTCTCATATATATATATATATATATATATATATATATATATATATGTGTGTGTGTGTGTGTGTGTGTGTGTGTGTGTGTGTGTGTGTGTGTGTGTGTGTGTTTTGCCGAATAGATAAAACTGGTCAATTAGCAAGAACTCATTTAAAATTAAGTCCTTTCTAAATTTTTCTCTTATTTATGGTAATGTAAAAATTAATAATTTTGTACCAAAAGAACCTTAGAAAACGTACCTAACCTTATTATAACAAGCTCAATTTAATTTAACCTAATCCAATTAAATATATTTTAGATAAGTTTACAGTAATTTAATAATAAACAAACACAATGAAATATATTTTTTTTCGTTAGGTTCAGAATGATTTTTGCGAAATTATTGTATACTCAAATTTTCGCTTGCCATATTCGACAACAAGAGGGTTGCTATTTAAGCCAAAATCGCAAGTTTTACCTATTCGGCTGACACACACACACACACACACACACACACACACACACATACACACACAGTTGAGTTATAAGTGGAGAGGGAAGCATGAGTAGGATGGGAGAGGTCGAACTACAAAAGATGGGACTGCATAGGCATGAGGAATTTCCTGCAAGAGGTTCAGTGGGAAAGAGAATTTGTGGGAAAATCAGTAAACGAAATGATGGACTACGTGACAACAAAATGCAAGGAGACAGAAGAGAAATTTGTTCTCAAGGGCAACAGAAATAATGGGAAGAACAGAACGAGCCCTTGGTTCACCCAAAAGTGTAGAGAGGCAAACACTAAGTGCACCAGAGAGTGGAAAGAGTACAGAAGGCAAAGGACCCTGGAAAATAAAGAAATTGGTCGAAGAGCCAGAAACGAATATGCACAGATAAGGAGAGAGGCTCAGCGACAATACGAAAACGACATAGCATCGGAAGCCAAGTCTGACCCGAAGTTGTTGTATATCCACATCAGGAGGAAAACAACAGTCAAGGAACAGGTAATCAGGCTGAGGAAGGAAGGAGGGAGTTCACAAGAAACGACCGAGAAGTATGTGAGGAGTTCAACGTGAGATTTAAAGAAGTATTTAGAGTGGAAGGGCTCCGGAAAGCCGGAATACGGGGGGGGGGGTACACCAGAAAGGGATACACCAACAGGTGCTGGATGAAATACACACAACCGAGGAGGAAGTGAAGACGCTGCTAAGTGAACTTGATACCTCAAAGGCGGTGAGACCAGACAACATCTCTCCGTGGGTCCTTAGAGAAGGAGCAGAGACGCTGTGTGCGCCACATCCATTGAAACTGGGCAACTACCTGAGGTATGGAAGACGGCAAAGGTAGTCTCAATATTTAAGAAAGGTGATAGACATGAGGCATTAAACTACAGACTGGTGTCACTGACATGTATAATATGCAAAGTCATGGAGAAGATTATCAGGAGGAGAGTGGTGGTGCACCTAGAAAGGAACAAGCTTATACACGACAACCAGCACGGTTTCAGGGATGGGAAATCCTGTGTCACAAACTTACTGGAGTTTTATGACAAGGTAATAGAAGTAAGACAAGAGAGAGAAAGAGAGAGGGGTGGGTAGATTACATTTCCTTGGACTGCAAGAACGCCTTCGACACAGTTCCTCACAAGAGATTAGTGCAAAAGCTAGAGGATCAGGCACGCATAACAGGAAAGGCACTGCAATGGATCAGAAAATACTTGACAGGGAGGCAACAACGAGTCATGGTACGTGACGAGGTGTCAGAGTGGGCACCTGTGACGAGTGGGGTTCCACAGGGGTCAGTCCTAGTACCAGTTGTGTTTTGATATATGTGAATGACATGACGGAAGGGATAGACTCAGAAGTGTCCCTGTTTGCATATGATGTGAAGTTAATGAGGAGAATTAAATCGGATGAGGATCAGACAGGACAACAAAGGGACCTGGACAGACTGCAAGCCTGGTCCAGCAACTGGCTCCTGGAATTTAACACCACCAAATGCAAAATCATGAAGATCGGGGAAGGGCAAAGAAGACCGCAGACAGAGTATAGGCTTGGTGGCCAAAGACTGCAAACCTCACCCAAGGAAAAGGATCTTTGGGTGAGTATAATACCGAGCATATCCCCTGGCAAACCTACGAATGACGTTCCTATACCTCAGTAAGGACTCGTTCAAGTTCAAGACCCTGTACAAAGTGTACGTCAGGCCTATATTGGAGTATGCAGCACCAGTTTGGAACACACACCTGGTCAAGCACGTCAAGAAATTAGAGAAAGTGCAAAGGTTTGCAACAAGACTAGTCCCGGTGCTAAGAGAAATGTCCTACGAAGAAAGGTTAAGGGAAATCTGCCTGACGACATTGGAGGATAGGAGGGTTAGGGAAGACATGAAAACGACATATAAAATACTCCGAGGAATTGACAGGGTGGACAAAGACAAGATGTTCCAGAGAGGGGACACAGAAACAAGGGGTCACAATTGGAAGTTGAAGACTCAGATGAGTCAAAAGGATGGTAGGAAGTATTTGTTCAGTCATAGAGTTGTCAGGAAGTGGAATAGTCTGGAAAGTGGCGTAGTGGAGGCAAGATCCATACATAGCTTTAAGACGAGGTTTGATAAAGCTCATGGAGCAGGGTGAGAGAGAACCTAGTAGCGATCAATGAAGAGAAGGGGCCAGGAGCTATGAATCGACCCCTGCAACCACAAATAGGTGAGTACACACACACAGTAAGGATTCCAGAAAATATCGAGGCAATAGAGTGCACCAGCAAGTGTTGGATACAATACACACAACCTGGGAGGAGGAGAAACTGCTAAGTAAAGAATATACCGTGGGTTCTGAGAGAGTTAATAGAGGCAGTGTGTGCCGTTAGCAACACTCGTCAATAAGTTTATCGAAAAAAGAAAACTGCCATAAGTGTGGAAGACAGCAAATGTAGTCTCAGTTTTTAAGAAAGCAGACAGGCAGTATTAAACTACAGAAGGATGTCACATGTATAGTATGTAAATTATAAAGAAAATTATCAGGAGAGTGGTGGAGCACCTAGAAAGGAGCGGGTTCATACATGACAACCAGCATAGCTTCAGGGATGGAAAATCCTGTCACAAACCTTCTGAGTTATGCGACAAAGTGAAAGAAATAAGACAGGAGATAGAGTGATGGGTAAATTCCATTTTCTTGGACTGTAAAAAGACCTTTGACACAGTACCGCACAAGAGAATGGTACAAAAGCTAGAGGATCAGGCAGCAGTAACAGGAAAAGCACTACAATAGATCAAGGCATACCTGACTAGAAGGAAACACCGAGTGATGGTACATGACGAGGTGTCGGAATGGGTGCAGGTGACGAGTGGGGTCCTAGAGCCGGTGCTGTTTCTTGTATACGTGAATGACATAACAGAAGGAATAGTCAGAGGTGTCCCTGTTCACAGACGACGTGAAACCAATGAGGAGACTACAAGCGGACGAGTACCAGGAAAGTCTCCAAATGAATCTGTTGGCTACAGGTCTGACAAATAGCTCCTGGAATTTAAACTCCACCAAGTGCTAAGTTATGAAGCTTGAGGAAGGACAAAGAAGACTGCAGACAAAGTGCAGGCTCGGGGAGAGGCAAAGGCTGCAAACCTCACCTAAGTAGGACTTTGGGGTGAGTATCATACCGAGCGTATCACCTGAGGCCGCACATCAACCAATTGCTGCAGCAATGCGCGTCTGGCAAATCTAAGAATAGTTTTTAACATATAAGTAAAGACATTGTACACAGTGTATGACAGGCCATATTGGAGTACGCAGGACCAGTATGGAGCCCACACCTGGTCAAGTATATCAAGAAATTAGAGAAAGTGCAGAGGTTTGCAACAATACTAGTCCCTAGCCAAGGAGTGCATCCTATGAGGAGAGGTTAAGGAAACTCAACCTGATGACATTGGAGGACAGGGGGGGTCAGGGGGTATGTGATAACGAAGTACAAAATACTGGGAGGAATTGACAAGGTGAGCAGGAACACAATGTTTCAGAGATGAGGTACGAGAACAAGAGGGCTAGAAGCTGAAGACTTAGTTGGATCATAGGGATGTTAGGAAGAATTTACTCAGCCTCAGAGTTGCCAGGAAGTGGAACAACCTGGAGAGTGATGTTGTAGAGGCGGGATTCACACATGGCTTTAAGAAGAGATACAATAAGGATCTTGAAGCCAGGCGAGAGTGGACCTAGTAGCGACGAGCGAGAAGCTGTGACTCGACCCCTGCAAGTACATATAGGTGAGTACGCGGGTGAACACACGCACGCACGCACGCATACACACGCCCGCACGCACGCATACACACGCCCGCACGCACGCATACACACGCCCGCACGCACGCATACACACGCCGCACGCACGCATACACACGCCCGCACGCATACACACGCCCGCACGCACGCATACACACGCCCGCACGCACGCATACACACGCACGCATACACACGCACGCATACACACGCACGCATACACACGCACGCATACACAGCTAAGTCTCGACCCCTGCAACCACAATGAGGTGAGTACACACGCACGCACGCATACACACACTCACATACATACGCATACACACACGCATAAACACAAATACATACACACGCATACACACACAAACACACACATGTATATTATATATATATATATATATATATATATATATATATAGTGCCTAATAGGTAAAACCTGCGTTTTTGGCTTAAATAGCAACGCTCTTCTTGCCGAATAAGTCAAGCGAAAATTTGTGTATGCAATAATTTCGTAAGTATCATTCAGAACCTAACGAAAAATATATATATTTCATTGTGTTTATTCATTATTAAATTATTGTAAACTTATCGAAAACATATTTAGTTGGATTAGGCTAAATTAAATTGTACTTTTTATAATAAGGTTAGGTAAGTTTTCTAAGGTTCTTTTGGTACAAAATTATTAATTTTTACATTAACGTAAACGAAAAAAATATAACTTTAAACTTATAAGAGAAATTTTTAGAAAGGACTTGATTTTAAATGAGTTCTTGCTAACTGACCAATTTTATCTATTAGGCACGACATATATATATATATATATATATATATATATATATATATATATATATATATATATAAATATATATATAAACTTGATATGTATTACCATGACGTCACACAGTACTAAATGTGAGAGCAGTGTTTGACGTAAGAATTCTTAGAGAGAAGGTCAGAGTGACGGTGTAAAAGTCAGTGTAAATTATAGAACTACTGCTGATGTGACTACTAGTAACCCAGGACTATCATCCAGATGTACTCTGGGAAAACACTACTAACATCCAGATGTACTCTGGGAAAACACTACTATCATCCAGATGTACTCTGGGAAAACACTACTATCATCCAGATGTACTCTGGGAAAACACTACTATCATCCAGATGTACTCTGGGAAAACACTACTATCATCCAGATGTACTCTGGGAAAACACTACTATCATCCAGATGTACTCTGGGAAAACACTACTATCATCCAGATGTACTCTGGGAAAACACTACTATCATCCAGATGTACTCTGGGAAAACACTACTATCATCCAGATGTACTCTGGGAAAACACTACTATCATCCAGATGTACTCTGGGAAAACACTACTATCATCCAGATGTACTCTGGGAAAACACTACTATCATCCAGATGTACTCTGGGAAAACACTACTATCATCCAGATGTACTCTGGGAAAACACTACTATCATCCAGATGTACTCTTACACTTCCACTCCTACACTTCCACTCCTACACTTCCACTCCTACACTTCCACTCCTACACTTCCACTCCTACACTTCCACTCCTACACTTCCACTCCTACACTTCCACTCTTACTCTTCCACTCTTACTCTTCCACTCTTACACTTCCACTCTTACACTTCCACTCTTACACTTCCACTCTTACATTTCCACTCTTACATTTCCACTCTTACACTTCCACTTCCACTCTTACTCTTCCACTCTTACTCTTCCACTCTTACTCTTCCACTCTTACACTTCCACTCTTGCTCTTCCACTCTTGCTCTTCCACTCTTGCTCTTCCACTCTTGCTCTTCCACTCTTGCTCTTCCACTCTTGCTCTTCCACTCTTGCTCTTCCACTCTTACATATCCACTCTTTCATTTCCACTCTTACACTTAGACTCTTACACTTCCACTCTTACACTTCCACTCTTACACTTCCACTCTTACACTTCCACTCTTACACTTCCACTCTTGCTCTTCCACTCTTGTCTTCCACTCTTGCTCTTCCACTCTTGCTCTTCCACTCTTGCTCTTCCACTCTTGCTCTTCCACTCTTGCTCTTCCACTCTTACTCTTCCACTCTTACACTTCCACTCTTACACTTCCACTCTTACACTTCCACTCTTACACTTCCACTCCTACACTTCCACTCCTACACTTCCACTCCTACACTTCCACTCCTACACTTCCACTCCTACACTTCCACTATTACATTTCCACTCTTACATTTCCACTTCCACTCATACTCTTCCACTCTTACATTTCCACTCTTACACTTCCACTCTTACACTTCCACTCTTACACTTCCACTCTTACACTTCCACTCTTACACTTCCACTCTTATTCTTCCACTCTTACTCTTCCACTCTTACTATTCCACTCTTACTATTCCACTCTTACTATTCCACTCTTACTATTCCACTCTTACACTTCCACTCTTACACTTACACTTCCACTCTTACACTTCCACTCTTACACTTCCACTCTTACACTTCCACTCTTACACTTACACTTCCACTCTTACACTTCCACTCTTACATTTCCACTCTTACACTACCACTCCTACTCTTCCACTCTTACACTTCCACTCTTACACTTCCACTCTTACACTTCCACTCTTACTCTTCCACTCTTACTCTTCCACTCTTACACTTCCACTTTTACACTTCCACTCTTACACTTCCACTCTTACACTTCCACACTTACACTTCCACTCTTACATTTCCACTCTTACACTTCCACTCTTACACTTCCACTCTTACTCTTCCACTCTTACTCTTCCACTCTTAATCTTCCACTCTTACTCTTCCACTCTTACTCTTCCACTCTTACACTTCCACTCTTACACTTCCACTCTTACACTTCCACTCTTACACTTCCACTCTTACACTTCCACTCCTACACTTCCACTCTTACATTTCTACTCTTACACTTCCACTCTTACTCTTCCACTCTTACTCTTCCACTCTTACTCTTCCACTCTTACTCTTCCACTCTTACATTTCCACTCTTACACTTCCACTCTTACTCTTCCACTCTTACACTTCCACTCTTACTCTTCCACTCTTACTCTTCCCACTCTTCCCTTTCTTTCACTCTTACTCTTCCACTCTTACTCTTCCACTCTTACTCTTCCATCTTACTCTTCCACTCTTACTTTCCACTCTTACTCTTCCACTCTTACTCTTCCACTCTTATCTTCCACTCTTACTCTTCCTCTTACTTTCCTTTACACTCACTTACATTTCCACTCTTACACTTCCACTCTTACATTTCCACTTACACTTCCACTCTTCCTTCCATTTACTCTTCCACTCTTACCTTCCACTCTTACTCTTCCACTCTTACACTTCCATTCTTACATTTCACTCTTACTCTTCACTCTTCCTTCCACTCTTACTCTTCCACTCTTACTTTCACTCTACTCTTCCACTCTTACTCTTCCACTCTTTACTCTTACATTTCACTCTTACACTTCCTTTACTTTTCTACTTTTATTTTCCTTTACTTTCCTTTCTTACAATTCCATCTTACATTTCACTCTTACATTCCACTCTTACATTTCCACTCTTACATTTCCACTCTTACATTTCCACTCTTACATTTCCACTCTTACATTTCCACTCTCACATTTCCACTCTTATGCTTCCACTCTTATGCTTCCACTCTTATGCTTCCACTCTTATGCTTCCACTCTTATGCTTCCACTCTTATGCTTCCACTCTTATGCTTCCACTCTTATGCTTCCACTCTTAAGCTTCCACTCTTACACTTCCACTCTTACACTTCCACTCTTACACTTCCACTCTTACTCTTCCACTCTTACATTTCCACTCTTACATTTTCACTCCTACACTTCCACTCTTACACTTCCACTCTTACTCTTCCACTCTTACTCTTCCACTCTTACTCTTCCACTCTTACTCTTCCACTCTTACTCTTCCACTCTTACTCTTCCACTCTTACTCTTCCACTCTTACACTTCCACTCTTACTCTTCCACTCTTACTCTTCCACTCTTACTCTTCCACTCTTACTCTTCCACTCTTACTCTTCCACTCTTACTCTTCCACTCTTACTCTTCCACTCTTACTCTTCCACTCTTACTCTTCCACTCTTACTCTTACATTTCCACTCTTACATTTCCACTCTTACATTTCCACTCTTACATTTCCACTCTTACATTTCCACTCTTACATTTCCACTCTTACACTTCCCCTCTTACATTTTCACTTTTATATTTCCACTCTTACTCTTCCTTTCTTACATTTCCACTCTTACATTTCCACTCTTACACTTCCACTCTTACACTTCCACTCTTACACTTCCACTCTTACACTTCCACTCTTACACTTCCACTCTTACACTTCCACTCTTACACTTCCACTCTTACATTTTCACTTTTATATTTCCACTCTTACTCTTCCACTCTTACATTTCCACTCTTACATTTCAACTCTTACACTTCCATTTACTGTGTTAAGAGATCTCAGTGATATATTGTGTTTGTGGATTATGAAATTAGTTAGTGTGTGTTACAAAATGACGCGATATCTATGAGAAATAGACATCTCCAGTGAACACTAGAAAGGAATGCCCTTCTAGCATCCAGTCTGTTACTGGGCTTTTGTTATCCGACATATTATCTATCATCATTGGATCCCAACTGAGAGGATACTAACCAAAGAAATATATTTAAAAATTTTATTATCAAAGTTAGAAAATCTAGGGTAGCAAAGTAAATCAAATTAAATATAAATATACTGAAAATATTACTTAGGCGGTTAGCTCCTACACTTCTCTCATATAAAATATTATTGTGCTGAAGGCACATATATCTTAATGGCTCTTATGTACCATCTGGTACAATGTTAGCCATTAACAATAATATTCATATATACAAATATGAGTATGTGTGTATGAGTGTGCTCCAGGTAACTCGTTAAGACTCGACTCGAACAGTGACCGACTGAACGTCTTCTCATAAGCTAGCTTCTCTAACACACTGAATCAGAATAGCTTCATTGAACAGTAATATGACAAATTCGCCGAACAGTAATATAGCAAACAGCAACACAGCGTCAGGAACAAGGAGATAGAAAAACGACCCTAATTGGGGACCATCAGCAGATCCTCCAAAATAGTCACAAAACTCCCTTATTACTGAATCTAGGTTCAGCATAACCAAAATCCCCGACTGTAATGGTGCACAGATGCCTTAGCAAATTAGGTCAAGAGCTATAGCTAGAGACCTGAGTTAAAGTGTCAGTGTGACACACAACCCAGTAAAACGTCGAAAATCACTAAGTCTAGGCTATTCTCTGTGAACAGAGAAGTATGTGTCGTCTCACCACCGAACACATACTCTACCAGAGTCTAAATGACGAGGAAACAAGCAGAGACAAGAGTGAAGTGTTGTCTCCTCGAGAGTCAGCAGGGAAGAGAGGACGATGAAGGTGAGGCAGTAACTCAGGTGTGATCACGTGACTCGCCTGGCTGCTGCCCAGCAACTCCAGAAAGCCGTCAGTATAACAAGCGAAGCCCTTGTTAGCGAGGTAGTTCACCAACTCCAGGGCAGCTACAACACACTTGAGCACAATATGTAATGTTACATCCTACCTAATAAAATAGCTAAGTCAAATAATAATATAAAACAAGATATTAACGATTTAGCTATTATCGAAAATATTAGCAATATAAAATTATAAGAAATTGAGAAATATACATCATAAATTTATATGTAAATTGTGGCCCATTCTGGGGTCGCAATACTGTGGTAGGAAAGGCATATGAATTCATGTCTCACCTAAGTGTAAGGTGTTTTTATTAACTATTTAATTTACTAAGTACTCCAAGAAGCTTAGTATATACTGAATAAAATCCGTATGAAGCATTATAGAACTTATTCGCCTTATGTATACCTAAAAGTAGAAAACTTGTGATATCCTTTATCTTACTACAAGTTTGCTACGAGAAGCACTAAAAGTGGTCTACAGGCCATGATCGTAACTATTTACAGGCCTACCTAACAGATTATCATAATAAAAAATTCTTAATGTTTCTTTCTGTTATTTTTTATGATTTATATTGTAATGTTAAGATCTTCTCTGGTTGGTCAGACCAAGAACTGTCACCGGGTACTCGCCTTCCAGTAACTATTTAAAGTACAAAACATAAACGATAAATGTTAAGATGAATCTGTAATAAAAGACATGCTACGTTTTAGGAAATATTTCGCCGCTAATGGCTTCTTCACTCCTGAGAACGATCGTAGAAACGAACGAATGAACTCTTCCCTTCTAGCTTCAGTGTGACTTGTTTATGGTGCAAGTCGTACTGAAGCGTCGTCATAACAGCGGGTTGTTTGTATGACTCTCAGAGGTAAAGAAAATGCGGGGTAGTGGGACTAGGCCAAGAACAGCTCTGCTTAAGCAGTGCCTGAGTTTGTTTCCTAATAACACGTTCATTTTCCACTATAATCAATCTTGTCCATAATTACTATCGCATTTGCTTTGTCTGCATTCGTAAGGTGAAGTCCAGGATCTTTCCTTAATTCATGGTATAACTTAACCCAGCAGTTAGGTGCTTAAGATTAGTAGTAGGAGGCAACTGAGTGACAGCTGGAAGCCACCGGAGTTAGGGAGCTAGTTCAAGTTTAATATCTTTATTATGCACCCCGTACCCATGGTGTGGGCGGTAGTCAAAAGATTACAGAGGTACATAATGGGTCCAGGGACTGGACCGCAAAGTTTTGATAGCTAAACAAGTTAATTGTGGTAATGAACTATTTACATGTTTATATCCGGTTACAGTCGTAATGAGTTATTTATGCAGGAATGAATTAGGTCACAAAAATAATTACGACAACATTACCTTATATTTTAGCAAGGGAAGGTTCAGTGTATCGCATTATTTGATTAACGATTCCACGCCCAGCCTTGGTTGTGTGCGGGTGTGCTGGTGGTGCTCCCTGGCGGCAGCTAGTGGCAACGTCATTTTCAAACAATGGCCGACGGTTACAGGAGACGAGTGAACACGGTCTGTGTTGACTTGGTCCAGGGAGCCATATATACGTCTAATGCAGAGGTTCTACTGCCTGCAATAATACGAGACACTTTTGGATTATCGCATGAGGAGATTTATGGCATATCATTAAACGGATCAAGGAGGATATTCATCAAATTAGCTTGCACTGCAGCTTATCAACGAGTCGTCGATACATACCAGGAGAAAAAGTTAGTGGTACATCAAGGCCTAGAGGTATGTTTGAAAGATGTTTCTGCCACTTTTAAGTGGATTAAGGTGCATAATGTGCCCTTTGAATCCGGACAACAGGATATTAAAGATGTATTTAAGAGTTATGGCATAATACATGCTGTAAACATAGGACGCTGGGCGCAGGGGCTATATGCTGGCGCTTTAGAGGGAACATACTCCATCAAAATTTCCTTGAGGAAACCTATTCCCTCTTATGTACTTATGGAGAATTTTCGCACACAGGTGTACGTCACATACCCAGGACAGGTGAGGACATGTCGACTGTGTGGTAAGCCGGGTCACTTGGCTGCTGAGTGTAGCCAAGGAGAGTGGATTGGCGTCGAGGTGGAGCAGAGCAGCGACAGAGAAACGAAGTAAGGAATGTAACGAAGGATGGAACAGAAGGAGGCATGGAGTGTGCGGCGATGCAGGGAGAAGAAGACATCATGGAGCGTGGAGGTGGACAGAGCGGAGATGGAGGAACAAAGGATAAGTGGGAGGAGCATGGAGGAGGAGGTGTTAGAAGGGGAAAAGTTGGGCCAGACACGGAAGAGGAAGGTATAACTGGTCAGGAGGCTGAGATTTTGAGGGATCTCAATGAGATTCTTGAAGGTGAAGAGCTGACATTGGAGGGTCAACCAGTGAGTGTGTGGCATTGGGGTTCTGGAGCAGAACCAGGAACAGGTGGGTGGAGGTGAGGCAGCAGGAGAGGGGTGTGGTAAAGCTGTGTTGGATGTCATACAGGTGGAGGTGGAGGTGCACAATGAGCAGGTAAATGAGGACCAGAGAGACAGGGGAGAATCTAGGAAGAGAACTGGTGGGGAGGCTGGTAATGATGTCCTCACACCAGCACAGAGACCTGGTAAGAAAATTTGGTCTGAAGTTGTAGTTGGACAACAGACAAGAGCTAGAGGTAGTGGGGGTGATAAGGGTAAAGGGGGATGGGAGGTGACAGGAAGGGTGGGAGAGGAGGGTCACAGGTATAACTTTGGAGAGAAAACAACCGAAACCAAGAGGAAACCTCAACTGTTACCTTCCGGTATTTAAGTATGAACGTGAATGGCCTTAAAAATGAGGCCAAGCGAAAGTGGGTGAAGTGACATTGATTAGGTACAGGGTAGATGTAGTGTTTTTCAAGAGCACAATTATAGGTGTGGGTGGGATTTAAAGTTGAAAGGATATCAGTGTTTTGTGGGAGGTTCTGAGTTGTTCAAGGGGTGTGGTTGTGGGTATTAGGGACACGTGCCCATTTGTATTGCAGTCATGGGAAGAGGGAGGGGGAGAGTGGTGAGGGTTGATGGTCAATGGGGGAGGTCAGGTTAGTTTTATTGGAGTGTATATGCCGCGATTTCAAATAATAGGGTCAAGGAACAATTCGTGAGGGATGAATTAATTTATGCTTTCAGGGGTCTGCCGAGGTGGTCATCATTGCGGGAGACTGGAACAGCGTTATTAGGGTAAGGGACGTGGGCCGAGAGGAACAGGTAGTGTTTGAGGATCTTACGGAAGTTTTGGATGCGGTGGGGTTGTCGATGCGGTGGGAGGAAGGGGCGAGCCTGTAGAATTCACTTTTTTTAGGGGCAATTATGCGGCTAGATTGGATAGGATTTATGTTTCCAGAGCGGTAGGGGTGGAGAAAGTGGAATGTTTGGATGTAGGTTTTTCAGATCACAAGGGTGTGTTGATGCAAGCGGGTTGGGAGGGGGCTGTGAAGGTATACTCGAGTTATTGGAAACTTAACGTGGCAATGTTTAATAGGGTAGAGGGGATGGTGGATTTTGAGGGATGGTGGGAGGGTCTGTGGAGGGGGAGGGGTGTAGTACATACAGCGAGGTGGTGGAATGAGTGTGGGAAGAAGGGGATAAAGGAGTACTTTGAGAAGGTGGGAAGGGAGGATGCTCGATATAGGTATGGTTATCAGAGGTATTTAGAGGGTTTATTGAGGGATAGTTATGGTGGGGAAAGCAGGGAAAGGCATGCAGAGAGTGTGGAGGGAGTAAGAAGGGCTCTGAAAGACATTCAGTATGAGAGGTTTCACGCTTTACGGGTCGAAGTGGGATGGAGGAGGTGTTAAGGGGGGATAAGGCATCTGCGGTGGTGTTGAGGCAATTTCAGAAGCGTAGACAGGGTATGTTGCTGACATCTGTAGAGGTGGAAGAGGAGATGGGGGGGTATGAGGTGGGAAGAGTGTTGCAAACGACAGAGGGGATGACTGGTTATGCGAGTGTTGGTTTGGTAGGAAGTTTGCAGAAGAGGAAAGGGATGAGAGGGCTTGTGTCCAATTATTAGGGGGAATTAATAGAAGGTTGAATGAGGATGATAGGAAGGCAATAGAGGGGGACATAACGGAAGAAGAAGTTTGGGAGGCGGTAAAAGGGTTAAGGGCTGGAAAATCGCCAGGTATAGATGGATTACCGGGAAGTATACATGCAATACTGGCAGGTGCTGAGAGGGTGTTAGTTAGGGTCTTCAATGACATGAGGGAGACAGGAGTAATGGAGAAGTCAGTTAGGACAGGAGTTGTAGTGTTAGTGCCTAAATGTAAAACACCAAAGGGTTTAAAGACTATAGGACTATAGCGCTCATGTGTACTGACTATAAGATATTTGCAAAGATTTTGGCTAATAGAATCAAAAGAGGTTTAGGGAATATGTTGCGAGGGACAATTTGGGATACCAGGGAGAAGTTTTAGGAACGGTCACAGTAGAATAAAAGAGTTTATTGAAGTAAATCAAGGGGGGAGTGTTGGGGCTGGATTGGCAGATGGCTTATGACAGGGTGAATAGAGGGGTGCTGTTAGATATCTTAGAAAGGATAGGTTTTGGAGAAGAAATTGTAGGATGGGTAAGAACTTTATATGCAGAGGCGTTGATGAGGATACAAATAAATGGGATGGTTGGGTGGGCGGTAACATGGGAAGGGGACTGAGACAGGGATGTCCTCTGTCACAGATCCTCTTTGCTTTTTTCCCAAGATCCATTTTATAGGGTAGTAGATGAGGGTTTAAGGGTAGAAGGGGACATAGGGGAGGATAGGGCAGGGATAGTAGGTTATGTAGATGACACTACGTTGTTAATAAAGACAGAGGAGAGTTTGAGATGGGTTAGAGGTTGGGTGGAGCTTTTGGTCAGGCAACAGGAATGAGGTTAATAGAAGTAAATCACACCTATTAGAGGTAGGTAGTTGGAGTGGGGAACGTTGGGTTTAAGGGAGGGTTGGCAATGTGTAGAAGCTTTAAAAATCTGTGGGATAGTGTTTTGTAGTGATGGCAGGTTAGCAAGAGAAGAATTCGGGGAAGTGGTGGATTCAGCTTTGAACGAATGAGGGGCTGGGGAGTTGGGGACATACGCTGTTGCAAAGGGTGGTGGTCATTAATGTTTTAATTTTTAGTAAATTGTGGTTTAGAGCGGTTTATCCATTATTAGATGCTGATGTGAGAAGGCTACAAAAGGGGTGCTTAGGTTTATTTGGGGGAATGGTAGACATTGGTTGAGCAGGGAGGTGGTGGAGACAAGTGTTAAAAATGGAGGGATGGGTTTGATTCCGTTGAGGAGTAGGTTGAAAGCGTGTTTGTAAAGCAGGAATTTATGATGAAGGGAGCTGAGGGAAGAAGGGTGGGTTCAGTAATGGGTGAGGTTAGGAAGTGGTGGGGGGGTAGGGAGATAAGGGAGTGTGAGGCGGTGTTACGGGTACTTCTGGTTTTGAGGGATCCGGGGAGTGTTAGAGTAAGCAGATTGGATAGGGCATGTGTGAGGGAGAAGATAGTACAGGGAGTGGAGGTGTATCCGTTGTATAATTGGAAAGTATTTGGAGTTGGTTAAAAAAGGTGAAGGTGAGGCCTAGGGTGAGAGAAACAGGTTACAGATTCTTAAATGGGATACTGGCGGCGAAAGCTCAGTTGTTCGAGATGGGAGTCACAGGGGATGGGTCTTGCGATAGGTGTGGTGAATGGGAAACGGCGTTTCACGTGGTATATTTTGTGAGGAAGGGAGCGCGTGAGGATTTGGATTGGGGGTGTTGGGATTGATTGGGGGAGAGTTTTCAGTGTTAAAGGCGCTTTGTTTGGACTTTGGGGTGTGTGGGGAGGAAGTGCATAGAGGCTTTGGTTTATATAATGTTAGAGTTCGTGTTTTGTCATGGGGTATGAGGGGTTCAGATAGTGAGGTTTTAATTCATGCTTTGGCTGCGGGGATTTATAGAACAAAATGTAGGAATAGGGAGGTTTATGGCAGAGCTTGGGTTTCTAAATTTCCGGAAGCATATAGGGTTTTCACATTGCAACAGTTGTTAGGAGTGGTGAGGGGAGGGGTTTAGGGCTGGTTTCGAGTTTAAGGGGTTTTGGTGTGGTTGTGGGGGGGGTTGTATTAAGGGTGGGGGGTTGTATTAAGGGTGGGGGGGTGTTGCAGTTTGCACGTGTGGGGAGGTGGGGGGTGGGGGTTTAGGTTCAGGTTGTTTGAGGTGTGAGTGAGGTTGGTTGGGAGGGGTAGGGTAAGGGGTTTCGTTTATCAGGTGGGGTTGGTTTTGGTTTCGGTTGTTAAGTGCTGTTCTCTCATTAAAGTGTATAAGTCTGTCTGGATCAAGAGGAAAAAATAAAAAACATAAGGAAATTATGATAAAAGTGGGGTTGGTTCTTATGTAAGTTTTGGTGTTCTGCTCAGGAGGTGGTGAAATTATTGAGTGGGGCTTCGACCCTTGGAAAAAAAAAAAAAAAAAAAAAAAGGTGACATTACAACGTTGGTGTGTAATGTTCTTTGAGACTTTAGGGTTAATTATTATTAGATTATTAGCTTGTGTTTATACCAGAATCACAAGCAGTTTGTAGTGTTTATCATGATAATGATTTATAGTTAAACGTTTTGTGGCGTTATAAAGTTTGTTAAAGTCTGTTATTATGTTTTGGAAAAAACCTTTATAGACAAGTTATAAATGTGTGTTAGGGTTTTGGCGGTGGTGATCATTTGGACTTAATGTAGGTTTTGTGTAGCGGGTTGGCAAGTGCCCGGTTTTTATTTTAAGTTTTGTATTATGTTACAGGATAGGCTTTCATTGTACACAGTTATATATAAAAAAAAAAAAATTTTGTTTAGTAGAGGTTTCATCACGAGGAGTGATGGGAATGGAATTTGTCTGTGTCTTGTGTACTATTGCTTACTATGTATACGTCATTTTACTTGTAAAACTGTATTTGTTAAAAAAAAAAAAAAAATATATATTCCATGTTCAATGTTGAAGTTGTCCATGTTTATTTCATAGACATCTATGTAATATTTTGTGTCATATTATGTGTATTAGTTCGTATACCTTTGCATAAGTCGGTGAGTAACAATCGACTGGTTTTGGATGACATGTCCAGTAATTGTATGACATGTTTCTTTAATATATAATAATAATAAAAAAAAAAAAAAAAGATTTCTGTTAGGGGGTACATTTACAGGGTAGTGGTGAATCATATTGTATGTAACTGTGTTTAGTTTAGGTTGTTGCGCGAGCTATGGTAATGTTTCTCGTCAATAACTTTGCATGAGTTAGGGTGTTGCAGGGTTTGTCCAAGTTTAAGTGTAGTTTTGTCTATTAATTTTGGGTATCAGTTCTGTTCATGAGTACTTATGTATAACTTTTGTTATACATTAGGGTAATATTTTCGCTTATACATGTCAATGTTTTGTATATGTGCTGTTATTTTAAATAAAATATAAAAAAAAAAAAAAAAAAAAATTGATTAGAATTTTTAGATTTTGCCACCAAAGTGGCTAGTTTATTGTGCACCCTATATCCATCCTGTGGAGGGTATCGCAAGAGCATATGGATACACAAAAGACCTAGGAACTAGGCCCCAAAAGGGTTAACAGGAGTACATCTGGATTTATATCTACAGTTCACTTAGCTGTTAAAAGTAAATTTAGGAAATATGCAAATATATCTGTTATCTTATTTTCATTAAGATATCTTGACATGTCGCATAGGTTATTATACTGTCCATCTCTATATTCCTCAATAAGTGGACAATTAATACCATTATCAGGTTTGATGCTTACAAGAATTGACACGAACTAATAATTGAAAAAAAATTTGTAGGAGCATAAAACTACGTACCATTCACACACAACAAACATAGAGGCCATAATTTGCACATGCGTTATTATTACATTCATGGAGGATTATTATTATAATAAAGAGAAGCGCTAGACCTACAAGGGTCATACAGCGCCTGGGGAATAATAATAATAATAATATCTTTATTTACTACAAGTGCATGTACAAGGTATACAGACCATAGCTGACATCAATGATATACTACTATATAGAAAGCCACTTGTTATGCTGAGCATTTCGGGCAAATTAGGTCCTTGTCCCAGGATGCGACCCACACCAATCGACTAACGCCCAGTGTTTCTACCCCACTGGGAAACGAACCCAGACCCTCACCGTGTATACCTGGAGAGAGTTCTGGGGGTCAACGCCCCCGCGGCTCGATCTGTGACCAGGCCTCATGGTGGATCACGGCCTGATCAACCAGGCTGTTACCGTTGGCTGCACACAAACCGACGTACGAACCACAGCCCGGCTGGTCAGGTACTGACTTTAGGTGCTCGTCCAGTGCCTGCTTGAAGACAGCCAGGGGTTTATTGGTAATCCCCCTTATGTATGCTGGGAGGCAGTTGAACAGTCTTGGGCCCCTAACACTTATTGTGTTGTCTCTTATTGGATGTTGCATCGTCTGCCGAGTCTAGTGCTTTCATAGTGAGTGATTTTCGTGTGCAAGTTTGGTACTAATCCCTCTACGATTTTCCAAGTGTATATGATCATGTATCTCTCCCGCCTGCGTTCTAGGGAGTACAGGTCTAGGAACTTCAAGCGTTCCCAGTAATTGAGGTGTAATTTTTATCCCATGAAGGTTCGCTGTACATTTTCTAGGTCAGCAATTTTACCTGCCTTGAAAGGTGCCATTAGTGTGCAGCAATATTCCAACCTAGATAGAATGTAGAAATTTGTCTTTGGACTGCCTCCTTGTAAGCTGCCCCCTGGCAAGCACTGTTGACACCGACACTCTGAGACGCTCCTCTCAGACTTACAAGTGGCTTATGGGACAGATTTCTAAATAACTGCAGCTGCAAGAATTCCCCACCTACATGCACGACTAAAAAGGGGGTGAACTTACTTGATAGAGAAGAAATGTCTCCTAGTCTTCCAGACTCCCTAAGCCTTAGTCCCCTTGAAATCGATGACATGCAAGAATTCAAGTTGTATTAGTGTCCTGCCTGAAACTCAGAAATCCCGAACTCCAAGGGGGTTATCCTCTAAGCAATATCTAAGCATCCAGACTTGTACTTAAGATATGACGCTGGTACATACCAATGTAATAGCTTCCGTCTGCTTAAGACCCACAGATAAACTCACTAACGTTTCCCCCAGAAAACTTGCCAGATACTGAGAGAAAGGAAGTTATCATACTGTAATGGGTCTGGATGGAGAAAGATATCCACAGTACTTCGAGATATCTTCTCCGAGATCCCCAGGTCTGATGTTGGTAGACACGTGGGTTGCCGCACAGCTGTTCACGGCAGTTGTTGACAGAACGGTGACTGGTCTGAGAAGAGCGCAGGTCACGCGTCGTGAGTCCCACACTGCTTGACCTCAGCATATGATTGCCATTTCTCGTTGGCTTATATAACCTAATGTTCGCCTATTGAGGCCTTAATCTACCTATGTTAAGGTGCTAGAACTACATTATTAATATCTAAAGTTGCCTCAATAATCCTAATATTAGTCACTACCTGTACAAACCTACCTAGACCTCCCTAGAAGAGTAAATTTATCAATTAATATGTGCAATCTTCTTACCTTCGCCAACATCTGTGTTTGTTTGGGTGGGTGTGTGGGTTCATAAACTCAGAGGACCTATCCGTGGTATGTTTAAGGCATCATAAGGCTTATTTACCCTGTGGAACTTGAGCGACTCAAAAAAGTTTCCACATCCTCCCGCCAGCAAAGGTAGAAGTTAAGTCTAGATCAAGTCTGCCTCCCGCAAGCCCTCCTAGTGGGCTCTGGACTTGAGCGCCGTTCGACAGGTCGTCCGGATGCTCTGGTTGGGCTGACTCTGGTCTAACTTCTCCTGTCCAGGCCCCACCGTGTAGACCTTGAGAGGCAAAAGCTTGTTGATGGGCCTTATGGTCTCAACACTGTTTACTCTCACCTTCACCATCCTCAGCTGTCCAGCCCTATCTGGGTGGGTTGACACCACCAGGCCAAGAGGCCAGTATGCCCTGGGTGCCTCAGCTTCAACTAGTACCAGGTCCCCTTGGCTCACCGTCACCTTGTCCCCCTCAGGGTCGGCCCCATAAAAATGTTCTCTCAGAGCTGTCAAATAATCATTACGCCATACCTGGTTCCATTTGTCTAGAACATTCACTAATTTATTGTGACTCTTGTGTAGTTCCTCATTGATGGGGGTCCTTCCGGCCCACAATAGTCCTGCTCCCTAGAAGACTGGCTCAAGATTGTAGGGAAGGGCTCGATCCTCCTCCCAAATAACATGTGATTGGGGGTGAGAGCTTCTTGCTCGTCAGTACCATTTTGCACATAGGTTAGGGGTGTTAGATGTCTATTATTGACTCTCGCTTCTATTTCAGCCAAAATCGTTCGCAACTCATCAGTGGTCACCTTCTTGCTGTGTAAGACCTTGCGGAGACACCTTTTAACCATGCCCACCATGCGTTCGTAGAAGCCCCCTTGCGAGGGTGTTCTGGGAACTATGAACTTCCACTCACACTCTATCTTCTTCAGGCATTCTCGTACCTCTCTGTTGTCCAAAAGATTCTTAAAGACTTTGCTGGCCGCTTTGAAGCTTGTGCCATTGTCTGATATAACCAATCGTGGACAAGAGAACCGAGCTGTAAACCTGAACAACTTCACGAAAGTCTCAAGTCTCAGTAAACATATCTTCCGCCAGCTCCAAATGGATGGCTCGGGTAGTTGCACAAGTAAACAGACAGATATATACCTTCTGTGGGTCTACCCTCTCCCCTCCCGGGTTTGTCAGTGTGATAGCCCCTGTGTAATCTATCCCTACAGTCTCAAAGGGTCTGTCACTCTGCACCCGTTCCTGAGGCAGTGGCGGTGGTCCCGGGTAGGATAGGGTCCTCCCATCATACCGCCGACAGACCGTGCAATTCCTTATCACCCCTTTGACTGCGGCTCGGCCCTTCAGCACCCAGTAATTCTGACGAAGGCAGGTGAGTGTATCTCCAAACCCTCCATGCATGGTCTTCTGATGAGCATCATGCATCACTAACTCTGACAACCACCCATCCTTTCCCAGTAACACGGGATGTTTGGCCCCATAACTGAGCTCAGCGTTGTGTAGTCTTCCCCTGCATCTTATCAGACCAGCATGATCCAAGAACAATCCCAATGAGTGGACCAGCTTACTGCTCCCTGAGTCGACTCTGGGTGCAAAACCTAATGCCATGTCTGGTTGCCCGGCAGCCAGTACCTCCAGAACTCCTGGAAACCTCTCCTTCTGGTACTGCTGTATCCAGTACTCTCTGGGACCCACGAGCGACAACTGTCGGCCTCTATTTACCTTGTCAGTTAGCTTTCTCACAAATTGAAACACCATTTCCGTGACTGCTCTAAACCCATGTTGCCCTGGGTTGTGTAACTGATGGGTATCTAGATGGGTGGCAATCTTGCTTCTTAGAACCCTTCAAAGATTTTTATGATATGGGACGTTAGCGCTATTGGTCTGTAGTTCTTTGCTATTGCTTTACTGCCCCCTTTGTGGAGTGGGGCTATATCTGTTGTTTTTAGCAGCTGTGGGATGACCCGTGTCCATCCTTCCTCTCCATAGGATGTTAAGGGCACGTGATAGGGGCTTCTTGCAGTTCTTGATGAACAGGAAGTTTCATGAGTCTGGGCGTCATTTGGCGTCAGGATAATGTCAGATAGGTTTGCATCTACCAAATTCTGTGGCACTCTCATAAAAAATTCATTTAGGTCTTTGACTCTCAGTCTGGTTAGCGGCTTGCTAAAAACTGAGTCATGTTGGGACTTGAGTAGCTCACTCATTTCCTTGCTGTCATGTGTAGGACCCATCTAGTTTAAGTAGGGGCCTAATACTGGATGTTGTTCTCAACTTGGATTTGGCATAAGAAAAGAAATACTTTGGGTTTCTTTCTATTTCATTTATGGCTTTTAGTTCTTACGTTTCTTGACTCCTGTAAGATTCCTTTAGCTTTAGTTCAGTGTTTGCTATTTCTCTAACCACTGTATCCCTACGTATTGCAGATATATTGGCCTCTTTTAGCCACTGTTATTCTTTGCCTTCGCCTGTATAAGGAGCGCCTTTCTCTTTCTAGTTTACATCTCCTCCTTTTTCTTAATGGAATATGCCTTGAGCATACCTCCAGTGCCACAGAATTAATCTGTTCTAGACATAGGTTGGGATCTTTGGTGCTTAGGCTATCTTCCCAGTTTATATCATTTAGGACTTGGTTTACTTGGTCCCATTTCATGTTTTTGTTATTGAAGTTGAATTTGGTGACGGGTACCTCGTGACTGGTCACATTTTGTTGGTCTGGGGCCCTGCGCATACATGTCTGAACCTCTATTATGTTGTGATCTGAGTATATTGTTTTTGATATGGTGACATTTCGTATCAGGTCATCATTGTTAGTGAAGATGAAGTCCAGTGTATTCTCCAATCTTGTAGGCTCTATTATTTGCCCTTTACCGGGCAGGACTGAGTATACTCGGTCCTAAAAGCATGTTTTTTTGCGTGTGTCTTCCTACTCCCCCCGCACATCTGGGTTCCCATTCTCTATTTCTGACCAATCACAAGCCTTCTGTGAGTTGCTCCAGCTAAGTGAGGACGGCATCTGCTCGCTTCCCATTGGTTGAGAGACCAAAATGTAAACACTTGTAGCTTGGCGTCGCCCAGAGCCGGATTTTTCCTCTACTGACACTCATATACACTGTGATTATACTCTCTACTGATTGTTGTGTCCAGTGTGTAAATAAATAGTTTAGGCATATTTGAGATATATATAAAGTCTTTGTGAAGCATAATATGAGTGCACCATGCAATTGAAAAAAGTGCAAAGAAAAAGGACCGAGTATACTCTGTCCTTCCTGTCAAGGCCCAATTAGCAATTTCAGTAAATAAATATTTATATAAATGCATATATGAATTCTTTAGTGGTCTGGCTGTGTACAGAACAATTTTTTTGTCATTCCAGATCAATGAGAAATTGTTTTATGGTAGTTCCTCCAAAGAGAAGTCCAAATATCTCTGCATTTTGGAGGAAAGTGACTCAGATCCAGAACCAGATGACCTGTTGCCATCTCCAGTGCAGTACCAATGTGCAGAAAGGCCTGATGATAGTGTGAGGTTTGACAAAAATGATAGGTTTGATAAAACGCTAGGTCACTGGCCAGTGCAAGGCAAGATATTTACATGCAAGTATTGCAGCAACACGAAAAATCATGCCGTATGCAAAGTAAATCTATGCATCAAGAAGGAAAGAAATTGCTTCATAGCCTTTCATTGTAGCAATTAGTGATCTAGAATGATTGTTCTTTCTCAGGAAATTCAGGAATATGGGACTTGAAAGTTTTATCCCTTTGCAATGTGTCATGTTGCTATTTGGTTCATTTTTATATTTTTTATAATTGCAAAGTGTTTGGAAACAAGTTCCATTTATGTTTTTGATATTGTTTATTTGTATAATAAAATAGAAAAATACTTATTTGGTGTTTTATTAACAATTGCAAATTTGCAACATTCAGACTTTGACACCCTTTACCGGGCAGGACCGAGTACACTCGGTCCTCGAATATTGGCAATTGAACGAAAGTTACTTTAAAAATTCCATTTATATGGGCTCATTTCCCATACATTGAGATACTCTATCCACTCATAGGAAATACATTTCGAAATTCGCATTTTCCTAGGAGTGCCCGGTAAAGGGTTAAGGTGAATTTGGTGCAAAGATTTAAAACCTCATGTGTGTGCGAGTTTTCATCTGAGCTGCCTCCTGGTGTTATCTCTGCTACAACATTATTTGCTATGTTCCTCCATTTTAGGTGCCTTAGGTTGAAATCCCCCAGGAGCAAGATGTTGGGGGTAGGAGCTGGAAGATTTTCTAGACAGTGGTCAATTTTCAGAAGCTGTTCCTGGAATTGTTGAGACGTTGCATTTGGAGGCTTTTATACAACCACAATGACCAGATTTTGGTTCTCGATCTTTACTGCTAAAACTTCAACTACATCATTTGAGGCATTTAGTAGTTCCGAGCATATCAGTGACTCTGTGATATACAGGCGAGAGCTTTAGTGACCAGGCCATGGGGCACCATATGGAGGGCATCAGTTGGCACTTGGCGATCACCTGACGGCAACATGGAGCTCCTGCCGCTTGCAGAAATTCTACATATTTACTGTTTTTTTTTTTGTTTTTTTTTTAATTTTCTTGGTTTTTATGATATGATAATTATGTTTTAAAGTAAATATTTTGATTTCAATGCCAATTGTTGTTTATGCACCAATATTATATCCGAAATTATTATCATACTGTCACAAACACACATGTACACACTGATAGGTGATTTTGCACACCTGGCTGAATCATATTCTATTATCTACTACTATATACAAGTATTTACATGTCCCACTTATGTTTCTAGAATTCCACGATTGTATGATACTCCATGAAACACGGATTCATACAGAGTGCCACCCCACACTGGTGACATGAATCGTGTGTCCTTCCGCTGTTGGGTTCTTTTTGTGGTGGTAGTACACACAACACACTTTTTCTGGGAATGCTTCTTCTTTGGGGTAGGTGGTATTGGTACCAGGTAGTGACAGTTAGGGATGATTCGGTCTGGCACAGAGTCTGGTGTTATTGTCTGGGTTATCGTCGATATTTTCACTAATTCCTTGATTATTAGTGGCCACATCGGTGTCATATCCACTAAACTCACATTCTATATCACTTTCCTCGAATAGTATTAATACGACGAGGCGTGAGTGAATCACAAAGATGTTCCATGATGTTGACCCAAGATAGACTTGAATGTACAGTAACTGGTGCTACCATACGGTATCCAGGCATCCCCGTTTTTTTCATACTGCGCACACTCAGTGTGCACAAATTTTTCAGCCGCACATTTGTCAGAACTTGCAGTCTCACCATGCCTTACAACACTGTGTATGCCACTACGCTTCTTAAATCTCTCAAACCAGCCTTTGCTGGCCTTAAATTCACTAACATCAGCACTCATTATCGACTGCACAACGCTACATACCGTTAACTGTTTCTCGGTGATCCACACCAACAACAAATTCTCAACATCTTCGAGTATTTTCAATCTCTTTTTTTGTGAGCATATCTACCCCTTTTCGCAACAACAGCTTCCTTGATTTCCTTTTTTTTCACCACAATGGAAGTGATGGTTGAATGGGGTTTGCCGTACATCCTTGCAAGATCATCCACACCCACACCACTTTCATATTTTGCAATGATTTATTTCTTAAATTCTATCGTGTTTCTCACCTTTTTTACCAAAGGGCTGGCACTAGAAGCTTTCTTTGGGCCCATGGTGGCTTATTTAGTACATAGTTGCAAGCACAAAAAAGAATGGAATACAGTGGAACCCCGGTTAACGAAAAAAAATCATTGAAGAAGCCTGCTCAAGTGCCATTACCGAACGAATTTACTTCCTTAAGAAAAAATGTCATTTAGGTTAGTCTATTTCAGACCCCCAAAAATACACTTCCACAAGCACTTACATTATTATACTTACATAATTACACGATTTCCGGGGTGTTCGTTAACCGGGGTTCCACTGTATTATGAAATGTATCTTATGAACGCGTGGGGAGATGGTCACTCACTGATAAACAATGCCAGACTGCCTCTGAATGATGTGTGGGGTGCCTTTGTGTGCGCGCGAACGGTGGAGGCCACTCTCGGACGCTTCCTATATAACCGGTGAATCACCAAGCAAATCACAAAAGACGAGGCTATATTTTGACAAAAAAAGTTGCCGAAAGGTGAAATTCACGAAACTCAGGGGTCTACTGTATGTATTAATTTTTCAGTTTGAAAACTCCATTTAAACCAATTTGATTAAAAAAAAATTCCAAAACTTGTTTGATATAATGTAAAAATTATTTTTTTTCCTACTATTTATTTTCACATTTTGTAAATTTTTATAAGACGAGGACTGAAAATGAAGTTTATAGAAAATGATGAGTACACTGATCTATACTTGGGTTTGTTGCTTTTCATGATTGCGAGTAAAAATGTATCCAGACCTTTGCATACATTGGTACTTGTCCAAGTGGACTTTGCTCGTAGTAGTTGAGTAGCCCTTCTATAGAGGATAAACAAATGCAGATGTAGTATACACAGACTTTGCAAAAGCCTTGACAAGTATAATAGCGCACAAATTGTGTGATAAAGGAATAAGAGGAAAAGTTGGTAGATGGATATATAACTTTATGACAAACAGAACACAAAGAGTAATAGTAAACAGTGTAAAGTACGAGGCAGCTATGGTTAAAAGCTCTGTTCCACAAGGCACAGTACTCGCTCCCATTCTATTCCTCATCCTCATATCTGACATAGAGATGTAAGCCATAGCTCTGTGTCTTCCTTTGTGGATGACACCCAATTGCCATGACAGTGTCCTCCATCAAAGACACTGCAAGACTCCAAACGGATATCAACCAAATCTTCAAATGGACCACTCAAAACAATATGAAGGTCAATGAAGAGAAATTTCAACTACAGTGGTACCTCTACTTATGAGCAGCTCCCAACTTGAACAATTATGTAAGTGTATTTTGTAGGTGCTTTTTAAGTGCATTTTTGGGGTCTGAAATGGATTAATCTAATTTTCATTATTTCTTATGGGAAAAATTCCTTCGATATCGGCACTTGAATAGCCGTCTGGAACGAATTAAGCTTATAACTCGAGGTATCACTGTAATCTAATATGGAAAACTTGAGGAAATTAAAACTGTATCAGAGTATACAACAAATTCTAACCATACAATAAAGGTAAAAGTAATGTGAAGGACCTGGGAGTGATAATGTCAGAGCATCTCGCCTTCAAAGACCACAACAATGTATCTACTGCATCTGCTAGAAAATGATAGGATGGATAATGAGAACCTTCAAAACTAGGGAAACTACACAAGGTCATCGTGGTCATCGTGGTTGTCTACAAGCCCCGGATGCAACGTCCCAACAATTCCAGGAACAGCTCTGAAAATTGACCACTGTCTGGAAAATCTTCCAGCTCCTGCCCCCAACATCTTTCTACTGGGGATTTCAACCTCAGGCACCTAAATGGAGGAACATTGCAAACAATGTGGTAGCAGAGATAACACCAGGAGGCACCCCAGATGAAAATTCACACATGTATGAACTTTTAAATCTCTGCACCAAGTTCACCTTAAACCAGCAAATAGTAGAGCCCACAAGATTAGAGAATACGCTGGACCTCATCTTCACTCAACAATGATGATCTAATCCGAAATGTCATCATATCAAAACAATATACTCAGATCACAACATAATAGAGGTCCAGACATGCATGCGGGGAGCCCCAGATCAACAAAATGTGATCAGCCGTGAGGGAGCTTTCTCCAAATTCAACTTCAGTAACAAAAACATAAGGTGGGACCAAGTAAACCAAGTCCTAAATGATATAAACTGGGAAGATTGCCTAAGCATCACGGATCCCAACCTATGTCTAGAACAAATTAACTCTGTGGTACTTGAGGTTTGCTCAAGGCAAATTCCCTTAAGGAAATGGAGGAGAAGATGCAAACTAGAAAGAGAGAGGCGGTGGTGGTGGCCGAAGGTGGTATGCTTTGTGGCGGATATCCGGCCGCCCTCTCTTTTGTCCGCCGAGGTGGCTCGGTGGATGTGAGGTTGCTATCCCAGATTGCTGGTTTACTGGCATGAAGGGTAGGGTATGGCACGGGTTCCATGCAGCATCTGCACTACTTGCGGTGTTGAGGTCCTCTTGGCGCGAGAGGGGGATTTACGCCCCTTCCATTCCTCCTAGGAGCTATTCCTCCACGTTTCCCCCTTTATTTATTCTTTTTTTTATTTTTATTTTATTTTCTTCTTTCTTTTTTTTTTCTTAAAAATAAAAAGAAAGAAAAACCTAACCATGGCTGACCCAATCCATGAACCCAATACCCCCGGCCCTTCTTGATCCCGGGGCAACAAAGTTCTGCCCCACCTCTTTAAATGGACAACTTTCGGAAACCCTAATACCCTGTACCTTTTGTTGGTGCTGTAAACCGTTTCGCAGGGTCCGGGGTTCCCCCGGGCCCTTTTCGACATTTTCGCCCTTTTCCCCCTTCTTCTTTTTGACCTTGTTTCCCGGTTTTCGACGGTGGGGAATTTTCGAATGCTCGTCCGTCTCCCATCGAACCACCCCGTCCCACACCTAAATCATCTACATCCTCTTACATGACGATTGACTTTTCCTTCTGCTAAAACAAGGTTAACTTCTAATTGTAACTGATTCTCTGTCATCCATAAATGCTTAAACCCTTATGGGTAAATTGTAGCATGCTCGTCAGGAAGGGGACAGGTGGGAGGTTTTGATAGTAGAGTTGAGTGCAATGCTGGGGATTCCATCTCACATTGGTCTTCAGATGAAATGATAGAACTGATAAATTGGCTAAGTTTTAGTTTCAAAGAGGGGATAGATTCAATCTTGGTTTGTCAGTTAGCAGTTTAAGAACAATAATCGAAAAGAACTTCAACTAAATTTTTTATTGACTTAAGACTCAGGAGTTTGACACCAGTCAGTCCATCTATCATCATTCTATCATGGGAGGAGCCACATTTTCAGGGGAATCCAACAAAATAAGCAGATTTCTGGATTTTACTTCCTCCTGCCCCCGGGCGGGGTTACAAGTATCTTTGGGGTTAAATCACCACCACCAGATGTAGCCCAAAAACAAGATGTAAACTTTGCCAGTTGGATTATTGTCACAATTCCAATGTACTGGAGTGATAAATTAATGAATTCAGAGACTCCCTATTCAGAAATGTTCAAGATATGTCAAAGTATTTTATCCACAGTGGTATATTACAGCCCCATTCTGAAAAATAATTTGACTTTGCTCCGAAATAAAGCATTGAAAATGTGTGTGTTGTACATGTGTGTATGTGTATGTGGTGTATGTATATACATGTATGCGTGTGGTTGTAAGAATGTGTGTGTGTGTGACCCAACACTAAAATTTAAAACCAATAATCATTACAGTTTTGGGTGTAGACTAATAGATTGCTCATTGCTTTATAAATTTGTTCATGAGTGAAACCCTGTACAGACGTAAGTAAATTTGCTTACATGATTCATTACCTTGTAACTAGTGAATTAATTACCATTGTACCTTGTCTAGCACAAACTTTGGGCCCAGTCTCTGGACCCA
The DNA here is from genome assembly GCA_009830355.1 of Cherax destructor. Classification (NCBI taxonomy): domain Eukaryota; kingdom Metazoa; phylum Arthropoda; class Malacostraca; order Decapoda; family Parastacidae; genus Cherax; species Cherax destructor. The sequence goes on from WNWK01002653.1 coordinate 116,385, forward strand.
TATATACCTCTGTGAATCTGCAAATACCTTTGTAACTTGTCATGATTGTGACCATCTGAGTTCATTACCTTTGTAACTTGCTCCAGCTATCAACTTGAGGTCCAGTCCTGGACCCATTGAATTCTGTAATCTTTTGACTACCGCCCAGGATGGGTGTATGGGGTGCATAATAAAGACATATCAAACTAACCTTTCGTTCATCTCAGAAATGCTAGCACGTCGCGCACTACCCTAGATACTTTGTTTCACACTCCTCAATGGACAAAGTTTTTTACTCTCAGACTGACTACTCTAACCACCTATCTTTCCGATATGTATTGGTAAAGCTCTCCTACGCCATGTAGCAAAGATATCTCTTTTCACGCTCTCAAGAGCGGCATCATCACGGTCAGAATGCTGCCAAGCTTTCCGATCTTTCCCTTCTTACGACCATAGATACTATTCCTATCACTATTGACAAGCATCATTCTCTTAATTCTTGTAGTGGTACTGTCATTTTACCCCACACCATTGTCCAACGGAATTTCCAGACATGGGTGAAGACATTTAGAGCAACTTGAACTCCAAGAACTCCTATTCCAAGGTTGCACTTTTACCTCCTGCCAATAAGCGAAGACGTTTTCCATGCAATATAGCTCGTTTAACGTTTGACTGCATGAACTCCACCTCGGTCTGACATTGCAGGTCAACATTTACAAGTTCGAAGGTGACCCTACACCACAGCAGTGTAGAAACTGGCAGTTTTGGTCATCCAGCGAAATATTGTGGGTCCATGGCCGAATGCCCAGTCTGTGGTGCGACGACCATGCCAGTCCTTCTTGTACTTTACCTCCCTTGCCTTAACTGTCAGAGGGCACATCCATCATATTCTCCCGTTGTCAGGGTTTACCTGAATGAGCGGAAATCCGTTGCCTCAAAGAGGCGGAAGGCTCTCACATGCTATGGCCGCTCTCATCTACGCCTTCAAGGGAGGCTTCCCGATTTCCTATTCTCGCAGCAAAAGTCGTCCCGCCTGGGGTCCCAACTTAAGGGTTCCTGTGGTCGCCCCCCTCCTCAGTCACCCCCGTCTCAAAAACCTTTTGATGTTCCCTTGGGCCCGAGGTCCCTACCGGGATCCCATAATATCCACACTCCCTTTCCCCTACTCACCCCGCACCCGTTCCCGATTCCCCCCCCCGCCTCCTATTCACCTAAAACCCCAGCGCCCCCTTTTCACTATACCTTTCCAAAAATCCCTACTGCCAGGTTTTCACCTTAGTTTAAGGTGGAGGTTCATCCTCCTCCCCAAAACTCCTTCATCCTGTCCCCCTGCAAAACCCCCTTTTCCCGCTTCCCATTCCCCGCCTCACTTTAGGGACAGTCTATAGACTCGATCGTTGCTCACTCTTTTTTCCATTTCTAATTTCCCCCCCTTCTGATCTTTGACTTCCGAAACACTGGAAGTATTGCAAAAATATTTCTGGACCGGGTAAATGGACACTCCCTCCATTTTTGTTCCTCATCTTCTCTTCGTCTCAACCCCTCCTTCAAACCCCCCCTCCTCCCTCTCTGATTACAGGTCTTCCGCTCCCCTTCCACACGTGGGGACTTTTCTAACCCAGTCCATAGTTTCCCCTCTCACTTCCACTTCTATCTTTCTCTCCAAAAATCATGGCTTATTTGGTGGAATATCCAGGCCTCAGGCCAGGGTGAGCTGGTGTTGCTCTCCCAGTTTTTCCCTATTGGGGCCCCGTTTGCAAGAACCTTACCCCCCCACTGTTATCGGGCCCCTTTCAGCATAATTTGTTATATTCATCGGATCCTTTTTCCGATGGAACCTTAACGAAAGTGCTCTTCTTATATGCACTGATGTTCCATACCGTCAGCTCTATGTCCCTTCTTCCTTACATTACACCGCAGCCCGTATCCACTTGAATAAGTGGTATACACTCTGTTCTTTATATCTCTCCCTTCGCAGGCATTGTCTATCCCAGATGTTGATTTTCTGGTTTCTTCCTTACCGCCACCCCTTCTCTTACTTGGCGATTTTAACGCACACCACTTTCTCTGGGAGGGTCGCACTGTGACTCCCGTGGCATTCAGTTGGAGGCATTTCTTGCTTCTCTTCCTCCATGTTTTAAATACGGATACTCCTACCCATTTTGATCCCTGAACTCATTCTTTCTCCTGCATCGATCTTTCCATCTGCTCTTCATCAACTGTCCTTGACTTCACCTGGTCTGTCCTCCCGGACTTACATGACAGCAATCATTTCCCAATCATCCTTAAGTCCCCTCTGTTTTCTCCACCTCCTCATTGCCCACGCTGGCAATTTGACCGGAGCGAAATGGGACCTTTACGCACTCTTACTGCCTTTCATGAGGTTCCTACCTCGTCCTTTATTGATGAGGTTTACATCTCTTTTCGTCCTCCATCTTCACAGCGGCTTTGTAGTGGTTGTAGGTTAGTAAAACCCCGAGTAACTATAACCATGTACTCTCTAAGGCCGCTCCATAACAACAACGACAATAACAAAACAATTATAAATGACTGAACCAAACAAACATAGTATTCAATCCTCCTACTGCTCCCAACCCCTTACAGGCTTCACATTCTATTCCCAAACCTCGGGCAAGCATCCTCAGAAGTGCGTGCCTTGGTGGTCTCCTGTTTGTGCTCGGGCAGTGCGTTTGAAACGCGCTGCATAGGGCAGTATCGGATAACAGAACCACAGAGAGACTCCTTGATTTCAAGTAGAAGAGAGCTATTGCTCGCCGTGTCATACGTGATGCTAAACTGCTAAACGCACTTGCTGGCGAGATTACGTTCTACTGTCACTTGCTTCCTCGATGAGTGCAGTCTGAAGAAAGTGCGGAAATTAAGTGGTAAATTCTCCCCGACCCGGCTCCTGTTCTTCAGGTTGCTGGTGTCGATATACACACCCTCTTGCCGTTGCCACTGAAATTGGTAATCATCTCGTCCGCATTTCTCAGGGGCTCCATCTACCCCTCGTTCCTTTCTTCTAAGTCTGCCAGCGAGTTAAAGCCCTTAGATTTTTCTTCTCTTAGAGAAGAATCCTATAATGTGCCTTTTACCCTTCAAGAACTGAAGGCAACACTCTCTGCTTGCCGATCATCGGCAGCTGGGCCAGACGGCATACATATTCGTATGCTACAGCATTTACATCAGTCTGCTCTTACTGTCCTCTTACGACTCTTTAATCTCATATGGTCGCAAGGAGTTCTTCCCAGCTGTGGAAGTCTGCTATTGTTCTCCCTTTTCGAAAACCAGGTGCTACGGGACGTGATCCTCTCACTACCGTCCCATCGCTCTTACCAGTGCAGTTTGCAAGGTGATGGAACGTCTAGTTAATAGACGTTTGCTGTGGTATTTAGAGACTCACAATAGTCTCTCCCTAGTCAGTATGGCTTCCGTAAGGGCCGTTCTGCCATTGACCCTTTGCTGCGCTATGTACGATATTCGTAATACCTTTGCTAATAATCATTCGGTTATCGCTATCTTTTTCGACCTTGAGAAGGCTTATGATACAACTTGGAATATAATATCTTGGCCCAGGCCCATCCTTAGGCCTCCGAGGCAACCTACCATTCTTTCTTAAGGCCTTCTTAACTGACAGACATTTCCGGGTCCGGGTTAGTAATGAACTCTTCCCGGAATTTGTCCAAGCTGAAGGTGTCCCCAGGGATGTGTTCTGAGCACAGCACTTTTTCTGCTTACTATAAATAATCTGGCATCTGTTCTCCCATCAATATTTGGTCATCGCTCTATGTGGATGACTTTGCTATAGCTTGTGCAGGTGCTGACTGTCACCTCATTGCAGTTTCCTCCAGCATGCCATCAACCGGGTTTCTGATTGGGCCACCACTCACGGGTTTAAATTTTCTAGTGGCAAAACTCATCAAATTACATTCACTAGACGTTCAGTGGTCTCTGATCATCCATTGTACCTATACGGCTCACGTATCCCAGACCGTGATACAGTCAGGTTTCTCGGCCTCCTGTTTGACCGCAGATTGTCCTGGAAACCTCACATTACCTCTCTGAAGGCGACTTGTCATAGCCGGCTGAACCTCCTTAAAACCCTCGCACATCTTTCGTGGGGGCTGATCGTAGAACTCTCCTTCGCCTACATTCGGCCCTAATTTATCGAACCTCGATTATGGTGACCAAATATATTCAGCAGCCTCTCCTGCCACTCTTCCCAGCCTTAATCCCATCCATCACCAGGGATTACGCTTATGCCTTGGTGCTTTTCGTTCTTCCCCGGTTGAGAGCCTCTATGTAGAAGCGAACATTCCATCCTTGTCCGATCGTCGTGATGCACATTGCATTCGCTATTATGTTCGCCTCATGACCTCCGCAATCCTTCCATGTATAGGATTGTCACAGATGTTAGTAGACGCTCGTTATTTGTTCGTCGCCTGTTTACTTCGGCCCTTTTCTCTTCCTCTGCATTCACTCTTGTCTTCCTTCAGCTTTCGCCTTTATATGTTCATGTGGCTTCACCCTTTCCTCTACCCCTTAGGAAGTTTCTGCTGTCCATGTCTGTTCTATTCCTCACCTTGCGCGAAGCCCAACTACCTACGGCGGCTTCTCGCTCTTTCTTTCTAGACCATTTCCGTTCTCATTCCCATGCCATCGCAGTATACACCGATGGTTCAAAGTCATCTGACGGCGTCGGATTCACAGCAGTGTTTCCGGACAGTGTCGTACGAGGGCATCTATTACCTGGGCTAGCATATTTACGGCTGAATTGTATGCCATTCTTGTGGCACTTATCCGTATTGCATCTATGCCTGTATCACCATTTGTGGTCGTTTCAGACTCCTTAGTGCTTTACAGGCTATCCGTAAATTCGATACACTCACCCCTAGTTCTTCGTATCCACCTTTGGTTACACCGTATCTTTAGCAAGCATAAAGATATTGTTTTTTGTTGGGTCCCTGGTCATGTTGACATACAGGGCAATGAACAGGCAGACACTGCTGTGCGGTCCGCAGTACATGACCTTCCAGTTTCATATAGAGGTGTTCCTTTCACGGACTATTTTGCGGTCATTGCTACCCACCTTCGCACCCGTTGGCAACAACGCTGGTCTGACCTGCTGAATAACAATCTTCATTCTATTAAACCGGTTATAGGTTTCTGGCCTTCTTCTAGTCACCAATGTAGAGGTTGGGAGACTACTCTCTCCCGTCTTCGATCGGCCACCTCGTCTTACTCACGGGTATCTCATGGAGAGGCTCCTGCCCTTCTCTGTGAGCATTGTCAGGTTCCAGTGTCTGTTCGACATATCCTGTTGACTGCCCACTCTATCAACGAGCACTCAGAATTTACCTCCAACGACGTCTTCGCTCTGCGGCCCTTTCTTTACCTTCCCTTCTTGCAGATGGACCCTCCTTTAATCCTGACTCTCTCATTGACTTTTTGACAGAAACTGACTTACTACACAAACTCTGAAGATTATCCCTCTAGCACCTCCCTCAGTCCCTTCTACCTCGATCTCTTGCTACCCTCCACCCTGCACTATCCACCGTCATCTTGCACTCCATACCCTACTAATCGTCCATCTCCTCTTACAACCACTCTCCTGCATCCTAAAACTAACCTTCAGCGCTGTATAACCCCTGTGGTTAGCGCTTCTATTTGATTATAATAATAATCGCTCCCATCCTGTTCCTCATCCTCATATCGGACATAGACAGGGATATAAGCCACAGTGCCGTGTCTTCCTTTGCAGATGACATCCGAATCTGTATGACAGTGTTCACCGTTGAAGATACTGCAAGACTCCAAGCAGACATAAACCAAATCTTTAAATGGGCTGCAGAAAACAATATGAAGTTTAATGATGAGAAATTTCAATTACTCAGATACGGAAACGTGAAGAAATTAAAATCTCATCGGAGTACAAAACTAATTCCAACCACACAATAGAGCGAAAAACTAATGTCAAAGACCTGGGAGTGATCATGTCAGAGGATCTCACCTTCAAGGACCATAACACCGTAGCAATTGCATCTGCTAGAAAAATGACAGGATGGATAATGAGAACCTTCAAAACCAGGATGCCAAGCCCATGTTGACACTTACAGATCGCTTTTTCTATCTAGGCTGGAATACTGCTGCACACTAACTGCACCTTTCAAGGCGGGTGAAATTGCTGACCTTGAAAATGTGCAGAGAACCTTCACGGCACGCATAACTGTGATAAACCACCTCAATTACTGGGAACGCTTGAAGTTCCTAAACCTGTACTCTCTAGAACGCAGGGGAGAGATACATTATTATATACACGTGGAAAATTCTTGAGGGATTAGTACCAAACTTGCACACGAGAATCACTCCCTACGAAAGCAAAGACTCGGCAGGCGATGTAACATCCCCCCAATGAAAAGCAGGGGTATCACTAGCACGTTGAGGGACAACACAATAAGTGTCAGGGGCCCAAGATTGTTCAACTGCCTCCCAGCATACATCAGGGATTACCAACAAACCCCTTGCTGTCTTCAAGCAGGCACTGGACAGGCACCTAAAGTCGGTACCTGACCAGCCAGGCTGTGGTTCGTACGTTGGACTGCGTGTGGCCAGCAGTAACAGCCTGGTTGATCAGGCTCTGGTCCAACATGAGGCCTGGTCACAGACCGGCCGCAGGGCGTTGACCCTGGAATTCTCTCCAGGTAAACTCCAGGTAAACCAAGCCAATGATGATTCTCTTCAAATTGCTTATTCTCATAGGATGGAATACTGTTGTACACTAACTGCCCCTTCAAGGCAGGCGAAATTGCTGACCTGGAGAGTGTACAAAGAACTTTCATGGCACACATAAGTATGATAAGGCACCTAAATTACTGGGAACAGTTGAAGTCCCTTGATCAACAGCAACAACCCACCTCAAACCAATATTAACTCAACAAAAAGCCGCAGTAAGAATTATCACGCAATCCAATCCCAGGCAACACCCCCTCCCCTAACTCTTCAAAAACCTAAATTTACTCACTGTTCAGAACATCCACATTTACTACTGTGCAACCTACATGTACAGAACCATAAATTCCAATATTAACCTGAACTAAAATGCTTTCTTGATAGTTGTGACAGGACCCATAGGCACAATACCAGACACAAAAATCTCTATGACATTCCCTGTGTCTGGCTAAATCTATACAAACGTTCAATGTACATTAAAGGGCCTAAAATCTGAAACTCCCTACCTAAAAACTCCAAAACTGCAGACTCAGCCACCATTTTCAACACTATCATCAAAAAAATCTTATCTCACTAACACACCCCACTATCACCTAAACACATGGAAACCACCGATTCATGCACACACACATCCTCCTCATCTACACCAACACTGACCCAAAGGACAGTAAACACAAAATCCCGAATATAGCTATTGTCTAATAAATCTCAAACTAGTCTTAAGTTTGCCTGATATACTCCAATATAGGAGCTTTAACAGAAACTATGTAACATGCCAAGACAAAACCATTCTCATTACTAATTTTACAATCTAAATATTCTGAACTATCTCACTAATTCAGGTGCTAAAGTGTTTCTCTCATTGTTAACTATTATATTCCCTAAAGTGTTTTACTCTCATTGTTTACTATTATATTCCCTAATTTCACTATTTAAAAAAAAAAATAACTAACTGCCACAGTTCTTATATTAATTTTATTAAAATAATTAAGGTGCTAACTCAGGTGCTAAATTGTTTTACTTTCATTGTTTGCTATTATTTCCCTAGCTCCTTTATTTCTAGCTTTAGAATAACTACCATAGTTCATTTAATTGCATTTGTAAAAATAACTAAGGTACAAATTCACGTGCCAAGAACTCTTTACTTGTCCTATTCTTAAGTCTAATTATAGAATCACACTCATTATTATGAACCCACACACTGATCCTGACATCAACCTCTTATTAAATGACTTACATGACCCTAACAACTGTAATTATTACACAGCAGAACAAGCAAAAGCATTACTCAGAGCCAACAATAACATAACTATCTTTAACTACAATATCAGATCTTTAATCAAGCATTACGATGACCTCATAGCATTATTAAATTCCCTGCAGGCCAGTATGTCCATCATTGCTCTCACTGAAACCTGGCTAAAGCCTAATACTTCAGATATCTATGCCATTCCTGGTTACACAGCCATACACAACTATAGGCCAGACCAACAAGGGTGGCACAACTATTTACTATTCAGACCAGCTTGAATGTATCAACAATACTTGCACAAGAGATGAACATGGAGAATATTTAATAGCTAAGTTTAAATCAAAATACCTACAAAAACCTCTCACAGTGATAAACATCTACAGAGTACCACAATCAAATATTAGCCAATTTAGTGAAAAATTAGGAAGTACAGTGGTACCTCGGTTAACGATGGTCCCCAAACTCGCCCTTTCATGTAAGTTTATTTTTTTAAATGCTTTTGTAAGTGTGTTTTTGGGGGTAATGGCACTTGAACAGTGTGTTTTGTTTGGTAATGGCACTTGAACAGCATTCTGGAACGAAAAAATATCGTTAACCGAGGTACCACTACTCACCTAATTGTACTCACCTAATTGTGGTTGCAGGGGTCGAGACTCAGCTCCTGGCCCCGCCTCTTCGCTGTCTGCTACTGGGTCTCTGCTCTCCCTGCTCCATGAGCTTTATCATACCTTGTCTTAAAACTATGTATGGTTCCTGCCTCCACTATATCTTTCTCTAGACTATTCCACTTCCTGACTACTCTGTGGCTGAAGAAATGCTTCCTGACATCCCTTTGACTCATCTGAGTCTTCAGCTTCCAGTTGTGTCCCCTTGTTTCTGTGTTCCCTCTCTGAAACATCCTGTCACTATCTACCTTGTCAATTCCCCGCAGTATTTTGTATGTCGTTATCATGTCTCCTCTGACCCTTCTTTCCTCCAGTGTTGTTAGTCCTATTTCCCTCAATCTTTCTTCATAAGACAGACCCCTGAGTTGTGGAACTAACCTTGTCGCAAACCTTTGCACTTTCTCTAGTTTCTTTACGTGCTTGACCAGGTGTGGGTTCCAGACTGGTGCTGCATATTCTAGTATGGGCCTGACGTACACGATATACAGTGTCTTGAACGATTCCTTGTTAAGGTAACGGAACGCTAATCTTAGGTTTGCCAGTCGCCCATATGCTGCTGCAGTTATCTGGTTGATGTGTGCCTCCGGAGACGTGCTTGGCGTTATACTCACTCCAAGGTCTTTCTCCTTTGCCGAGGTTTGTAGCCTTTGTCCGCCTAGCTTGTACTCTGTCAGCGGTCTTCTTTGATGCACACATGAACAAAGACCACTTAATACTAACAGGAGACTTCAATATCAATCTCCTACAAGATCAGGACCCACAAGTAACTGAATTCTACCAACAGTAACAAAACCAACAAGAATCTCTGAAACTAGTGCCTCCCTATTAGACCACATCTGGACTAACACCATATCCCCTCTAAAATCAGGCATACTCACAGATAATACCACTGACCACTACCCTATCTTTCTCATAACCAACCTAGATACATTACCCCAAGAGACTACTAAAGTTACTTTCAGACTACATAACGAGGTAGCTCTTAATAACTTCATAACAGCTATGTCAAACATCGACTGGCAAACCGAGTTAGACACCTATACAGATACTGACATATGTATTAATAATTTTCTAAAAAGACTCAATACCTCTATAACATGCATTGCCCTAAAAAAACTAAACGGATCACAGCTAAGAGACTTAACAATCCATGGCTAACACCCAGCATTCTAAAATCCATTAATATAAAACACCTATATGAAAAACAGTACAGAATGGGTCAAATAACAAGAGAACAAACAAAACATTACTCTTCAAACCTAACCAGCCTGATAAGAAGGTCAAAAAAATTGTATTATGAGAATAGATTAAACAACTTAAGAGGTGATATGAAGAAGACCTGGAAAACCCTATCTGAAATTCTAGGAACTAAAAAAGTATCCAGAAACATAACAATCAAACTGACAAACCCAGATGAACCCCTGCTCTCACCAACTGAAACAGCAAACAGACTAAATCTTTTCTTCTCGGCAATAGGAAAAAAGTTGGCAAGCAAAATTCCAAGTTCAAACACTCCACCTAATGCTTACCTCACTGGAGGCTACCCAAATACACTATTCCTATCTCCTACCTTTTATATACAAAAAAGCTTCTCAAGTACTATCACCAATTATTGCAACACTCTTTAACAAATCCATTGAATCCTCCACCTTCCCATCAATACTCAAAATAGCGAGGGTTACCCCCATACATAAAGGTGGAGATCAAGCAGACCTAAATAACTATAGGCCAATATCTAACTTATCCCTTCTCTCCAAAATCTTTGAAAAGTTAATTCATAGGCAAATCTATTCCTACCTCATCTCCCACAACATACTCAACCCCTGTCAGTTTGGTTTCAGGCCTAATAAAAACACAAATGATGCAATCATACATATGCTAGAAATAATATACACCACTCTTGAAAATAAAGAAACCCCACTGGGAATCTTCATTGACTTACGTAAAGCTTTTGATACAGTTGACCATGATCTGTTACATCTAAGAGGGCACTCCCTCAACTACCTAAAGTCATACCTTAGCGACAGAAGCCAATATGTGTCCACAAATGGAGCTAACTCTTCCACACAAACAATTACAGTTTGTGTCCCACAGGGAAGTGTTCTTGGCCCACTTCTCTTTCTCATTTACATAAACGACCTACCAAATGCATCTCAACTACTCAAACCCATACTATTTGCAGATGACACTACATACGTCTTCTCTCACCCATGCCCAGTCACACTAGCCAACACTGTAAATGCTGAATTACAGAAAATATCTACCTGGATGATGACTAACAAGCTTACCCTCAATGTTGACAAAACCTATTCCATTCAGTTTGGGAACAGAGCTACAAATGTTCCACTTAACATAATGATAAACGGATCACTTGTCACAAAACTCACAGAGGGAAAATTCTTAGGAATCCACCTTGACAGTGGCCTCAAATTTAAGACACATATACAACAAATTTCCAAGAAAGTCTCCAATACCGTAGGAATACTATCCAAGATAAGGTACTATGTTCCACAACCAGCTCTCCTTTCCCTTTATCACTCACTCATTTACCCCTATCTCACCTATGGAATCTGTGCATGGGGCTCAACAACAATAAATCACCTCAAACCATTAATAACACAAACAAAAGGCTGCAGTTCGAATGATAACAAGTTCCCACTCTAGACAACATACTCCACCTATATTCAAAAGTCTGAACTTACTCACCATACAAGACATCCATACTTTTTACAGTGCCTATTACATACATAAAACACTAAACTCAAATATTAACCCACAACTCAAAATCCTCCTAACCAACCTTAACAGGACACATGAACATAACACAAGGCACAGATCACTATTCGATGTTCCCCGCGTCCACCTCACACTATGCAAAAACGCAATGCACATCAAAGGCCCAAAAATTGGGAATTTATTACTTATGATTACCAAAGAAACCCGGTCTGTATATCAATTCAAAACTGCTAAAAAAACACCTACTTGCCCAAAACTAAATACCCACTACTTTACATTACCTACAAAGTTATTAAATAACTTTACACTGCCTCAAAATAACATTATTCACTGTGTTACTCCCCTAGCCTCAATACCCCCTACAAAATTGCTCAAAGAAAAATCATTTATCAAACATAATCTAGTACAAATGTTGAAACTTATACCTCATAATGTATATGCCATGTTATATCTTATAAAGTATAAACCACCTAATATAAAGAAATCCATCCTCATGTACCCTTGTGCTCTTTGTAACTCATCTAATGACCATATAAACTATTATTGCAAAACAAATTATTGATTTAATTTGTTTAATCTGATTTAATAATTCTAGTATGTAGACATATAAAACTGTAAATGATCCAAAATTATAAAACTATTATGTTTCAAAAATGTCATGCTCAAATTATGTTCAAATTTCATAGCTTAAATGCTCAACTATACTTATATTGTAAACTGTCTACTATAATTCTTACCTTTTAGCCTCAAAATCCCTTACTTAATTGCTCAATGAAAAATAGTTTACCAAATATAATATAGTACAAATGTTGAAACTTATATCTCATGTATCCTTATGTACCCTTGTGCTCCTTGTAACTCATCTAATGACCATATAATTTGTTATTGCAACACATATTGTTTAATCTGATTTAATTAATTTTATAATAATAATAATAATAATAATAATAATAATATTTTTATTTGGACATGATACAAAGAATTACATTTGGTTATTGAGATTACATGAGGTGTACATGCCAAAAGCCCCTAGTATGCAGGGCATTTTGGGCAGACTTAAAATTAACTTAAAACTAAATTGTAAGAATTTTTGTAGATAGTATACAATGAGTAAAGGTGAGTATTTAAGCTATGAAATTTGAACATAGTTTAGACATGACATTTTTTAAACAGTTTTGTACTTTTGTCTTCATTATAAAATTAATTAAATCAGATTAAACAAATTAAAGCAATAATACTGTAATAATAAAATAATAAAAAGTTATGGTTGATAATTTATAAAATAAGTAAAGTTGCATATCTAAGTTATAAAGTTTGAATATAAGTTGAACATATCAATTAATTGTAGCAATTTATTGTAGCAATGCAACTAATTGAGTGAGATAACAATTTAAAACAATTAATTGCATTGCAGTTAGTTTACGTGGTCATTATAATGTAAGTGTTGTGGGAATAATTAGCTAAGTATGTATTATTCATAACAGGTTTTACATTCATTCATTCGTTCATTCATACATTACATTGAATTATAAATAAGACAAAAGCATAAAACTATGTTTCAAAAATGTCATAGTCTAAACTATTCAAATTTTATAGCTTAAATACTCAACTATACTCATATTGTAAACTATCTACTAAAATTCTTACCATTTAGTTTTAAGTTAATTTTAAGTCTGCCCAAAATGCCCTGCATATTAGGGGCTTTTGGCATGTACACCTCATAACATCTCATAACAAATTGTAACTCTTTGTATCATGTCCAAATAAACTACTATTACTATTACTATTACTATTGTAAATCTGTTTAATCATTTGAAATTTGTATTCATTTGTAATTTGAAATACATTCTAAATACAATCTAATTATTCTGAACTACCTCACTATTGTAAATCTATTTAATCATTTGAAATTTGTATTCATATGTAATTTGTAATATAGGTAAGAACTAGTATTAAGTCTGCCCAAAATGCCTAGCATGCTAATGGCCATCTTTGTAATTATTGTCTTCTACATGTAAACCACACATTGTAATTTTTACAGAGAAATAAAATAATCTTAATTTTAATCTTAATTTGTATTTCCTGGAATGCAGGTGAGAGAGGTACTTGATAATATACACTTGCAAAATCCTAGAGGGATTTGTACTAAACTTGCACACAAAAATCACTCCCTATGAAAGCAAAAGACTCGGCAGGAGATGCAACATTTCCCAATGAAAAGCAGGGGCGCCACGAGTACACTGACAGACAACACAATAAGTGTCAGGGGCCCAAGACTGTTTAACTACCTCCCAGCATACATAAGGTTGATTACCAATAGACCCCTGGCTGTCTTCAAGAGGCACTGGACAGGCACCTAAAGTCAGTACCTGACCAGCCAGGCTGTGGTTCGTACATCAGTTTGCATGTGGCCAGCAGTAACAGCCTGGTTGATCAGACCATGATCCACCACGAGGCCTGGTCTCAGCCCAAGCTGCGGGGGCATTGACCCCCGAAACCCTCTCCAGGTATACTACAGGTACAGTGGACCCCTGGTGTTCGTCCTGCTCCAAACTCGCCCTTTTATGTAAGTGTACGTATTTCTTTAAATGCTTTTATAAGTGTATTTTTGGGGATCTAAAAGGACTAGTCTACTTTACATTATTCCTTATGGGAATAAATTCGTTTGGTAATGGGACTTGAACAGCATTCTGGAACGAAAAAATCACGAACACCGGTGGTCCACTGTATTAGGTACTGAAATAGTAATCAAATACTAGTCAGACACACTGACATGTGAACATTTTCACCTGCCTTCGTTACATACTTTTCTTTCAACAAACTGGCTGTAACCCACCAAAGCACGGTGGCCCCCAAAAAAAACCAAAGTTTCTCTTTTTAACTTTAGTAATGTATACAAGAGAAGGGGTTACTATCCCCTTGCTCCCGACATGTTAGTCGCCTCTTATAACATGCATGGCTTACGGAGGAAGAATCCTGTTCCACTTCCCCATGGAGATAAGAGGAAATAAACAAGAACAAGAACTAGTAAGAAAACATTAGAAAACACAGAGGGGGTGTGTATATATATGCTTGTATGTACATGCATGTGTAGTGTGACCTAAGTGTAAGTAGAAGTAGCAAGACGTACCTGAAATCTTGCATGGTTATGAGACAGAAGAAAAGACATCAGCAATCCTTCCATCATGTAAAACAATTACAGGCTTCTGTATTACACTCACTTGGCAGGATGGTAGTACGTACCTCCCTGGGCGGCTGCTGTCTGTCAACCTACTACCTAGGTTGGTCACATACTATTGTCTAGAAATATTTACAAAGTATTTATAGGTCCCAACAATGTTTTAGATTTGCTGGAGTATATGAACCTCCTAAGCACGATGTCAGAGAAGAGTGTCACTTTACACTGCTGACGGTGCAGTCACTCTAATACATATTACTGATTGTGTACTGCTCCAGTGAACCTTGGCTTTATTTGTTCTCAATGTTACACATAAACATGTCTGTCTGTCTATCTCTGTCTCTGCTCATCTGTCTATGTCTGCATGTGTGTCTCTGTCTGCCTGTCTTTCTTGTCTCTCTTTCTGTCTCAAAGAGAGCTGCTCATAAACCAACAGGTTTTACACACATTGCAGAATTGTCATGTCTGATCCTTGAACAAGTGGGAATGCAGATTACTTGCCTCAGTCATGCTTATGCCTTATATCTATAAGCACAGTACAGATTTAAAGATTTATTTATTTATTTGCAGTGTCTACAATGTGTGATTACAATTTTGATTTGTTAAGTACAAAGAAAGCCACTATCGTGCTGGGGCATTTCGGGCAGACTAAATTTTTATTATACATGGTTTTTCTTATTAATAGAGGTAGCTAATTGTTTACAGTAATTAAAATTTATAGTTGTGATATAGTATATAAAAAATTACAGTACTATTACAATTTAGCACAATTTACAATAATGAAATTGAAACAATTTTAAGTTTGAAGTAATGATTAAATAGTTGAGTAATCATAAATCACAATTTAAAATAATGAAATTGAAACAATTTGAACAATTGAAACACTTTGTCTGGCTTTTTCTGGGTTATGCTAGGTAATATACATTATGTATGATAACTTTACTTATGTGTACCTGTGAGATAGAGATAGCCAAAGTTAAACAGCCAGCTACTCACCCAACCAGCCAGTCAGACAGCCACACAGCTAGCCAGCTGGCCTGCTGAACATGTATTACACATGTTCCAGAATCGTCTCTTTACATAGGGCATAAGATATAGGACATTCTGACAGGATGACACTACCAGTGGTATCAAAATTGAAAGGATGTGGCATAAATGTTGCATATGGGTTATTATTGAGGTTTTCTATATTTCCTCGACCACATGTGGCCACATCTATGTCAAAGCCACTAAACTTGGGGTCAACATCACTTTCCTCTTTAACCCATTAACTGTCCAAACGTATACGTATACAGTGGACCCTCGGTTAACGAAATTAATCCGGTCCAGGAGCTATTACTTAATCTGAATCTTTCGTTATCTGAAACCTTATTTCCCATAAAAAATAATGTAAATACAATTAATTCGTTCCACAAAAAAATAATCACTCAAAAAAAAAAATAACATTTACTTACCTTTATTGAAGAGACTTGCAGGCATCTGGAAGATATAGATGATGACTGGAGCAGGGTGTTAGTGGTTGGAAGGGGAATCCCCCTCCAAAAGGACTTCAAGTAACAAGTCCCTCTCTGGGGTTACTTCCCTTCTTGGTCTTTTAATGCCACTAGGACCAGCTTGAGAGTCACTAGACCCCTGCCTGGTGAAGTAACTGTCCAGAGTCCTCTGTTTCTGGCGACTCTTCAACACTTTTCTGAAGTACAACATGGCTCTGTCACTGAAGTGGTTGCACAGAAGGCTCATTTCAGCTTGCTCAGGGTGGTATCTTTCAACAAATGTCTGCAACTCATTCCACTTTGTACACATCTCCTTAAGCACTGAAGAAGGCACCTCCTTATCTCTCTCTCTCTCCTCCTTTGAAGCAATAACCTCAGCTGTGGTCTGTTGCTGTTCCAGATGAAGCTCTTGCAGCTCTTCAGTTGTTAGCTCTACCCTGTGCTCCTCCACCAACTCTTCCACATCCTCACCACTCACCTCCAACCCCAGGCTGTTCCTAAATTCCACAATATCTTCCACAACATGTTCCACAACAGGCACAGGGTCGTCTGGGTCAGGGTCAGCCTCAAAGCCTTCAAAATTCCTCTCT
The DNA here is from genome assembly GCA_009830355.1 of Cherax destructor. Taxonomy (NCBI): domain Eukaryota; kingdom Metazoa; phylum Arthropoda; class Malacostraca; order Decapoda; family Parastacidae; genus Cherax; species Cherax destructor. Next base: position 133,007 of record WNWK01002653.1, read on the forward strand.
TGGACACAATCCGGCCACAGTGGTCTCCAAGCAGAGTTCAGAGTCCTGGAAGTCACTTCCTCCCAAGCCTTACCTATAAGGCCTATGTAATGCACGATATTGAGGTGTTCTTTCCAGAACTCTCTTAGGGTCAATTCAGAGTCATTGGTCATATTAAAGCACCTCTGAAACAGTGCTTTGGTGTACAGTTTCTTGAAGTTGGAAATGACCTGCTGGTCCATGGGCTGGATGAGAGGAGTGGTGTTAGGAGGCAAGAACTTCACTCTGATGAAATTTATGTTGTCAGGCAACAACTCTTGCAAGTTGTGAAGATGAGCAGGAGCATTGTCCAGTACCAGGAGGCACTTGAGTGGCAATTTCTTTTCCAGGAGGTATTTCTTCACACTAGGGCCAAACACTCCAGTCATCCATTCCTTGAAAATCTCCATAGTGACCCATGCCTTGGTGTTAGCTTTCCAATGCACACACAATTTATTCTTGTCAACACTGTGTTTCCTGAAGGGTCTGGGATTTTCTGCGTGATGCACCAGTAAAGGCTTCACTTTAAAATCACCACTGGCATTGGCACACATCATAAGAGTTAGCCTGTCTTTCATAGGCTTGTGTCCTGGCTGTGCCTTTTCCTCCTGAGTAATGTAGGTCCTGTTGGGCATTTTCTTCCAAAACAGGCCTGTTTCATCACAATTAAACACTTGTTGGGGAGGAATTGTTCAGCCTCTACGAACCCCTTGAATTCGTGCACAAATTTTTCAGCTGCACGTTTGTCTGAGCTGGCTGCCTCACCATGCCTCACAACATTGTGTATGCCACTACGTTTCTTAAACTTCTCAAACCAGCCTTTGCTGGCTTTAAAATCACTCTCCTCACCACTGGTTGCAGGCATTGTCTTCACAAGATCTGCGTGCAACTTCCTTGCCTTTTCACAAATTATCGCCATAGAAATACTATCACCCGCTCTCTGTTTTTCATGGATCCACACCAACAACAACTTCTCAACCTCATCCACTTTTTTCGATCTTTGTTTCATTAACAAATTAACCCCTTTTGCAACATTAGCTTCCTTGATCTCATTTCTCTGTGCCAGGATAGTGCCGATAGTAGATGGAGTTTTCTTGTACATCCTGGCAAGATCACTCAGACGTACACCACTCTCATATTTTTCTATGATTTCCTTCTTCAGTTCGATGGTGTTCCTCACTCTCTTTACCACAGGGGTGCCACTAGGAAGCTTCTTTGGACCCATGGTGACTTATTTCACAGTGACAATAACTAAACCACCAAAAAAGACACCAAATATATTGTGAATCTTTGAAAGAGCGCGCTGGGTAATGTTCTCTCAATGGTAAACAACACTTCACTGGCGTCCTGCGCTTGCGCGGAGCAGGCGGACACGTCTAATACCTTTCGGTAACCGAGGAATTTTTTGCTAACCGATTACAAAAAAGCTTACGTTTTCCGAAGCTTACGTTAACGGAACCTTTCGTTAACTGAGGGTCCACTGTATACGTTTTTACCGCTAGCGCTCCAAACGTATATATACGTTTTTTTTACATGCTTTATGGGGAAAATCAAGGTCGGAGTGCTACGTGTGTAAACGTATATATACGTTTAGACAGTTAATGGGTTAAAAGGGGAATGTTAATAGTATGATATGGAATCAGTGAATCCCTGGTGTTTGCCATGCTGTTTGCTCTAGCTGGCTCTCAATTGAACTGGTGCTCCCACAAGGTACTAAGTGGTCCCAGATTTTTTTAATACTGCACACACTGAATGTTAAGACCCATTCTATATTGACTAGGCATCTCAGGCCAATTGTGCCAAATTTGGAGACAAAAAATAAAATGTCAATCTACGTTTGGAGTGCTAGCAGTAAGAACATAGATCAACATTTGGACAGTTAAGGGGTTAAATGTCATACATTTTGTGTGGGTGTGGTAGCTGGGCAAGCTACCACACCTGACTTTCTACAATAAATACTAACCTCTCACCCTATATTAACACTACAAATATTTTAAGGTAGGTAATGAGTGTACTGTATGTGTATTTTACTGTTTTATCATTTTTTAATGCCTAGTTCTATTTTTAATATAGTACTAAAAATATTATAAATGGTGCAAAGGTGACAAAACAATATCTAAAGATGGTTGACACAAACCCACTACTGGTACAGTATGCTTGAAATGTCAGTAAGGGGTGGCTTCTCACTTATCGACCAATTCGCTTAACGACCTAGTCGTAGGAACTGAACTCAGTTGTTAAGTGAGGAGTGCCTGTATTTGTATGACATAGATCTGCAGTCTGTTATAATTCAAGGGAGAACTGAGGTAGATACACTGCATTAAAATGCAAGTTATGTAAACCTGTCAAATGAGGCATTGTCAGTAATTCTCTCTACTAGGATACATCATTAACCATGGACACAGATTAAATGTTCACAAGTGAATTGTCATGAACAAGTAATGGTAAAGTTGAGTGATGTTGAAATGAGTCAGTGAATGTACTGTACTGAACAGTAACATGTACAGTGACCTAGAATTCTAATGTATATGACAAACTGTCCATAGTATATTCCAAGGTAGCGTTTAATGTGCCTAAACGATGAAGAATACAATGTCCTCATGAATCCTCATGGGATAGATGCATCCAGAAGACACGGTAGTGTCATAGCTCAAAGTTAAATGAGCCAAAATAGGTCTCTTTTTCTCAGATACTCCCAATTCAGATACACTGCAGTGAATTGATTAGGAGTGTTGTAGAAATATGAACATCACCTTTAAAATGCCATGATATGTGGGCGATCTACCCATACCAAGTACTAAGTAAATCACACACTCTCACTGGGTGTCATATACTACCTGAATAATAGTGAATATTATGATGTTAGGGCACACACTTAACCATTACACTTTTTTCCTATTACAGCTCCGGAGGACACAAGGATTGATGCGTGAAGGAAAGACTGCAGGGTGCAGCTGCTGTAGTCTTTAGGTCGTCAACCTTTAACCCTTTGACTGTTTTGGTCATACATATACGTCTTACAAGCCACTGTTTCGGACGTATATATACTCAAAAATTCTAGCGGCTTCAAATCAAGCGGGATAAAGCTGGTAGGCCCATATATGAGAGAATGGGTCTGTGTGGTCAGTGTGCGCTGTATAAAAAAAATCCTGCAGCACGCAGTGCATAATGAGAAAAAAAAAACTCCAACCGTGTTTTTGGATTAAAATGCCGACTTTGAGGTGTATTTTCGTATAGTATTTATGGGTGTATTCTCTTTTTCGTGGTCTCATTTGATAGAAAGGAAAACATGCTACAGAAATAGAGATGATTTTGTTAGTTTTATGATGAAAACGACCTTGAAATTGAGCTCAAAGTAGCGGAAATGTTCGATTTTTGCCAATGTTCAAGAGTAAACAAATCACGCCACGCGTCCAATACACATCAACTGGTGAGTCTAATATTCTTTTGCAAGTGCACTCATATTATTTATACCATTTTTACAATAATGCCATAGTCTCCATAATGGTAAATCTTCTATTTTTTATGTGAATAAAAAATCAAAATAGAAAGCAAGAGTAATATAAGAGGGGCCTAAAGACATGACAAATGAACAGATAACATCTTATTTTAGTGCCAGGAATGTCTGCATTGTTTATTTTGGACCCTATTTTGAAATTGACAACTTTTTTATTTTGCATGAAATTGGCCAAATTGCCAATTTCTGACCACTTTATTGGGTAGTTGAAATCGGTAAATTGGTGATTTCTTGTACTCAATCGATAGAACAAATGGAGTTCTAAAGAAATAGCTATGTGTTTGGTAGACTGGAACAATGGAATTGGCCGAAAATAGGGCTCAAATTCGGCAAAATTGCCGATGCGTATACAGTGGTCCCTCAGTTTTCGCCGAAAATTTGTTCCAGAATGCTGCTCAAGTGCCATTACCGAACGAATTTACTTCCTTAAGAAATAATGTCACGTAGGTTAGTCTATTTCAGACCCCAAAAAATACACTTGCAACAGCACTTACGAAAATACACTTACATAAATGTTCGAGTTTGGAGATGCACGAAAACCGAGGGACCACTGTATATTGCCGAGATCACTAACTTCGCGAGAGCGTAATTCCATAAGTTTTCCATCAAATTTCATACTTTTGGTGTCATTACCATCGGGAAAAGATTATCATTTCATAAGAAATAATAATTTTTTTTTTCCGAAAATTTTGTGACAACAGGAAACACCTCAGGATTAGGGGTTGCGACAGTCAAAGGGTTAAAAAGATAAATAACACTTTTAGTTACTAATCTTAAATTCTCCACATTGCCTGGGCATAAACCTGTAAAAGATAGGCTTACTCTGCTGTTGGGTGCCAATGCCTCAGGATATTTAAAGCTGCAGCCTATCCTTGTTTATCACTCAGAAAACCCCAGTATTTAAACAAAAAGAATCCAAGGGAAGGTTGGGTGTGTTTTAACATTTTGGAATGAATTACCATAAAACCACATATTTTGGGGTTTGAGTTATGATATTTTTGAGATATGATATGTCTTTGAACCAAATTAATATCGTAACTCAAAGAACCACTGAATATGTAAAGTGTCCTTGCCACACCCCATTTTCTTTTAATATTCAATTAAAAGCCTGACAAACATTTTTTTTTATATTTGAAAGGAACATGTTTTAAATAAAAGAGCACTTTGAAAGCTAAGTATTTTATAAATGTTCACGGAAATTATAACTAATACACAAATTCCTACATCAAAGGGAAGATGTGAATGCATAATTTTTTTTAAATACACCTGCACTTCTGAAGGTGTTACTGAATAGGAGGTAACCATTTTAACTTTTGGTTACTCTCTAATTGTTTATTTTTGCCAACATTTCCTTGTGACCACACTTTATTTTGTTTTCTCTATTTCTTCTTCATTTATTTCTTTATACCATTCCTGTATCATCTCAATAAAAATGTCTAAATCTTGTACTCGGCTTTCCTTCTTTCTGTTCCTTATAGTGTCTTGCTTGAATGCAAATCTTGCATCACAACAACACTCCTTCTATTAATTCATATTCATATCCATCTAAATTCTACCACTTCTTTATACACTGGGTACTTCAGTCTTGCTGCAGTATTCTAGTAACCCATATTCACATTAACCTAAAGTGTTTCACTTCTTACACCTGGTATTTCACTCTTGCTGAAACAATCTAAACTGCACCACTTCTTCATACACTGGGTACTTCACTCTTGCTTCAGTGTTCTACCATCACGTCGTCGTAAGCTCCTCTCTTTTTATATGTGCGGGTTGTGTGTGTATCACATCCTACACACAAACAATTTGATTTTTCTTTCAGATTACATAACTCAAACTTATACCAGCATTCCATGCAGACTTTCTACTCTTACACTTGCTTAAAGAACATTTATGAACACTAGAGGAACTTATTGTTTCAAAGTACCTGCCAGTATTTTAACCAATGTCCCTTACAGTATTTAAACTTATTCTCTAATGAAAATCTTCCCTGAAATATATATATTTACATGGAATATTACTTACTTTTGGAATAAGATTTATATCTACACTGTACCCTGATATTAAGTAATCTTTACTGTGAGACATTGTGGTGCTAATTTTTAACTTTCACATTATCATCTTGTTCAGGTGAAAGAGTATGTCAATAAAACTGTTCCTTCAAATATACAGTGAAAGTATTTGCCTACATTACAAAATAAATATTATAATAGTTTCCTTACACTAAGGAAATCAAACTACAAGAACTTATTAATGTAGTCCATCTGAGGGGAAACTTCCTATTTCTGTCTAGTCTAGTCGGAAACTTTGATACTAGTCCATCTCACTAAGAACAGTTTCCTTCTAGATAACATATAGGACATTTAGAGCTCAATACAACTATACATTCAGAAGCACATTCTCTCGCACACAATGTTGAACGTTTGATATAAAAAAAAAATCACTACTACAGTACTAATACTATATCAAATAACAGATGGAAGGTGGCTTACAACATTTTCTTTTATTTTTTGTGCAAAGATATTTATTTGGATCAAATTTAAGATATTTTCTGTAGGATACATGAAAAGCATTTTGTGATACAGTACATCACTGAACTATTTACAACATGAAACATTTACAATGATTCCTTTTTCCAATCCCAAATTAGTCTTAAATAAATCTATTTAAATATAAAATAAGATTTTTGCCTCAATTACCAAGAAGAAAGTGGATCAATATCTCTTGCAAAGTTCCTGATTGGCTGAGTTGTGATGACTGTGTGAGCCTGCAGGCCACTAGCACCAACAGCCTGGTTGACCAGGAGGTCAACAAAAAAGGCTGGACTGTGAAGGTAGAAGAGCCCTCAAAATCAGTCACAGGTATATATCACTGATATGATACAGCAATAATGAAAGTGATCAATTCCTTTTCTACTAATCCTGGCATTTTGAACACCAGGACTACTGGAGTACCTGTCATTACTAATTTATTGGTTACACACATACAGGTATGTTAGTAATGATAAAAACATTTAAAAAATTGACACTATGAATTAATATTAATATATTTGTGGATATAGTGAATTTTGTTCCTATACAAGTTATCAGATCCTATTAACACCATTTTGAACTTTTCTTTTCTCATATTCTTCACATGGATGAAAGGCTTTAACTCTTAAACTTCTGGTTTGAGAATTGTTTCAAAAGGATTCTTATTTGCTTGTGGTGGAGGGCGTGGAAGTCCACCTGTAAAGTATGTAATACATTTCATTAAAATATTGTTGGATCCAAATGGCATATTGCTAACAATAATAATAAAAAAAACATGTTGCAGAACAGGCTGTTACTAGGACAATGTTTTGCTATGTGTAAAACTTTGTCAAGTCATGATGTGATAAAGCTCTATAGAGAGAGTAAAACATTGTCACAACAACAGCTTGTTTTGCAATATGTATTTTTTCTTTTCATCAGAATATTTGTTTCAGTAGTGAACCCTCAACTTAACAAACTAACAGGGAAGGAGTGAGTGGTTGGTAATGGTGATTGTGGTAGATAGAGATGACATTGTTTGGCTACGAGCCTAACAACAACAAACAGTTCCATAACCAATGGACTTCATTCATTGTATCCAAATCAGCTGACCCAGCAGATTTTGTCATGTAATTATGAAGTCTATTAAATTGAGGAATTCTTGTAAGTTATACAGTGATTCAAGTACCATGGAACCTTGTCTTACGAGTTTAATCCATTCCGTGACCTGATCTGCTCATATGCCGAGTCAGTTTTCCTCATTTAAATTAACTGAAATGCCATTAATCCGTTCCAGCAATATAATGCTAATATAAACTCTATGGCTTATTTATTTATCACAATTCATCTAATATGACATATAAACAATATAAATAACATAGAAACCTGATATATACTCTAGAATGAATAAAATGTCATTACGTATGTGATGAGGATAACAAAAAGATTAGGTGACGAAAGATTGGATATCAGATTGGAGGGAGAGAGTATGGAGGAGGTGAATGTATTCAGACATTTAGGAGAGGACGTGTCAGCAGATGGGTGTATGAAGGATGAGGTGAATCATAGAATTGATGAGGAAAAAAGGGTGAGTGGTGCACTTAGAAGTCTGTGGAGACAAAGAACTTTGTCCGTGGAAGTAAAGAGGGGAATGTATGAGAGTATAGTTATGGGTGATGAATGTTGCAATGAGGTGAAGGCTGGAGGCAGTGGAGATGTCATGTCTGAGGGTAATGTGTGGTGTGAATATAATGCAGAGAATTCATAGTTTGGAAATTAGGAGGAGGTGCGGGATTACCAAAACTATTATCCAGAGGGCTGAGGAGGGGTTGTTGAGGTGGTTCGGACATGTAGAGAGAATGGAACGAAACAGAATGACTTCAAGAGTGTATAAATCTGTAGTGGAGGGAAGGCGGGGTAGGGGTCGGCCAAGGGCAAAGGTTGGATTGAGGAAGTAAAGGAGGTTTTGTGTGCGAGGGGCTTGGACTTTCAGCAAGCATGCGTGAGCATATTTGATAGGAGTGAATGGAGACAAATGGTTTTTAATACTTGACATGCTGTTGGAGTGTGAGCAAAGTAACATTTATGAAGGGATTCAGGGAAACCGGCAGGCCTGAATTGAGTCCTGGAGATGGGAAGTACAGTGTCTGCACTCTGAAGGAGGGGTGTTAATGTTGCAGTTTTATAACTGTAGTGTAAAGCACCCCTCTGACAAGACAGTGATGGAGTGAATGATGAAAGTTTTTCTTTTTCGGGCCACCCTGCCTTGGTGGGAATCGGCTGATGTGTTAATAAAAAATAAATTACGTATGTGACTACATGGTGGCGGCGGTGGAGGAGAGAGTATTGTTTGGAGAAAGGACAAAATACTACTTCAATATGATGCTAATATCGACTCTACAGCTTATTTATCTATCACAATTGATCTAATATGACATAATAAACAATATAAATAACATAGAAACCTGATATATACTCTAGAATTAATAAAATATGTCATTATGTGACAAGTGGAGGTGGCCATTCCCGCTCCCGCATTGTTGTGGTATTCACTGCCATCTAGTGACGGCCTTTCGAAGCTCACTTCTTATTATAGTACGTATTATTATTATAATTATTATTATAGTATTATTATATTATTATTATACATATTATTATACAGTGGACCCTTGCTATTTGAACACTCCAAAACTCACCCTTTTATGTAAGTTTATTATTTTAAGTGCTTTTATAAGTGTATTTTTGGGGGTGTGAAATGGACTAATCTAATTACACCATCCCTTATGGGAATAAATTCGTTTGGTAACAGCACTTGAACAGCATTCTGGAATGAGGGTGAGTTTTGGAGTGTTTGAATAGCGAGGGTCCACTGTATTATTATTATACGTATTATTATTATACATATTATTATCATATATTATTATCATATATTATTATTATGATTATTATTATTATTATTATAATGCGGAAGTGCTAAACCCGTACGATTATACAGCGCCTGTGGGGGGAGAGGGGATGGAAGGTATTCAGGCTTAATTTAGGGAACTGGAGCACAGATACAATTCCCTAGATCAAGAGCACCTCACCAGCATCTAGGAAGCTTGCATCCTGAATTTTTGCTTGTATCCAGAAACAAAAAATTGACCGAGCGACTACTTGTATCCTGAAAAACTCGTATGGTGGGGCACTCGTAAGCCGAGGTTCCACTGTATTTTAGAATATTTTAAACCCAATCTAGAGAGAAATTCTGTTTTCATGCTCAAACACACCTTATACAGTAATCTAAAAATTTTCTATTTATAGGTCATTAAATCAGTTTCATTATTCTGCACAATTTACAAATATTAATAAAGGCAGAAACAAAACACATGCTAAGTAGGGCATTTATGACTAAACATAAATATATATACATGTATATATGTATGTATGTATATATATATGACTGCAGGGTAGAAAAAACTGTACAAACAAAACACATAGTTGAGATGCTTCCTCCAAACTAAGTCGTTTATTGTGACTATCATGGGTAATTTTAAGCACGAAGACAAGGATGGTATAGTTTTTTTGAAAACAAATTCAAATGTAATCTAAAATTCAATGAGACAACATATCTTATTGAAAACTAAACCCTAAGTCAAATAGAGCAACAGGGCACTGATGTGTAACTCAGAATTTATTTAATATAAATACCTGAAGAAGACTGAACATTTTAAATATCTAGAACCAAAGTGCGCTAATCAGCTTAGTCAAAAAAATTTAGGCCAGATTTTTTATTTTAAAATAAATAAAAATACAGTGGTCCCTCGGTTTTCATGCATCTCCAAACTCGAACATTTATGTAAGTGTATTTTCGTAAGTGCTGTTGCAAGTGTATTTTTGGGGGTCTGAAATAGACTAACCTACGTGACATTATTTCTTAAGGAAGTAAATTCGTTCGGTAATGGCACTTGAGCAGCATTCTGGAATGAATTTTCGGCGAAAACCGAGGGACCACTGTATATGAATTCTCTGTCACTGTAATACATATTGTAGTTTGAATAAATTGTATATATTATGAATATAAATTATATTATGAATATACAGTAGGGTCCCAGTTATATGGCAGGTTAGGTTCCAGGCTACTGCCAGAAAGTCGACATCGTCGGAAAGCAGAACACCATTTGTTTCCACTTATAAATGACAGATAAGTTTATGCTAACATACATTAAGTTAGCAATAGAACAAGGCATTAAAAAACCAATAAAAAGTAAAATACACACAAACACAGTACACTCATTACTTACCTCAAAATATTTGTAGTCTTAATGTAGGGTGAGAAGTGAGTAGTGTTTATTGTAAGAAGTTAGGTGTGGTAAGTATGGTGCCAGCCAGGCCACCCCACCCCACCCACGTAATATACTAATTCGACATTTAAAGAGCCCTAGAGTGATAAAATGCATATAGTGTACACTCATTACTTACCCTAAAATATTTGTAGTCTTAATGGTCTTAATATAGGGTGCTAGGTGAATAGTAGGGCAGTTAGGTATCGAATCGTGTGGTAGGTATCATAACCCCATCTGGCCACCCCACCCACACATTATATACTAGGCATTTAAAGCATCCTAGAGTGATAAAATACATATACAGTGGTCTCTCGGTTTTCGTGCATCTCCTAACTCGAACATTTATGTAAGTGTATTTTCGTAAGTGCTGTTGCAAATGTATTTTTGTGGGTCTGAAATAGACTAACTTACGTGACATTATTTCTTAAGGAAGTAAATTCGTTCGGTAATGGCACTTGAGCAGCATTCTGGAACGAATTTTTGGCGAAAACCGAGGGACCACTGTACATGTACAGTACACTCATTACTTACCTTAAAATATTTGTAGTCTTAATGTAGGGTGAGAGGTGAGTAAACAAGATTAAACGAATAAACGAGAGAGAAAGAATGAGTATACATGAGAGAGGAGAGACGAGAGTTATGTAAACAAACCACCAGCCGAACGCGTATGGTTTTAGTTCACTCAGGCAAGCCGACTAGAAAAACATCTCTTATTTATGTTAATTTATTCTACTGTGGGTATATTTATCATGTTTATATGTTATGTAGCATGTTTATTATATAATTTTGAAAAAAATATCATAGATGGATTAAGCAAAATGTCTATATTAACGTTTTATACGACATTTAATGCGCCTCAGAGTGATTATTATTGTGTGTTATTATCATTATTAATATGGCATCTTCAAGACTAATAAGACACTCTTAATGATGTTAATGTGTACCTACATGCCAGCACAGTGTGTAAGTTTACTTAGGTACAGGTACACGCAAGTATAATGAACAGAGTACATACAGTGGACCCCCGAGTAACGTAAAAACTTCATTCCAGAAGTCTGCTCAAGTGCCATTACCGAACGAATTTACTCCCTTAAGGAATAATGTCACGTAGGTTAGTCTATTTCAGACCCCCAAAAATACACTTCCACAAGCACTTACAATATTATACTTACATAATTGTATGATTTCCGGGGTGTTCATTACTCGGGGGTCCACTGTATATATAAAATATGAAATAACTTTAAAACACTAGAAATTCTGGAAAGTTTCAAAACATAATGGAGAGACACGGTGCTCATCGAGAACGTAAACAAACCAGGTGGGGCGCGCTGTATTAGAAAGACAGGGAGCTGTATAGTTTTGGTCATAATTTGAAATCGCTGTATATTAGCAGAACGCCGTAAGACGAAATGCCGTAAAGCGGGGCCCTACTGTATACAAGATTTTGGAAATACAGTGGTACCTCGACTTACGATGGTCCCCAAACTCACCCTTTTATGTAAGTTTATTTTTTTAAATGCTTTTGTAAGTGTAATTTTGGGGGTCTAAAAGGACTAGTCTATTTTACAACATTTCTTAAGGAGATAAATTCATTTGGTAATGGCACTTGAACAGCATTCTGGAATGAAAAATATCGTAAGTCGAGGTACCACTGTACTGTTATATTGTGTGTACCACTGATGGTAGAAGTAAGGTGATCCTGTGAAGGTATTCTCATATAGATAAATTAAGCCTGAAAAGTAGGTACAGTATATAAATATAATAGTCAAATATATACAGTGAACTGCCAATACTCTTTAAGCTGAAATTTTTAAGAGTTAAAACTTTAAATGAATTATAAATATTTGAAAGTTTAAATCACATTCCTTCAGTTCTACAGTATTAAATAAATTATATGTTGAAGAATATCTTTGTACAAAAGTTCATGCCAAAATTGTTTCCTTTGTGGACAAATGCAATAAAGTGGGGGAGACCATGCAGTTTAAAGTGGAGTTTAAATTGTGTGTCAAGTCATACCAGTTCTGTGATGATAGTGGGAACAGTCACAGTTAAGCAACACTAGAATGTCCTTATTAAATGAGGCCTTTATTCATGGGTAAACAGACAGATAACATTTCAGTGTAGTGTGTTTTCCAGTAACTTTCTCGGCATCACTGTTTGGGATCACTGCCCATCATTATCAAGCACTGCATCAGCAGCCTCATGCAAGCAACAGTACTATGTACAGTATGTAGATTCCACAGCTCATTACTAAATTCAAAATTTATATCAACAGTGGCCTGAAACATTTACACATGTAGTATTTTGACTCTATGGTTGGGTCTTACTAAAAGGCTTATTTAATTTTCAGATCAATGTAACAATACTAATATTTTATCATTTATATAAAAAAATGGTATCTATAGTAATTTTAAATAAATACAGGCCATTGTTGTCAGTGCTGGTAGAGTGATTGTTTTTGTATTTACAAAGAACTAGGTGCAATTTTGCATTAAACAAAATAAAAGTGCATTTAGAAAGCTCACTCTAATAGAACTATATGAACTTAACTCTTTTATACTGCAAAATAAGACCTGGAATTGGCAGAGTAAAATGTCTTAAAATTTGCTATAGTGCTGCATTCTCACACAAGAACAGTGGGGCCCTTGCTAATCTGATACAAGTCTGGAATAATACCAAGCCAGGCATTATAGTGTCTTCACTTAGCATTGCTTAGATTAATTATACAAAGAGCAATAAAAGTGGCCTGAACAATTTTTTCTTAAAAATAAATGAGCATCAGTAATTGTATACTGCCTTCATATCTCCTGAACCTCTTTGCTAACTGGTGTAGTCTTTAGTGCTAACTGGTGTAGTTTTCAGTGCTAACTGGTGTAGTCTTCAGTGCTAACTGGTGTAGTCTTCAGTTCTAACTGGTGTAGTCTTCAGTGCTAAATGGTGTAGTCTTCAGTGCTAACTGGTGTAGTCTTCAGTGCTAACTGGTGTAGTCTTCAGTTCTAACTGGTGTAGTCTTCGGTGCTAACTGGTGTAGTCTTCGATGTTAACTGGTGTAGTATTCAGTGCTAACTGGTGTAGTCTTCAGTGCTAACTGGTGTAGTCTTCAGTTCTAACTGGTGTAGTCTTCAGTGCTAACTGGTGTAGTCTTCAGTGCTAACTGGTGTAGTCTTCAGTGCTAACTGGTGTAGTCTTCAGTGCTAACTGGTGTAGTCTTCAGTGCTAACTGGTGTAGTCTTCAGTGCTAACTGGTGTAGTATTCAGTGCTAACTGGTGTAGTCTTCAGTTTTAACTGGTGTAGTCTTCAGTGTTAACTGGTGTAGTCTTCAGTGTTAACTGGTGTAGTCTTCAGTGTTAACTGGTGTAGTCTTCAGTGCTAACTGGTGTAGTCTTCAGTGCTAACTGGTGTAGTCTTCAGTGCTAACTGGTGTAGTCTTCAGTGTTAACTGGTGTAGTCTTCAGTGCTAACTGGTGTAGTCTTCAGTGCTAACTGGTGTAGTCTTCAGTGCTAACTGGTGTAGTCTTCAGTGCTAACTGGTGTAGTCTTCAGTGCTAACTGGTGTAGTCTTCAGTGCTAACTGGTGTAGTCTTCAGTGCTCACTGGTGTAGTCTTCAATGCTTCACTGCATCACTAACTTTTCAAATGTAATAATGTATACTACCTGTGCATGTACCCTAACACTAATCCACCCTCTTGTTAAAACCTCCACACTTAACCCTTTCGGGGTTGGTGTCGTACAAGTACATTTTACAAGCAGGGGTTGGTGCCGTACTAGTATGCGTAAATTCTAGTAGCTTCAAATTAAGCAGGAAACAGCTGGTAGGCCTAGGGATGAGAGAATGGGTCTGCACGGTCAGTGTGCGCAGTAGGAAAAAAATCGGGCACCCAGTGGTGCATTGTGGGAACACCATTTCAGTACACCTTGTCCACCATGCCTCACAGCAAGAAACACCTTACTCCTTGGCGAATTGGGACACTTTTATTCCCCAGTGACAGTTCTAACAGTGATGGGGGTGTCAGTGAAGGTGACTTTCAAGGTTTTGAGGCGGTTGTGACCGAAACTAGTGATCATAATACCGGTATAAATGAGGAAAACCCAGACGACCCACAGCCGTCTACCTCTGGTGCTGTGCGTCTTGTTCATGTCCAGTTGTACCAGAACGAAGGTGGAAACTTCTATTTACTCATATCCCAGACTCAGATGTGAGCAATGGTGATGATAGTGATAGTGAATATGAACTCCAAGCCCTTCGAAATAGTTCCAGTAGCACGAGTGAAGGGGAATATTCACCAGTGAAACGTCAGTATATACAACGGTATATGCGCTCTGGTAGTGTGCCATATGCTCTTCCAAGAGTTAGGAGTACATCTCGGAGTACATCCTGTGGGCGTACAACAGGAAGTGATAGTGAAAATGAAGATGATAGTGTTGCAATTGGGATGAGAAATGTGCATGCAACTGGTAGTGGTAGTGGTGGTGGTGCTGGGCGCGAGGCACCAGCAGTGGACCATGCTGGCACTGACGCCGCTGAGTCAGCTCAGCTACAACAAAATCAACCCTCACCCACCCACCAACCCCCACAATCACAACCTCCACTTCCACAACCCCCACAACCACCTGTAAATATCCAGTACCCACCAGCAGACCGCACCTGGGATTGGCAGGAAGCTGCGAATTTTATTCCCAATCCCCATCAGTTTGATGAAAGTCACAGTGGAATACACCCATCTTGTCCACTTGGGAACAATGCCACTGAACTGGAATGTTTCGAGTTATTCTTTGACGAACCCCTGATGGACATTATTATCAGGGAAAGCAACAGATACTTCAGTTACACAATGGCAAACACGATTCTTTCACCAAAATCACGTCTACACCAGTGGAAGGAGACAACTGTGGCAGAGATGTATCTTTTCTTTGCCACAATAATGCTTATGCCACATGTGTATAAGCACCGTATCAAATCATACTGGTCAACAGACCAATTGATTGCAACACCAGCTTTCAGTGATATTATACCAGTGAATCGATTTGTGCTACTGTTACGCATGTTACATTTTTCAGACAAAACCAGGCCTGACAGAACTGACAGGTTATATAAGATTAGGAATGTGTTTCTGTATCTGAAAGAGAAATTCAATATGTATTTTTATCCCTTCAGGAAGCTTGTTATTGATGAGTCTTTGATTCTGTTCAAAGGTAGACTGTCATTCAAGCAGTATATACCAAGCAAAAGGAAACGCTTTGGTATAAAGTTGTTTGTGCTTTGTGATTGCTACAGTGGTCTTGTATTGGATATTATTGTGTACACTGGAAGTAATACATTGAAAGATACCAGGAAGTTACTGGGTATCTCTGGTGATGTGGTTAGAACAATGATGGAACCATATCTAGGCAAGGGGCATATATTATATACTGATAACTGGTACACAAGCCCCACCCTCAGTGATTTTTTGCGAGTGAACATGACAGATGTATGCGGAACAGTTCGTGCAAATCATAGGCATATGCCTAGGTTCGATCAGACACTCGTAGAGGTGAGGTGTAGGCGTTTGCTGCCAATGATATCATGGCATTTCGGTGGCATGACAAATGAGATGTCACACTGTTGTCATCAGTTCACCCTAATGAAATGGCAGACAGTGGCAGGGTGAATAGAGAGACCGATGAACCCATTCTAAAACCTGCAGCTGTGATGGACTACACCATCAATATGTGTTCAGTGGACAAATGTGACATGCAGATTGGGTTTGCTGATTGTGTTCGAAAGAGTTATAAGTGGTACATAAAACTCTTTTTTCACATTCTGGACATTTCCATGCTCAATGCTTATAATGTTTATAAGTTGAAGACCACAAACAAACCACCATATGGCGAATTTTGTTTGTCTGTCATCAGGCAAATAATCACCAAGTACCAAGGAATACCACCTGCAATAGAAAACTGCCCACGAAATTACCAACAACTACCCTCTCGTCTGAGGCATGGTGAACACTTCCTAATGAAACTGCCTGCTACTGCTTGCAAGAAAATGGCTCAGAAGAGGTGTTATGTCTGTGCACATACAAAAAGACGCCCACAGCAACGCAAAGACACTCGTTATATGTGTGAAGAATGTGAAACACCACTGTGCATGTCACCATGTTTCAAAGACTTCCACAGGCTGCAGAACTTCGAGGAACATGTGCAGTGACTTTATATGTGTATATATATGATTAAACAATAGTTATAAACATTATTTTACATTGTACATTATTGTAAATATGTTTTGTAAACAAAATAGTGATAACAAACTTTATGCCATTATTGTGTAAGAATTAGCAAGTGAATATTTGAAAAACAGCACTTATATTGGTCTCACAGGCCATAAAAGTTATTTGAAAAAAAAAAAATTAAAATCGATAAGAAAACAACTCGAAAAAACTAAATAACAGTTTACCGGCCGACCAGCAATCAGCGATGTTGCCATAAGCAGTTCAATTTCTGTCAACTTGAAGCCTCCATATCTCCGTAAGTATTGATCGCAAAAAATTTTTGTTTAGCCATTTAGATTTAGAAAAAAAAACTATCATTTCATAAGATAAAATCATTTTTTTTTTCCGAATATTTTTTGACCCTGGGAACAGGTTTCCGAGAAGGCCTGTCGACCCCCAAAGGGTTAAGAAATGCATCTCTAATAGTCTATTACTTTATTAAGTAGAGTGCAGGACTTCAAGACACAAGTTGCAGAACTTACTTGAAGTGCTTTGTGCTTTGCATACATATGTAATGTTCCACTGTATCCTCAGTATACATTCTCATGCAATACTTCAGTATTACCCCAACATTCATTGTTCATGTAATGTGTCAGTATTACCCCAACATTCATTGTTCATATAATGTTTCAGTATTACCCCAACATTCATTGTTCATGTAATGTTTCAGTATTACCCCAACATACATTGCTCATGTAATGTTTCAGTATTACCTCAACATTTATTTCACTATTTATCCATATTACAGTGGACCCCCGATTTTCGTAAACCCCGGAAATCGTACAATTATGTAAGTATAATATTGTAAGAGCTTGTGGAAGTGTATTTTTGGGGGTCTGAAATAGACTAACCTACGTGACATTTTTCCTTAAGGGAGTAAATTCGTTCGGTAATGGTGCTTGAGCAGACTTCAGGAGTGAAGTTTTTACGAAACTCGGGGGTCCACTGTATTTTCACTATCTAAATTCCATTCTTAGGCTTTAAACACATCAGTTTAACATTTTCCACAGAATGCACTGTTCATAGATCTTGGCAGCTTAAACTACATGTCTTTACATTCTCCCATGTAGCATTTAAAAAAATCAAGTACAGTAACCTAACATAGCTTTACTAAAGCTCAAAAATTATTCCTTCACTTTTCTAACCACTTAAATTTCCCATATACAGTGGTACCCCGAGTTTCATACTTTATTCATTCCAGAAGGCTGTTCGAGTGCCGTTACCGAACAAATTTGTTCCCATAAGGAATAATGTAAATTAGATTAGTCCGTTTCAGACTCCAAAAATACACTTACAAAAGCACTTACAATAATACACTTACATAACTGTTCGAGTAGGAAGCAGTACGAAACTTGGGGTACCACTGTATATACTATATATATAGTAGACAACCTTTCATGCCTCTAGGTATTGTATTGCATTTCTGTCTGTTTGCTGTTCATTTTTTTGTACCTTTTTCCACCTTTTACAACAAAGGTTGCATGCCACCTTTCATGGTGCCTCTACCTATTTCTGTCTTGTGCTTCAACACAGTCAGCCTTTGCAGTGACACAAGTGAGCCAGTTATCTGTTGTTTGCCTAATAAAATTCTACAGGAAAATAATATGATGAGGTGGCAAAATGAAACCTACGAAAAACTGATTGTGGACCTAGAGTGCTCTCTATTTACCCAAAACACAAGGATTAGAGACCTAGAGCACCATCTAACAACACAAAACTCAAGGATTAGTGAACTAGAAGACAAACTGACAATCTTAAATATGACCAAGCAACACGCAAACCTGCAAATAACCGTAGCCACACATACTGAGCAAATCGATTCCCTTACCACCAAGCTGTCAGAAGCTACACAAGATTGGAGGTTAAACATGGAATCCCAATGGAGTGCTTCCAGTATCAAAGGGACATGACTGAACAAGACAAGCTCCTAGACTCTGTTATTTTAACCAGCTCTAACCTACCATCAGATACAAACCATGACAACTGCACCAACAAAGCACTTCAGCTAATAAAAGATGAGAAACATACTAACATTGAAACCAGCCATATCAAGGAGGCCTGACTGCTAGGCAGGCTGGGTCAAAAGCAAAGTGTTATGTTAAGATTCAATTCCATTGATGTAAAAAAGTACCTAATAAGTTCCTCCATCAAGAAAAAGAGTAATATGTATGTTAATGAGTGCCTAACTAGAAAGAAACAGAACCTACTATACAGACTTCGAAAACTTAAACATGATAACAATATAGCAATCAAACAATGTTTTACGCATGATGGCATAATCATGGTAAAATTATCAGACTCAAGTTGCAGGTTTGAAATAACAAATGAACAAAAGCTAGCATATTTCCTCACATTTACTGGTCCGACTGAATCTTGTTAAGGCACATCTCAACACAACATCAACCATGTACAGTGCTTTAGTATAGTGCAATATACCCCATTCCTTTCGTCTTACTATTTATCATAAGTGAATACAGGTCGGCCATCACTAATCTGGCATCATTGGGACCTGTAGTGTGCTGGATTACAGAATGGTTAGGTTAGAAAGATAAGATAAGATAAGATTTCTTCGGATTTTTAACCCCGGAGGGTTAGCCACCCAGGATAGCCCAAGAAAGTCAGTGTGTCATCGAGGACTGTCTGTCTTATTTCCATTGGGGTCCTTAATCTTGTCCCCCAAGATGCGACTAACTCCCAGGTACCTATTTGCTGCTAGGTGAACATGACAACAGGTGTAAGGAAACACGTCGAAATGTTTCCACCCGCCGGGAATCGAACCCGGGCCCTCCGTGTGTGAAGCGAGAGCTCTAGCCACCAGACCACCTCTTAATTAATTAACCTATCAATAGAGACTCTGCTATGTCTTCCTCATTTTCATCACTGCTTTCTCCTCCACTGGCTTGGTTCTGTGGATTTACAACCATTTGCACAATTTCTGAGTCAGTATAATGATGAAATTTGAGTCAGTATAATGATGAAATTTGAGTCAGTATAATGATGAAATTTGAGTCAGTATAATGATGAAATTTGAAATTATGCTAGCCAAAATTAGTGCCAGATTACTGATGGAACTGGATAAATGATTCCCAGATTAGTGATGGCCAACCTGTATTTACCATATTGTTATAAGTGTATGTTTTACTATATCATTAAAAGTGTCCCTTTTGCAAAGGCAAAGGGGACAAAAGAGAACGCAAAAATTATAGAGGAATAAGTCTGTTGAGTATACCTGGTAAAGTGTATGGTAGCGTTATTATTGAAAGAATTAAGAGTAAGATGGAGAGTAGGATAGCAGACGAACAAGGAGGCTTTAGGAAAGGTAGGGGGTGTGTAGACTAAGTGTTTACAATGACATACAATAGGTGAACAGTATTTAGATAAGGGTAAAGAGGTTTTTGTGGCATTTATGGATTTGGAAAAGGCATATGACAGGGTGGATAGGGAGGCTATGTGGCAAATGTTGCAAATGTATGGAATAGGAGGTAGGTTACTGAAAGCAGTGAAGAGTTTTTATGAGGATAGTAAGATTCAGGTTAGAGTATGTAGGAGAGAGAGAGATTATTTCACAGTAAAAGTAGGCCTTAAACAAGGATGTGTGATGTCACCATGGTTGTTCAATAAATGGAGTTGTACGAGAGAGAAGTGAATGCTCGAGTGTTGGCAAGAGGTGTGGGGTTAAAAGATAAAGAATCTAACACAAAGTGGGAGTTGTCACAGTTGCTCTTTGCTGATGACACTGTGCTTTTGGGAGATTCTGAAGAGAAGTTGCAAAGGTTGGTGGATGACTTTGGTAGAGTATGAAAAAGAAGAAAATTAAAAGTGAATACGTGTATAGGAAAGAGTAAGGTGATGAGGATAACAAAAAATTTAGGTGATGAAAGATTGTATATCAGATTGGAGGGAGAGAGTATGGAGGAGGTAAATGTATTCAGATATTTAGGAGTGGATGTATCACCAGATGGGTCTATGAAAGATGAGGTGAATCATAGAATTGATGAGGGACAAAAGGCGAGTGGTGCACTGAGGGGTGCACTGAGGAGTCTGTGGAGACAAAGAACTTTGTCCATGGAAGCATCATTCATCATCATTTCACCATCATTTACTCCACTGGCAAGACAGTGATGAAGTGAATGATGAAAGTTTTTCTTTTTAGGGCCACCTTGCCTTAGTGGGGAGAAGTGTATGTTAACTTTTTGATTGAATCTTAGTATACCCAGAGCCTTGTACATTTTTACCTTTAATAATAATCTTAATTCATACATATTTTCATATAAGTGATTAACAGAATTGATTATCATTTACTTAGCCACATAAAGTGCTAATTAAGGTGCTAAACCAGGTGCTAAAGTGTCATCTTTTCTTTGTTTTATTTTTTATATTCAGTAGCTCCTTTATTTTTAGCTTTAAAATAACTATCTTAGTCCATATATTCATATTTGTTAGTGGTTAACAGTAAATGTTTTTTTGTTTTTTTGACAAATGCAACAGATTATTTCTCTACATACCTTCTGTAGATACTTATTTACATCCTCCTTTACTCTTATTAATACAAATATAGATCCTGATATCAACCTCTTATTGAACTGCACAAATAATCCTGAAGAATTGAGACACTTATGCAACGTATGGGAATCTTTATTGAAGAAACGTTTTGTCATACAGTGGCTTCATCAGTCCAGTACAAAGCAGGAAGGTATAAGGAGTTTGAGGTTATCAGTCCCTCGGCCTGGAATCGATATGTTCAGTCCATCACTCTTGTAGGAAGTACAGCATAGGGCCAGAGAAGTGGCTTATATACTGCAGTCGAAGCAGGAGGAGGCGGGATCACAATGGGACCATCCACTATCAAGATTCTTTGTATCAAGATCCCATGTAGGTCTTTGTAGGACGAAGATCTACATGGGATCTTGATACAAAGAATTCTTCAACACTTGACCAACCTTTGGATGAAGACCTACTTACACTAGTGGATGGTCCCACTGTGATCCTGCCTCCTCCTGCTTCGACTCACCTGACTGCAGTATATAAGCCACTTCTCTGGCCCTGTGCTGCACTTCCTACAAGAGTAATGGACTGAACACATCGATTCCAGGCTGAGGGACTGATTACCTCAAACTTCTCTTCTCCTTATACCTTCCTGCTTTGTATTAAACTGATGAAGCCACCGTGTGGCGAAACGTTTCTTCAATAAAGATTCCCACATGTTGCATAAGTGTCTCAATTCTTCAACTTGTCAGTTTTCAAAACCATTTATCACAAATAATCCTAACAGTAATTGCCATTACTACACTGCTAGTCAGGCTAAAACTCTACTCAGTGCCAGCAAGAACATAACAGTTTTTAACTATAATGTTAGATCATTGAGTAAACACTATGATGACCTCCTTGAATTACTTAAGTCTCTAAATGCTACTTTAACTTTCATTATTTTTACTGAAACCTGGCTCAAACAAGATTTGACAAACATATTTATCATACCTGGTTAAACAGCCATACATAACTGCAGGCCTGACCAACTAGGAGGCACTGCCATCTACTACTTTGATGAACTGGAATGAATGAAATTTACATGCACAAGGGACAACAATGGCGATTATATAATAGCTAAATTCACATCAAAAAACCTAAAAAACCTATAACAGTTGGAGCAGTCTACAGATTACCCCACACAAATACTTACACTTTTAGTGGTAACCTTAGAAACATGATAACTGACTCAGAGTTGAACACCACCTGATACTTACAGGAGACTTCAACATAAACCTCATCCAAGCAACTGACCCTCCAGTAGCTGATTTCACAAACACTATGAACAACTGCTTGTTGCTACCTTCTATAACTAAGCCAACAAGAATCTCTGAGACAAGTGCCTCATTATTTGACCATATCTGGGCCAACACTATATATCTCCATTACATGCAGGTATAATCACAGACAAAACTACAGACCACTACCCCACCTTTTTCATAACCAACTTATGTAAATTGCCTTAAGACTTGAGAAAGATCTCATTTCGCCTGCATGATGAGCCATTGGTAAATAATTTAATATTAGCACTAGGTGACATTGATTGGCAGAGAGAGCTAGCTGACAGCAAAAATATTGACAAAGATGTCAAAACTTTTTTTACATAAAACCAAGAATATCTATAACATGCATTGTCTGATCAAAATGGAACAGATCACAGCAAAGAGACTAAACAGCCCATGGCTAACATATAATATCTTCAGATCCATTGATATAAAGCACTAACTTGAAAACTGTTCAGATTAGTCCTGATTACTAAAGAACTGGCTAAACGATACACGTCAATACTCACAAAACTAATACGAAAATCAAAGCAAATGTATTACGAAAATAGATTTATTGAAATAAAAGGTGATATGAAAAGGACCTGGCAAACCCTCTCCAAAATTTTGGGCTCTAGAAGCAGAGATAAAACTTAACTAAACCAGATGAACCTCACATACAGCCTATAGACACAGGCAACAAAATTAGTCTTCTCTGCTGTAGGATCAAAGCTAACAAGCAAAATTCTTAGCTCAAATACCCAGCCAACTGGCAACTACCCAAATACTCTATATCTAGCTCCAACTAATTCTATTGAAGTCTCACTCATCATTAAATAATTAAAAAACAAAGCAGGAGATCTAAATAACTTGTCACCATTCATATATAAAAAAGCTGCTCATGTGCTGTCACCTATTATTGCAACACTGTTTAATATAGCCCTACCTCACCTATGGTATTTGTGCCCTGGGATCAACCACAGCCAACCACCTTAAACCTTTAATAACCCAACAAAAAGCTGTTGTGTGGATGATTACCAGCTCCTGTGCCAGACAGCACACCCCACCACTTTTCAAAAGCTTGAACTTACTAAATACACGAGACATACACTAATATTATTGTGCCTACTACATATACAAAACATTAAACTCCAATATAAACCCTCCACTTAAACTTCTCCTTGATAGCTACAACAGAACACAGTCACAATACAAGGTTTCAAGGCAGGTGAAATTGCTGGCCTAGAAAATGTACAGAGAACCTTCACGGCACGCATAACTGCAATAAACCCCCTCAATTACTGGGAACGCTTGAAGTTCCTAAACCTGTACTCCCTGGAACGCAGGCAGGAGAGATACATTATTATATACACTTGGAAAATCCTACAGGGATTAGTACCAAACTTGCATATGAGTGTCACTCCCTACAAAAGCAAAAGACTCGGCAGACGATGTAACATCCCCCCAATGAAAAGCAGGGGTGCCACTAGCACGTTGAGAGACAACACAATAAGTGTCAGGTGCCCAAGACTGTTCAACTGCCTCCCAGCATACATAAGGGGGATTACCAATAGACCCCTGGCTGTCTTCAAGCAGGCACGGGACAGGCACCTAAAGTCGGTGAATGACCAGCCAGGCTGTGGTTCGTACATTGGATTGCGTGCGGCCAGCAGTAACAGCCTGGTTGATCAGGCTCTGATCCAACATGAGGCCTGTTCACAGACCGGGCCGCAGGGGCATTGACCCCTGGAACTCTCTCCAGGTAAACTCCAGGTATATATATATATATCTTTCTTCTTCTTTCAACACGTCGGCCGTTTCCCACCGAAGCGGGGTGGCCCAAAATGAAAAACGAAAGTTTCCCCTTTCACATTTAGTAATATATACAGGAGAAGGGGTTACTAGCCCCTTGCTCCCGGCATTTTAGTCGCCTCTTACGACACGCATGGCTTACGGAGGAAGAATTCTGTTCCACTTCCCCATGGAGAATATATATACAGTGGTACCCCGGTTTACGATGGTCCCCAAACTCACCCTTTTATGTAAGTTTATTTTTTTAAATGCTTTTGTAAGTGTAATTTTGGGGGTCTAAAAGGACTAGTCTATTTTACAACTTTTCTTAAGGAGATAAATTCGTTTGGTAATGGCACTTGAACAGCATTCTGGAATGAAAAAATATCGTAAACCGGGGTACCACTGTATATATATACATATATATATATATACATACAGTGGTCCCTCGGTTTTCCGAAAATTCGTTACAGAATGCTGCTCAAGTGCCATTGCAGCAGATTACTTCCTAGAAATAATGTCACGTAGGTTAGTCTATTTCAGACCCCAAAAATACACTGCAACAGCACTACGAAAATACACTTACATAAATGTTCGAGTTTGGAGATGCACGAAACTGAGGGACCACTGTATGTATGTATGTACAGTGGTACCCCGACTTACGATATTTTTTCATTCCAAAATGCTGTTCAAGTGCCATTACCAAACGAATTTATCTCCTTAAGAAATGATGTAAAATAGACTAGTCATTTTAGACCCCCAAAATTACACTTACAAAAGCATTTAAAAAATCAACTTACATAAAGGGTGTGTTTGGGGACCATCGTAAGTCGGGGTACCACTGTATATATATATATATATATACAGTGGTACCCGCTTAGATGTCTAAACACACTTTAGTAAGTTTATTATTGTTTTCTAAGTGTAATTTTGGGTCTAAGGACTAGTCTATTTTATCATTCTTATGGAGATAAATTCGTTGTAATGTACGACAGCATTCTGGAATGAAAAATATCGAAGTCGCACTGTATATACATACATACATACATCTTTAAAAAGGAGACAGAAAAGAGGCACTAAACTACAGACCGGTGTCACTTACATGTATAGTGTGCAAAGTCTTGGAGAAAATCATCAGAAAAAGAATGGTGGAGCATCTGGAGCAGAACAGGTTAATCAACGCCAGACAGCACGGTTTCAGGAAGGCAAATCCTGTGTAACAAACCTCCTGGAGTTCTATGATAAAGTAACAGAGGTAAGGCAAGAGAAGGGTGGGTTGACTGCATTTTCTTGGACTGCAGGAAGGCCTTTGACACAGTTCCTCACATGAGATTAGTAAAAAGATGGAAGACCAAGCGTGTATAACAGGAAGGGCACTGGAATGGATCAGGGAATACCTCACAGGGAGGCAACAACGGGTCATGGTGCGTGATGAGGTATCACAGTGGGCGCCTGTGACGGCGGTGTACCGCAGGGGTCAGTCCTAGGACCAGTGCTATTCTTGCTATATGTGAATGACATGACGGATGGGATAGACTCAGAAGTGTCTCTTTTCGCAGATGATGTGAAATTAATGAGGAGAATCACATCGGATGAAGACCAAGCAGGACTTCAAAGTGACCTGGACAAGCTTGACATCTGGTCTAGCAACTGGCTTCTCGAATTTAACCCCACCAAATGCAAAGTCATGAAGATCGGAGAAGGGCAAGAAGACCGCTGACAGAGTACAGGCTAGGTGGACAAAGGCTACAAACCTCAACAAAGGAGAAAGACCTTGGGGTGAGTATAACACCAAGCACGTCTCCGGAAGCACACATCAACCAGATAACCGCGGCAGCATATGGGCGACTGGCAAACTTAAGATTAGCGTTCCGTTACCTTAACAAGGAATCGTTCAAGACACTGTATACCGTATACGTCAGGCCCATACTAGAGTATGCAGCACCAGTCTGGAACCCACACCTGGTCAAGCACGTCAAGAAACTAGAGAAAGTGCAAGGTTTGCGACAAGGTTAGTTCCACAACTCAGGGGTCTGTCTTATGAAGAAAGGCTGAGGGAAATAGGACTAACAACACTGGAGGAAAGAAGGGTCAGAGGAGACATGATAACGACATACAAAATACTGCGGGGAATTGACAAGGTAGATAGTGACAGGTTGTTTCAGAGAGGGAACACAGAAACAAGGGGACACAACTGGAAGCTGAAGACTCAGATGAGTCAAAGGGATGTCAGGAAACATTTCTTCAGCCACAGAGTAGTCAGGAAGTGGAATGGACTAGAGAATGATATAGTGGAGGCAGGAACCATACATAGTTTTAAGACAAGGTATGATAAAGCTCATGGAGCAGGGAGAGCAGAGACCCAGTAGCAGACAGCGAAGAGGCGGGGCCAGGAGCTGAGTCTCGACCCCTGCAACCACAATTAGGTGAGTACAATTAGGTGAGTACATACATACATACATACATACATACATACATACATACATACATACATACATACAGTGGACCCCTGGCTAACGAACAAAATTCATTCCAGAAGCCTGCTCAAGTGCCATTACCAAACGAATTTACTTCCTTAAGAAATAATGTCACGTAGGTTAGTCTATTTAAGACCCCCAAAAATACACTTCCACAAGCACTTACAATATTATACTTACATAACTGTAGTGTAAAGGACCCCTCTGGCAAGACAGTGATGGAGTGAATGATGATGAAAGTTTTTCTTTTTCGGGCCACCCTGCCTTGGTGGGAATCGGCCGATGTGTTAATAAAAAACAAAAATAACTGTACGATTTCGAGGGTGTTCGTTAGCCGGGAGTCTACTGTACAGTGCTCCCTCGGTTTTCGCCGAAAATTCGTTCCAGAATGCTGCACAAGTGCCATTACCGAACGAATTTACTTCCTTAAGAAATAATGTCACGTAGGTTAGTCTATTTCAGACCCCCAAAAATACACTTGCAACAGCACTTACGAAAATACACTTACATAAATGTTCGAGTTTGGAGATGCACGAAAACCGAGGGACCACTGTACAAGCATATATATACACACCCTTCTGGGTTTTCTTCTAATTTCTTACTAGTTCTTGTTCTTATTTCCTCTTATCTCCATGGGGAAGTGGAATAGAATTCTTCCTCCGTAAGCCATGCGTGTCGTAAGAGGCAACTAAAATGCCGGGAGCAAGGGGCTAGTAACCCCTTCTCCTGTATATACAGTGGTACCTCGACTTACGATGGTCCCCAAACACACCCTTTTATGTAAGTTTATTTTTTTAAATGCTTTTGTAAGTGTACTTTTAGGGGTCTAAACAGACTAGTCTATTTTACATTATTTCTTAAGGAGATAAATTCGTTTGGTAATGGCACTTGAACAGCATTCTGGAATGAAAAAATATCGTAAGTCGAGGTACCACTGTATTACTAAATGTAAAAGAGGAAACTTTCGTTTTTCCTTTTGGGCCACCCGGCCTCAGTGGGAAACGACCGACGTGTTGAAGAAAATATATATATATATATATATATATATTTTTTTATTAACACATCGGCCGATTCCACCAAGGCAAGGTGGCCCGAAAAGAAAAACTTTCATCATCATTCACTCCATCACTGTCTTGCCAGAAGGGTGCTTTACACTACAGTTATAAAACTGCAACATTAACACCCCTCCTTCAGAGTGCCGGCACTGTACTTCCCATCTCCAGAACTCAAGTCCGGCCTGCGGTTTCCTGAATCCTTCATAAATGTTACTTTGCTCACACTCCAACAGCACGTCAAGTATTAAAAACCATATGCCTCCATTCACTCCTATCAAATACGCTCACACATGCTTGCTGGAGTCCAAGCCCCTCGCACACAAAACTTCCTTTACCCCTCCCTCCAACCTTTCCTAGGCCGACCCCTACCCCGCCTTCCCTCCACTACAGATTTATACACTCTCGAAGTCACTCTGTCTCGTTCCATTCTCTCTACATGTCCAAACCACCTCAACAACCCTCCTCAGCTCTCTGGACAATCGTTTTGGTAATCCCGCACCTCCTCCTAATTTCCAAACTCCGAATTCTCTGCATTATATTCACACCACACATTGACCTCAGACATGACATCTCCACTGCCTCCAGCCTTCTCCTCGTTGCAACATTCATCACCCATGCTTCACACCCATATAAGAGCGTTGGTATAACTATACTCTCATACATTCCCTCTTTACTTCCATAGACAAGGTTCTTTGTCTCCACAGACTCCAAGTGCTCCACTCACCCTTTTCCCCTCATCAATTCTATGATTCACCTCATCCTTCATAGACCCATCTGCTGACATGTCCACTCCCAAATATCTGAATACATTCACCTCCTCCATACTCTCTCCCTCCAATCTGATATCCAATCTTTGTCACCTATTCTTTTTGTTATCCTCATCACCTTACTCTTTCCTATATTCACTTTCAATTTTCTTCTTTTACACACCCTACCAAATTCATCCACCAACCTCTGCAGCTTCTCTTCAGAATCTCCCAAAAGCACAGTGTCATCAGCAAAAGCAACTGTGACAACTCCCACTTTGTATTTGCTTCTTTATCTTTTAGCCCAACACCTCTTGCCAAGACCCTCGCATTCACTTCTCTTACAACCCCATCTATAAATATATTGAACAACCACGGTGACATCACACATCCTTGTCTAAGGCCCACTTTTACTGGAAATAGTCCCCTTCCCTCCTACACACTCTAACCTGAGCCTCACTATCCTCATAAAAACTCTTCACTGCTTTCAGTAACCTTCCTCCTATTCCATACACCTGCAACATCTGCCACATTGCCCCCTATCTACCCTATCATACGCCTTTTCCAAATCCATAAATGCCACAAAAACATCTTTACCCTTATCCAAATACTGTTCACCTATATGTTTCACTGTAAACACTTGGTCTACACACCCCTACCTTTCCTAAAGCCCCCTTGTTCATCTGCTATCCTGCTTTCTGTTTTACTCTTAATTCTTTCAATAATAACTCTACCATACACTTTACCAGGTACACTCAACAGACTTATTCCCTATAATTTTTGCACTCTCTTTTGTCCCCTTTGCCTTTATACAAAGGAACAATACCGCTCTCTGCCAATCCCTAGGTACCTTACCCTCTTCCATACATTTATTAAATAATAGCACCAACCACTCCAAAATTATATCCCCACCTGCTTTTAACATTTCTATCTTTATCCCATCAATCCCAGCTGCCTTACCCCTTTCATTCTACCCACTGCCTCACGAACTTCCCCTACACCCACAACTGGCTCTTCCACACTCCTACAAGATGTTATTCCTCCTTGCCCTACACACGAAATCACAGCTTCCCTGTCTTCATCAACATTTAACAAATCCTCAAAATATTCTCTCCATCTTCCCGATACCTCTAACTCTCCATTTAATAACTCTCCTCTCCTATTTTTAACTGTCAAATCCATTTGTTCTCTAGGCTTCCTCAACTATTAATCTCATTCCAAAACTTTTTCTTATTTTCAACAAAATTTGCTGATAACATCTCACCCACTCTCTCATCTGCTCTCTTTTTACATTGCTTCACCACTCTTTTAACCTCTCTTTTCTCTCCATATACTCTTCCCTCCTTGCATCACTTCTACTTTGTAAAAACCTCTCATATGCTAACTTTTCTCCCTTACTACTCTCTTTACATCATCATTCCACCAATCGCTCCTCTTCCCTCCTGCACCCACTCGCCTGTAACCACAAACTTCTGCTGAACACTCTAACACTACATTTTTAAATCTACCCCATACATTTTCGACCCCATTGCCTACACTCTCACTAGCCCATCTATCCTCCAATAGTTGTTTATATCTTACCCTAACTGCCTCCTCTTTTAGTTTATAAACCTTCACCTCTCTTTTACTTACTGATTCTATTTTCCTTGTATCCCATCTACCTTTTACTCCCACTGTAGCTATAACTAAAAAGTGATCTGATATATCTGTAGCCCCTCTATAAACATGCACATCCTGAAGTCTACTCAACAGTCTTTTATCTACCAATACATAGTCCAACAAACTACTGTCATTACGCCCTACATCATATCTTGTATACTTATTTATCCTCTTTTTCTTAAAATATGTATTACCTATAACTAAACCCCTTTCTATACAAAGTTCAATCAAAGGGCTCCCATTATCATTTACACCTGGCACCCCAAACTTACCTACTACACCCTCTCTGCATGTTTCTCCCACTTTAGCATTTAGGTCCCTACCACAATTACTCTCTCATTTGGTTCAAAAGTTCCTATACATTCGCTTAACATCTCCCAAAATCTCTCTCTCTCCTCTACACTCCTCTCTTCTCCAGGTGCATACACGCTTATTATGACCCACTTTTCGCATCCGACCCTTATTTTAATCCACATAATCCTTGAATTTACACATTTATATTCCCTCTTTTCCTTCCATAACTGATCCTTCAACATTATTGCTACCCTTCCTTAGCTCTAACTCTCTCAGATACTCCTGACTTAATCCCATTTATTTCTCCCCACTGAAACTCGCCTACCCCTTCAGCTTTGTTTCGCTTAGGGCCAGGACATCCAACTTCTTTTCATTCATAACATCGGCAATCATCTCTTTCTTATCATCCGCACTACATCCACGCACATTCAGACAACCCAATTTTATAAAGTTTTTCTTCTTCTCGTTTTTAGTAGATTTGTACAGGAGAAGGGGTTACTAGCCCATTGCTCCCGGCATCTTAGTCGCCTCATACGACACGCATGGCTTACGGAGGAAAGATTCTTTTCCACTTCCCCATGGACAATAGAGAAAATAAAAAGAACAAGAGCTATTAAGAAAAAAAAGAAAAACCTAGATGTGTGTATGTATATATATGCATGTGTATGCCAGTGTAGTGTGACCTAAAGTGTAAGTAGAAGTAGCTAGATATACCTGTTATCCAGCGTGTTTATGAGACAGAAAAAGACACCAGCAATCCTACCATCATGTAAAACAGTTTCAGGTTTCTGTTTCACAGTCACCTGGCAGGACGGTAGTACCTCCCTGGGTGGTTGCTGTCTACCAACCTACTATATATATATATATATATATATATATATATATATATATATATATATATATATATATATATATATATATATATATATATATATATATATATATATATATACATATATATATATACATATATATATATATATATATATATATATATATATATATATATATATATATATATATATATATATATATAGTTTACAACAAATATATATATACAGTGGACCCCTGGCTAACGAATACCCCGGAAATCGTACAATTATGTAAGTATAATATTGTAAGTGCTTGTGGAAGTGTATTTTTGGGGGTCTGAAATAGACTAACCTACGTGACATTATTTCTTAAGGAAGTAAATTCATTCGGTAATGGCACTTCAGCAGGCTTCTGGAATGAATTTTGTTCGTTAGCCGGGGTCCACTGTATATATATACAGTGGACCCCCGGTTTTCGTTATTTTTTCGTTCCAGAATGCTGTTCAAGTGTCATTACCAAACGAATTTATTGCCATAAGGAATAATGTAAAGTAGACTAGTCCTTTTAGACCCCAAAAATACACTTATAAAAGCATTTAAAAAATACACTTACATAAAAGGGCGAGTTTCGAGCAGGACAAACACCGGGGGTCCACTGTATATATATATATACAGTGGTCTCTCGGTTTTCGTACATCTCCAAACTCGAACATTTATGTAAGTGTATTTTCGTAAGTGCTGTTGCAAGTGTATTTTTGGGGGTCTGAAATAGACTAACCTACGTGACATTCTTTCTTAAGGAAGTAAATTCGTTCGGTAATAGCACTTGAACAGCATTTTGGAACGAATTTTCGGCAAAAACCGAGGGACCACTGTACACTGTACAGTGGACCACTGTACAGTGGTCCCTCAGTTTTCATGCATCTCCTAACTCGAACATTTATGTAAGTGTATTTTTGTAAGTGCTGTTGCAAGTGTATTTTTGGAGGTCTGAAATAGACTAACCTACGTGACATTATTTCTTAAGGAAGTAAATTCGTTCGGTAATGGCACTTGAGCAGCATTCTGGAACAAATTTTTGGCGAAAACCGAGGGACCACTGTATACAGTGGTATCCTGGTTTACAATGGTCTCCAAACTCGCCCTTTTATGTAAGTTTATTTTTTTAAATGCTTTTGTAAGTGTATTTTTGGGGTCTAAAAGGACTAGTCTATTTTAAATTATTCTTTACGGGGATAAATTCGTTTGGTAATGGCACTTGAACAGCATTCTGGAACGAAAAAATATCGTTAACCGGGGTACCACTGTATATACAGTGGACCCCCGAGTAACGTAAAAACTTCATTCCAGAAGCCTGCTCAAGTGCCATTACAGAGCAATTACTCCTTAAGGAATAATGTCACGTAGGTTAGTCTATTTCAGACCCCCAAAAATACACTTCCACAAGCACTTACAATATTATACTTACATAATTGTACGATTTCCGGGGTGTTCGTTACTCGGGGGTCCACTGTATATGTATATATATATATATATATATATATATATATATATATATATATATATACACTGTGGTACCTCGGTTAACGATATTTTTTCATTCCAGAATGCTGTTCAATTGCCATTACCAAACGAATTTATCCCCATTAGGAATAATACAAAATAGACTAGTCCTCACACACAAAACCTCCTTTACCCCCTCCCTCCAACCTTTCCTAGGCCGACCCCTACCCCGCCTTCCCTCCACTACAGATTTATACACTCTTGAAGTCATTCTGTCTCGTTCCATTCTCTCTACATGTCCGAACCACCTCAACAACCCCTCCTCAGCTCTCTGGATAATAATTTTGGTAATCCCGCACCTCCTCCTAATTTCCAAACTCCGAATTCTCTGCATTATATTCACACCACACATTGACCTCAGACATGACATCTCCACTGCCTCCAGCCTTCTCCTCATTGCAACATTCATCACCCATGCTTCACACCCATATAAGAGTGTTGGTATAACTATACTCTCATACATTCCAGTCTTTACTTCCATGGACAAGGTTCTTTGTCTCCACAGACTCCGAAGTGCTCCACTCACCCTTTTCTCCTCATCAATTCTATGATTCACCTCATCCTTCATAGATCCATCTGCTGACATGTCCACTCCCAAATATCTGAATACATTCACCTCCTCCATACTCTCTCCCTCCAACCTGATATCCAATCTTTCGTCACCTAATTTTTTTGTTATCCTCATCACCTTACTCTTTCCTATATTCACTTTCAATTTTCTTCTTTTACACACCCTACCAAATTCATCCACCAACCTCTGCAACTTCTCTTCAGAATCTCCCAAAAGCACAGTGTCATCAGCAAAAAGCAACTGTGACAACTCCCACTTTGTATTTGATTCTTTATCTTTTAACCCCACACCTCGCATTCTTACAACCGCATCTATAAATATATTGAACAACCACGGTGACATATATATACAGTGGTACCCCGACTTACGATATTTTTTCATTCCAGAATGCTGTTCAAGTGCCATTACCAAACGAATTTATCTCCATAAGAAATGATGTAAAATAGACTAGTCCTTTTAGACCCCCAAAATTACACTTACAAAAGCATTTAAAAAAATCAACTTACATAAAAGGGTGTGTTTGGGGACCATCGTAAGTCAGGGTACCACTGTATATACATAAAAGGGTGTGTTTGGGGACCATCGTAAGTCGGGGTACCACTGTATATATATATATACAGTGGTACCCCGACTACGATGGTCCCAAACACACCCTTTTATGTAAGTTTATTTTTTTAAATGCTTTTGTAAGTGTAATTTTGGGGGTCTAAAAGGACTAGTCTATTTTACATCATTTCTTATGGAGATAAATTCGTTTGGTAATGGCACTTGAACAGCATTCTGGAATGAAAAAATATCGTAAGTCGGGGTACCACTGTATTTTTTTTTTTTTTTTCAACAAGTCAGCCGTCTCCCACCAAGGCAGGGTGACCCAAAAAGAAAGAAAATCCCCAAAAAGAAAATACTTTCATCATCATTCAACACTTTCACCACACACATACATAATCACTGTCTTTGCAGATATATATATATATATATATATATATACATACAGTGGAACCTCGATACTCGAACAGCTCCCTAACTTCTCCCTACTCGAACAATTCGATATTCGAACGCATTGTTCGGTAAAAAAATCGCTCAGTAGTCAACTGTTTGCTTGGCACTCGACCAAACAAACACAACCTGCCAGAACTTTGCTGTAAACTATTTTGTGTTTCTTTGCGTTTTTTTTTATTTGTACAGTGGACCCCTGAGTAACAAGCAACCGGGAAATCGTACAATGATGTAAGTATAATATTGTAAGTGCTTTTGTAAGTGTATTTTTGGGGGTCTGAAATAGACTAACCTACTTGACATTATTCCTTAAGGGAGTAAATTCGTTCGGTAATGGCATTTGAGCAGGCTTCTGGAATGAATTATGCTCGTTACTTGGGGGTCCACTGTATAAATCACCAAAAATAACAGCCAACCAAAAAGAAAATTGGTTGGGAAAAATTTGTTCAGAACTTGAACAGATCAGCACTCGAACAGCCTTCTGGAATGAATTAAGTTTGAGTACTGAGGTTCCACTATATATACACACATGCACACACGTACATGCGTGTATGTACGTATGTACTTACGTATATAAAAACACTTTCACCATCATTTACACTATCACTGTCTTGCCAGAGGTGCACAGATATGACAGTTTAGATGTCCCTCTAAATAGCAAATATTCCAAACGCCCTCCATTAGAGTGCAAGCACTGTACTTTACTCTTCTAGGACCAGTTTCCCTGAATCCCTTCATAAAATATTATTACCCTGTTCATACTCCAACAGCTTGTCAGGTCCCAAAAACCATATGTCTCCACTCCTATCTAACATGCTTACACATGCTTGCTGTATGCCCAAGCCCCTTGCACAAAAAACCTTCTTTACTCCAAATGACTGTAAACATAAAATTCCTAATACGTATAGTTATTGCCTAATAAATCTTAAGTTAGTCCTAAGTTTGCCTGAAATATTCACCCAACATAGGAGCTTTTATAGTAACAGTGTATCATGCCGAGATAAAACCATTCCCATTACTTAATTTACTAATTGTTATATTCTTATATGTTTTGTACTACCTCACTATTATCAATCTAATTAATCTTAATCACTTCAATTACCTAACTTTTATATCAGTATACAATAATGTATATTAAAATGTATGCACATACACATACATACACACACATACACACATACACACACACATACATACACACACAGGTAAGAAGGGAGGCCCAACGACAATATGAAAATGACATAGCAGCGAAAGCCAAATCTGACCCAAAGCTGTTGTACAGCCACATCAGGAGGAAAACAACAGTCAAGGACCAGGTGATCAGGCTAAGGAAGGAAGGAGGAGAGATCACAAGAAATGACAGCTAAGTATGTGAGGAACTCAACATGAGATTCAAAGAAGTGTTCACAGAGGAGACAGAAGGGACGCCAGAAAGACGGAGAGGTGGGGTACACCACCAAGTGCTGGACACAATACATGCAACTAAGGAAGAAGTGAAGAGGCTACTGAGTGAACTAGATACCTCAAAGGCGATGGGACCAGACAACATCTCTCCATGGGTCCTGAGAGAGGGAGCAGAGGCCCTATGTGCACCCCTAACAACAATATTCAACACATCTATCAAAACAGGGAGATTACCTGAGGTATGGAAGACAGCAAATGTAGTCCCAATTTTTAAAAAAGGAGACAGACACGAAGCACTAAACTACAGACCAGTGTCACTGACATGTATAGTATGCAAAGGCATGGAGAATATTATCAGAAGAGTGGTGGAACACCTAGAAAGGAATGAGCTTATCAACGATGGCCAACACAGTTTCAGGGATGGGAAATCCTGTGTCACAAACCTACTGGAGTTCTATGACAGGGTGACAGCAGTAAGACAAGAGAGAGAGGGGTGGGTAGATTGCATTTTCTTGGACTGTAAGAAGGCGTTTGACAAGCGAAAGTAGTGTTTTTGCCTCGAGATAGAAAGGGGAATGAAGGGAGATAAAGAAGTAATAATAGTAGTAAAAAAGGTAGAAGGTAGAAGCAGTAATAGTAGTAAAGGAATGGTAGTTATAGTAGTAGTAGAAATGGGGTAAGTCTACAGACAATTAAAAAGAGCACTGCAGGAGAGCTAAGGGCCCACAAGGGGTGGGACCCAAAACACGGGGGGTAAAAACTGAAGGACAGAACACATTAGACAGAAAGGAAATACAAAGAATTAATGAAAATAGGAAAGTGAAAGAGGTAGGGAAAGAAGAAAAGATCATGTCAAGTCACAAGTGTTCTGAAGTTTGGAGCATTTGACAATGTAAGGAGAAAGGTATCTACAGAGACAAAGCTAGAACTAAGATTCATACTAGGAAAGTTGTGTATAATGGATGCTTCAACAAGATGACAGCTGTGAAGGCTAGAAGCAGGATAGACAGTTTTGGCAGAGGGGCAGTTGACAGGATGACTGTGATCTCTAACATGACAGAAAAGAGCATTATTGGTGTTGGTAAGCCTAACACTGTTTTTTGTGCTCTGTAAGTCTGTCAGAAAGAGAGGGACAAGAGGAGCATAAAATAGAATGTTATCTTTGTTCACATTCCAACAGCACATCAAGCCTTATAAACCACTTGTCTGGTCTAACACACTCACAAACCTGCTAGATGCTCAATTCCCTAGTACTCAAAGCCTGCTTCACAACCTTCCTAGAATGACCCCCTAGCCTCCCCACCCCAGATTCATACACACAGTCATCCTATTTTGCTCCATCTCTAAATGCCCACACCACCTCAACATCCCCTTCTCTGCCCTCTGAATTATACCACAGCATCTTCTAATGTCTATGCTTCAAATATTCTGCACAATATTCACACCATGCATTGCTCTCAAACATGACATCTTCCTAGACATTTTTGTTGCTATCATCTTGTTTCTCTGTACTCTTTTCTTTTAATTTCCTTCTTTTACATACACCTTCAAAATCATTCACCAACTTTAGCAACTTTTCTTCAGAATCTCTTATCTGCAAAGATCAACTGTGACGACTCCAAATTTATATTATATCTATTATCGTTTCATCCCACACCTCTTGCAAACACCCTAGCATTCACTTATTATGTAATTCCATAACTGTGTTAAACAACCATGGTGATATCACACATCCCTATCTAAGGCCTTCTCTTGATGCAAAATTCCCCTTCTCTCCTACATACTCTACTAAAATATACAAAAAAAAGAAAAGATATTATTTTGTAATATTTACTGACATACTATATCTTTAAACAGAAGCTTGGAAAATAATCCAAAATGTGAATAGCCTAAAGTATTTTTATTAGCTGGTATCAGATTTGCAAGGGATTACTGTATTGTGTGAACTTGTATGCAAGGGTACAAGTAAGTTCTATGTGCAAATTGTGTTCCAGTTCATATATTGCAGTATTACTCAGCTTAGCATATGCCAATACGAGTTAATTATATCCACCTCTACAAACCACCAAGCAAGTGGCATTCTACCAATTTCTATTTTTCAATCTGTCTTCTGATATAAGATATTTATGAAGTGGATTCTCTTCGAATCTTCTGACGTCATCTTCACCAACACCACTTGGGCTGTCACCTGAGGGAAGATGTGGAGAAAGGGAAGACGGATATCTTGTGAAGGGGTCAGCCGAAGTAGTAGAAACAGTGAAGTAACAATGGTGGATTCATACTGGACTACAAGAGTTCAGAGTGACAGTGATCTCTTACTGATGACTAGATTTTGACTAAGCTTCTAGCCTTCAATAAAAGCTGCCTGAAAGCCTGCAGATCACAATCTTGTATGCAAGTGAGTATTAAATGAATAGGGGTTCACCTTGTATATAATATGAGAAAGGTTAAAGGCAGAGATGAATCAGGAAAAACCATAGGTTTCCAGCAGTGAAATAATACCATATAAAATGTATTATGTATATCAATCAAATGTTTAATCTCAAAATGACATTATATTTTTATACTAAATAAATTTTATAACTAGTAAGCATAGTGCATATTAATACAGTTTATAAATATAGTATATATTGTATATAAATAGATTCAATATATAGTACAGTAATTTGGTGATGGAAAAATGAATTTTTCTAAAATATATTTATTTTTCCATTAAGTTGACAGTAATGCTTATCAGTGAGACAGGACTGTAACTCAGTGGATCCTTCCTGTCACCTTTCCTTAAATATTGGCACACTGTACACATTTTCCATTTGTCTACAAGTTTAGTGATGAGAAAAACATGACCGAGGTAAAAGAATCAAAGGACACATGAATGTAGCTAGTAGGGGTAAAGGGGCATGTATAAACTACTTGTGAGTGGAGAAAGTCCATGTCTAAATGCATACAAGGGTATAAAAATATTAGTTATATTGTAGCTCAGCAAGAAGGCATATGAAGTACTAAAAACCTGACCAACAAATGGTTTATGTAGTATTTTGTTCATGATATTAGAAGATTATGCTTATATTTGACTACATCTGTTCACTCATTTGCTAACTAATTCACCCATTTGTTAACTAATTGGTTCCACAAATTTTTTTTTACAAAATATATGCTATATATTACCCATGCAGATCATACATACAGTATAGGTAAAATAATAATAATAATAATAATAATTAATAATAATACAAAATATTGTCCCCCACAACTGCAACTTACTGATTCACCCAATGAAACAAGGAATAATTAAATGTTTGAAAATATAATACTACAGATGGGTAAAGATTGTTGATCCTGAAACATTCTTTAAAGAATTGACCATTAAGAATGCACCACTCTGTTTCACTGTCTATATTTAAGGGACAATATTACTGCTACTAAGAATGACTGGCATAAACTATGGTCTGCTAGTGCTCCCTCATGATAATATTGTTTCTACCAATTTTGAAGGTTACCATGCATATTCAGAGACAGGCTTACACAAAACACCTATGCAAATAGATTTGTGACATAAATGATTAGTATGAGGAATGGGTTGATTGTGACAAAATTGCTCATTAGGAAGCTATCCATGCAGTATTGACCTTAAGTAAATATGATGCGATCATGAGGAACTATAATAAAAGTACAGGTAACAGTCATGTCACCAGAAAAGATGCCATCCACTTCTGATAAGGTGATATCAAAAATGAAGAAATATTTGTTTGACTAGCAGTAATTCCACAAATGTAGTTACCCAGTAAGGCACATATTGTAATGAGGCCTCATCACTGTATAAAGCAGAATATGTACACTAATTTGTTTTACATGATGGTAGGATTGCTGGTGTCTTTTTTTCTGTCTCATAAACATGCAAGATTTCAGGTACGTCTTGCTACTTCTACTTACACTTAGGTCACACTACGCAAACATGTACACGTTTATGTATACACACTCATCTGAGTTTTCTTTGATTTTATCTTAATAGTTCTTGTTCTTATTGCTTTTCCTTTCATATCCATGGGGAAGTGGAATAAGAATCTTTCCTCATTAAGCCATGCGTGTTGTAAAAGTCAACTAAAATGCCAGGAACAATGGGCTAGTAACCCCTTTTCCTGTATAGCTTACTAAAAAGAAAAAGAAGAAAACCGTCAAAGTGGGATGTTTGAATGTGCGTGGATGTTGTGCGAATGATAAGAGATGATTGTAGATGTTATGAATGAAAAGAAGGTGGATGTCCTGGCTTTAAGTGAGACAAAGCTGAAGGGGGTAGGAGAGTTTCAGTGGGGAGAAATAAATGGGATTAGGTCAGGGGTTTCAAATAGAGTTAGAGCTAAAGAAGGAGTGGCAATAATGTTGAATAATCAGTTATGGCAGGTAAAGAGGGAATATAAATGTATAAATTCAAGGATTATGTGGAGTAAAATAAAGGTTGGATGTGAAAAGTGGGTTATAGTAAGTGTTTATGCACCTGGAGAAGAGAGAAGTGTAGAGGAGAGAGAGAGATTTTGGGAAATGTTGAGTGAGTGTGTGGGGAGTTTTGAACCAAGTGAGAGAGTAATTGTGGTTGGGGATCTTAATGCTAAAGTGGGTAAAAATGTTGTGGAGGGAGTAGTAGGTAAATTTGGGGTGCCAGGGGTAAATGTAAATATGGAACCATTAATTGAGCTATGTGTAGAAAGAGGTTTGGTAATAAGTAATACATATTTTATGAAAAAGAGGATAAATAAATATACAAGGTATGATATAGCACATAAAGAAAGTAGTTTGTTGGATTATGTATTGGTGGATAAAAGGTAGGCTTCAGGATGTACATGTTTATAGAGGGGCAACGGATATATCGGATCATTATTTGGTTGTAGCTACAGTTAGAGTAAAAGGTAGATGGGACAAAAAGAAAATGGCAACAGCAAGTAAGAGAGAGGTAAAAGTGTATAAACTAAAGGAGGAGGAAGTTAGGGTGAGATATAAGCAACTATTGGCAGAAAGGTGGGCTAATGCAAGTATGAGTAGTGGGGGGGTTGAAGAGAGTTGGGATAGTTTTAAAAATGCAGTATTAGAATGTGGGGCAGAAGTTTGTGGCTAAAGGAGGGTGGGTGCAGGAGGAAAGAGGAGTGAGTGGTGGAATGAAGAAGTAAAGGGTGTGATAAAAGAGAAAAAGGTAGCTTATGAGAGGTTTTTACAAAACAGAAGTGTTAATAGAAGAGCAGAGTATATGGAGAGTAAAAGAAAAATGAAGAGAGTGCAAAAGAAGAGCAGAAGAAAGAATGGGAGAGGCTCTGTCAAGAAATTTTGCTGAAAACAAGAAAAAATTTTGGAGTGAGATAAACAAGGTAAGAAAGCCTAGGGAACGAATGGTTTTGTCAGTTAAAAACAGAGTAGGGGAGATAGTAGATGGGGAGCTGGAGGTATTGGGTAGATGGCGGGAATATTTTGAGGAACTTTTAAATGTCGATGAAAAAAGGGAGGCGGTAATTTCGTGTACTGGCCAGGGAGGTACAACATCGTTTAGGAGTGAAGAAGAGCAGGAGGTGAGTGTGGGGGAGGTGCGTGAGGCATTACGTAGAATGAAAGGGGGTAAAGCAGCTGGAACTGACGGGATCATGACAGAAATGTTAAAAGCAGGGGGATATATAGTGCTGGAGTGGTTGGTATTTTTGTTTAATAAATGTATGAAAGAGGGGAAGGTACCTAGGAATTGGCAGAGAGCATGTATAGTTCCTTTATATAAAGGGAAGGGGGATAAAAGAGAGAGTAAAAATTATAGGGGAATAAGTTTACTGAGTATACCAGGTAAAGTGTATGGCAGGGTTATTATTGAAAGAATTAGAGGTAAGACAGAGAGTAGGATTGCAGATGAGCAAGGAGGCTTTAGAGTGGGTAGGGTATGTGTAGATCAAGTGTTTACAGTGAAGCATATATGTGAACAGTATTTAGATAAAGGTAGAGGAATTTTCATTGCATTTATGGATTTAGAAAAGGCATATGATAGAGTGGATAGGGGAGCAATGTGGCAAATGTTGCAAGTGTATGGAATAGGTAGTAAGTTATTGAAGGCTGTAAAGAGTTTTTATGAGGATAGTGAGGCTCAGGTTAGGGTGTGTAGGAGAGAGGGAGATTACTTCCCGGTAAAAGTAGGTCTTAGACAAGGATGGGTAATGTCACCATGGTTGTTTAATATATTTATAGATGGGGTTGTAAAAAGTAAATGCTAGGGTGTTGGGGAGAGGGTGGGATTAAATTATGGGAATTAAATGCAAAATGGGAGTTGACACAGTTACTTTTTGCTGATGATACTGTGCTTATGGGAGATTCTAAAGAAAAGTTGCGAAGGTTAGTGGACGAGTTTGGTAGAGTGTGTAAAGGTAGAAAGTCGAAAGTGAACATAGATAAGAGTAAGGTGATGAGGGTATCAAACAATTTAAATAAAGAAAAATTGGATATCACATTGGAGAGAGGGATTATGGAAGAAGTAAATGTTTTCAGATATTTAGGAGTTGACGTGGCAGCGGATGGGTTTATGAATGATGAGGTTAACCATAGAATTGATGAAGGAAAAAAGGTGAGTGGTGCGTTGAGGTATCTGTGGAGACAAAAAACGTTATCCATGGAGGCAAAGAAGGGAATGTACGAAAGTATAGTGGTACCAACACTCTTATATGGGTGTGAAGCATGGGTTGCAAATGCTGCAGCGAGGAGGAGGCTGGAGGCAGTGGAGATGTCCTGTCTAAAGACAATGTGTGGTGTAAATATTATGCAGAAAATTCGGAATGTGGAAATTAGGAGAAGGTGTGGAGTTACTAAAAGTATTTGTCAGAGGGCTGAAGAGGGGTTGTTGAGGTGGTTTGGTCATTTAGAGAGAATGGATCAAAGTAGAATGACTTGGAGAGCGTATAAATCTGTAGGGGAAGGAAGGCGTGGTAGGGGTTGTCCTAGAAAAGGTTGGAGGGAGGGGGTAAAGGAGGTTTTGTGGGCGAGGGGCTTGGACTTCCAGCAAGCATGTGTGAGCGTGTTAGATAGGAGTGAATGGAGACGAATGGTTTTTGGGACATGACCATCTGTTGGAGTGTG
This sequence comes from Cherax destructor, assembly GCA_009830355.1. NCBI lineage: Eukaryota > Metazoa > Arthropoda > Malacostraca > Decapoda > Parastacidae > Cherax > Cherax destructor. The sequence continues at coordinate 175,876 of WNWK01002653.1, forward strand.
AGCAGGGTAACATTTTGTGAAGGGATTCAGAGAAACCAGTTAATTGATTTAGTTGGACTTGAATCCTGGAAATGGAAAGTACAATGCCTGCACTTTAAAGGAGGGGTCTGGGATAATGACAGCTGGGAGGGACTATTCTCAGCTGTCGTATCTGAGCGCCTCTGCAAAGATAGTGATTATGTATGAGTGTGGTGAAAGTGTTGAATAATGATGAAAGTATTTTCTTTTTGGGGATTTTCTTTCTTTTTGGGTCACCCTGCCTTGGTGGGAGACGGCCGACTTGTTGAGAAAAAAAAAAAAAAAAAAATGTACACTAATATTATTATGTAAGAACCCTTCACTGGGAATGTTGTGTATGCTGATATATAATAGCTGATCCAGGGTAAATGTACATGGTCTTCCTTTTGTAGTAATTTAAAATTCTAGTTAAGACTTTATGTCCAGACTAAGTACTGTACAGTAAACCCTTGATGTAATGAACTAATAGGGGGATTGTCCTAGTGTCTGTTAAATCAGGTGTACTCTACTGTACACTTAATATAGTACTATACATATAATTTACAATTTTATTGCAATAAACATGAAAAATAAAGTTAAAAATACAATTTACCCAGCAGATTTTGCCTGTTATTTTGAAAGTCTTTTATATTGAGGTCCATTTTACCAAGCATTTACTGTATACTTTGCATGGGCATGAATCGTAATGTCAAGGATCGTTGCTTCCTACAATAAACCTTGTTAAAATCACCTTTAATTCCATAATAATAATAATGTAAATAACCATAACATGTTGCATTATAAAAATTGTAGCATTTATCTACATGTACAGTTTTAATTGAAGTTATATATTTCTGTGCAGCTGGAGGGAGAGGGTTCACATGACCTCACACTCATGGCTGGCAAAGTGAACTCAATGTGTATCAGTGATTGGTGGGAGGTACATGTCTGAATTTTTAGGTTGCCACCTGATTTCTGTCTAATGTTCAAGCTGCCAGTTAAGTTCCAAAACTGGGAAATTATAGTTTATTGTTAAAAATTTTGTTTAAGTAGTTATAAATTACGTATTAATCTTTTATGAGGATAGTGAGGCTGAAATAGGAGAGAATGAGGGAATTTTCTCAGTAAAAGGAGGGCTTAGACAGGGATGTGTGATGTCATCATGGTTGTTTAACATATGTACTTATAAATGAGCTTGTAAAAGAAGTGAATGTTAGGGTGCTGGGTACAGGTGTGGAATTCAGGGGCAGCACCAGAATTTCTGTGCTAGTGGGGCTTAGGCATGGCTATTTGGTTAGAAAGAGAAGGGATGAGGTCTGTTGTTACAGTTGCCTTTGCCAATGACACGGTTCTTTTGGAAGATTCTGAAGAGAAGTTGCAAAAGTTGGTGGAGGAATTTAGGAGGGGAATGTAAAAGAATGAATATAGTGAACAGTAGAACAAGATGACCAGAGAAATAAAAAATAGAGACAATGAAAGATTGAATATCAGCTTGGAGGGAGGAAGCAAATAAGTTCAGATACAGATACTCCCCTACTTACAAACAGGTTCAGTTCCGAGCAATTGTTCGCAAGTCCATTTGTTTGTAAGTCCAACATAACACAAAACATATGTTATAAATAAAATTAGATTTATAATGTTTGTAAAGTTTGTAAATAATATAAATTTAATAAAACAACCGGTGAGAAGGTGTGGGCATGAATGCCATAGCATCTGAAGTTGATGGCACATATTCAGGCTCCTGGCGAGATTCATTACCTTTGTCCACCTTCTTGAAGAAGCGGTCTAGGGATGTCTGGGTGGGTGTCAAGCACATGTATGAACGATGCCGCTAGATTAACCTACTATGTAATGTTTACATCTCGAGGCTTCCAGTGCTACATTGCTGCCACCACACGGCAGACTGTAAACTACATCCTACCCCCAAATTTTCGACTTCAGGGCAAATTGTTTGTATTATCGAAAGTTTGCAACACGAATGTCGTATGTTGGGGAGTCTCTGTATATGAGGTGAACCATAGAATAGATGAGAGGGAAGAAAAAGTGTGTAGTGTATTAAGTGTATCTGTAAATAGAAAGTTTATCTCTGCAGGCAAAAAAAAGGTTATGTACCAGAGTATAGTGGTACCAGCACTTATGTATGGGTGTGAGCAATGGGTTTTGAATGCTGCAGCAGGAAAGCTAGAGGCAGGGGAGATGTCATGTTTAAGAGAAATGTGTGGTGTAAATATCATACAAAGAATTTGGAGTGTAGAAATTAAAAGACAATGTGGGATCATCAAGGGTATAATTCAGAGGGCTGATGAGGGGATTTTGAAGTGTTCTGGCATGTAGAGAGGATAGGGAGGAATAAGTTGATAAAAGGTACATATAAATCTGGTGTGGAGGGTAGAGGTCATACCAGCAATGACTGGAGCAGTCTACAGATTACCACACACAAATACTTACACTTTTAGTGCTAACCTTAGAAACATCATAACTGACTCAAAGTTGAATAAACACCACCTGATACTTACAGGAGACTTCAACATAAACCTCATCCAAGCAACTGACAATCCAGTAGCTGATTTCACAAACACTATGAACAACTGCTTGCCTACTACCTTCTAAAACTAAGACAGCAAGAATCTCTTGAGACAAGTGCCTCATTACTTGACCATATCTGGACTAACACGATATTTCCACTACAAGTAGGTATAATCATAGACAACACTACAGACCACTACCCCACCTTTCTCATAACTAACTTACGTAAATTGCCTCAAAACTCGAGAAAGATCTCATTTCGCCTGCAAGACGAGTCATCGGTAAATAATTTAATATTAGCACTAGGTGACACTGATTGGCAGAGAGAGCTAGCAAGCAGCTATAATATTGACAAAGATGTCAAAACTTTTTTACATAAAACCCAAAACCATTAACATGCAATGTCTGATCAAAACAAAGCAGATCACAGCAAATAGACTAAACAGCCCATGGTTAACTAACAGTATCCTCAAATCCATTGATAAAAAGCACCAACTTGAAAAACTGTTCAGATTAGGCCTGATTACTGAGGAACTGATTAAACGATACACATCAATACTCGCAAACCTAATACGAAAATCAAAGCAAATGTATTACAAAAATAGATTTATTGAAATAAAAGGTGATATGAAAAGGACCTGGCAAACCCTCTCCAAAATTTTGGGCTCTATAAAACTGTCTAGAAACAGAGAGAGAAACTTACTGGTGGCCTGGTGGCTAAAGCTCTCACTTCACACGGCGAGTGTCTGGGTTCGATTCCCAGCCAGGGTAGAAACATTGGGTGTGTTTCTTTACACCTGTTGTCTATGTTCACTCATCAGTAAAATGGGTACTTGGGTGTTAGTCGATTGGTGTGGGTTGCATCCTGGGACACTGACCTAATTTGCCTGAAATGCTCAGCATAACTAGGGGCTTTCTATATACTAGTAGTAGTGTGTCATTGATGTCAGCTAGACCTGTATACCATGTAAATGTATTTGTAGTAAATAAAGATATTATTATTATTATTATTATTATAAACCAGATGAATCTCACATACAGCCTATAGACATGGCCAGCAAATTGAATGTCTTCTTCTCTACTGTAGGATCAAAGCTAGCAAGCAAAATTCCAATATCAAATACTCCGCCGAAAGACTACCTCACTGGCAACTACCCAAATACTTTATATCTAGCTCCAACTAATTCTACTGAAGTCTCACTCATCATTAAATCATTAAAAAACAAAGCAGAAGATCTAAATAAATTGCCACTATTCATATAGAATAAAAAAGCAGCTTATGTGGTGTCACCCATTATTGCAACACTGTTTTAACAAATCTGTTGAGTCCTCAACCTTCCCATCCATACTCAAGACAGCAAGGGTTACCCCGATCCTCAAAAAAGGTGATCCAACTGATCTGAACAACTATAGACTTATATCAAACTTCCCCTTACTTTCTAAAATATTCGAAAAAATAATACACAAACGACTTTACTCCTACCTTATATCCAACAACATACTTAACCCTTGCCAGTTTGAGTTTAGACCAAAAAAAGTACAAATGATGCTATTATACAAATGCTTGAATTATTATATACAGCCCTCGATAAAAATGAATATCCTCTGGGGGCTTTTCATTGACCTACGGAAAGCATTTGATACAGTGGACCACAATCTCCTGCACCTAAAACTAAATCATTACGGCATCAGAGGACATTCCCTCAATTACCTAAAATCTTATCCTAACAATAGACACCAATATGTATACGCAAATGGAGTCAACTCCACTATCCAGCCTGTAGCTGTCGGTGTGCCCCAGGGTAGTATCCTATTCCCACTCCTCTTTCTCATCTACATCAATGATCTCCCCAATGCATCTCAACTCCTTAAACCAGTTCTATTCACAGATAACACTAGTACTTATGTCTACTCCCACTCAAACCCAGCTATACTTAGAGACATTGATGGTGCCCTATGGCCTGGTGGTTAAAGCTCTTGCTTCACACAGTGAGGGTCTGAGTTCGATTCCCAGAAAGGGTAGAAACATTTGGCATGTTTCTTTACACCAGTTGTCTATGTTCACCCATTAGTAAAATGGGTACCTGGGAGTTAGTCGACTGGTGTGGGTCACATCCTGGGACAAAACTGACCTAATTTGCCCGAAATGCTATGCATAACAAGCGGCTTTCTATATAGCAGTATGTCATTGATGTCAGCTAGGCCTGTATACCTTGTACATGTACTTGTAGTAAATAAAGATGCTGTTCGAGTGCCATTACCGAACGAATTTGTTCCCATAAGGATGAATGTAAATTAGATTAGTTGTTTCAGACCCCAAAAATACACTTACAAAAGAACTTACAAAAATACACTTACATAATTGTTTGAGTTGGGAGCTGTACGAAAACCGAGGGTCCACTGTACAGTGGTACCTCTACTTACGAGCAAAATTCGTTCCAGTCGGCTATTCAAGTGCCGATACCGAAGGAATTTTTTCCCATAAGAAATAATGTAAATTAGGTTAATCCATTTCAGACCCCAAAAATACACTTACAAAAGCACCTACAAAAATACACTTACATAATTGTTCGAGTTGAGAGCTGCTCGTAAGTAGAGGTACCACTGTACTTTGATGATGACCAACAAACTCATTCTCAACATAGACAAAACATAAATCATGCTGTTTGGAAACAGCCTTAAATATCCAACTTAAAATATCAATAAATAGTTCCCCCTATTACAAGACACACTGAGGGTAAGTTTCTAGGTCTTCTTGACTGTAATCTTAAATTTCATTCCCACATCCAGCAAATATCCAAGAAAATTTCCAAATCAGTAGGCATCCTTTCCAAGATACAATACTATGTACCCCAAATGACACTCTTTAATTTATCCCTACCTCACCTATGGTATTTGTGCCTGGGGATCAACCACAGCCAACCACCTTAAACCTTTAATGACCCAACAAAAAGCTGCTGTGCGGATGATTATCAGCTCCTGTGCCAGACAGCACACCCCACCACTTTACAAAAGCCTGAATCTACTAAATATACGAGACATACACTCATACTGTGCCTACTATATATACAGAACATTAAACTCCAATATAAACCCTCCGCTTAAACTTCTCCTTGATAGCTACAACAATGCAGTCACAATACAAGGCACAAGGCACTCTTCGACATCCCTCGTGTCAGTCTCACACTATGCAAAAATGCAATGCACATAAAGAGCCCGAAGATCTGGAATTCACTACCTGAACCGGTATAGGATCTCCTGACAACATACAAATTTAAGGCTGTGCTTAAAAATCATCTCATCTCTCAATACTTACCAAACCAACCAAAACAACTTTTAATCAGTTTGAACCAACTCTCCCAAATATTATAATATATGACCTCTAGTCTATTAAAACATCTGCCAATTCATGAAATATTACTGTTTGAACCATTAATTGTAATATTGATTTTATTATGTGCAACTTCAAGATTATTATTCTTATAAACCTCCACCTTGACTACCTCACATTAGTATTAAGATAAAATAAAAATTTATTAAAAAGTTAACCACTCTTATCTTGTCCAGACTTAAGTAGTTATTATGTACTAGGATAAGTCTGCCCGAAATGCCCCAGCATGATAGTGGCTTTCTTTGTACTTAACAAATCAAAATTGTAAATACACATTGTAACCTTGCAAAGAAATAAAATAAAATCTTTGAGTGTCTACAGGTAGGCTTGTGTGAGTATGTTAAATAGGAGTGAATGGAGACAAGTAGTTTTTAATGGACATGCTGTTGGAGTGTGAGCAAGGTAACTTTCATGAAGGGATTCAGGAAAACTGGTTAGCCAGACTTGAGTTCCAGAGGTGGCAAGGAGAGGTCCTGCACTCTGAAGGAGGGGTGGAGATCTGGCAGTTAGAGGGTAAACTGATTGTAATGCCACTACACTTCTGGAAAGACAGCAAATGAGTGAATTGTGGTGAAAGTGTTTCCTTTTTTGGGTCAGCCTGTATTGGTGAGAGATGGCTATTAAATTAAAAAAATTATTGTGTGCAAAAATGTACTCTAGCAAGAAAAGAAGTGAAGATGGACTAACCAGTTTCATTCTGCACCACCACGACACAAGCAATCCATTCTTCCAGTGATACCTTACTGTCCCTGTCCACATCACAATAGTTTGTAATTTTTCGCCCACACTTCTTTAATTTTGGATTACTGCAAAAGAAGAAATACTGTACTAAAAATAGTTTAATAATGAAGAAAAGAAACAAGTGCAGTGCATTTTATTGAGGTAATAATTACTTTGTATAGAGGCTGATCAAATCAGCTGTAGTAAAGCTCTGAACAGAATGAAATGTCAAAATAAAACCTTCATCTGCACCTGTGTTCTTTATTCGTTATTGTCAGCAGTATGTCTGTGTATCCAGAGTTCACAACACCACAGTCTGTAGCTATTTCAAGTTTACACACAGAAATAAAGCTAGGGTACAGTTTAAAAAAAACAAAACACTGAGAATGTTTAAAAAATCATGCAACCTAAGGCTAATCACTGAATATGCAAATACAAAAATACAAATGAAAAAAATAAATGCAACATATGTCAAGGATACCAAAAATTCTTCAGTACATACTGCCGCACTGATTTGTAAAGCAAATTATATTTCACCTTTTCAAAAATCTTTTAGCTAATCTTTTTTCTTTTTTCTCCAAAAACTGATTGTCATTTTTGTCCAGATTCCTGAAGTGGTAAGTGGCAGCAAACTCTTCCACTGACTGGGTTGAAGAATCTGCTCCGGCCCTCCTGAAAAATGTTTAGTTTCCTTATTTTATTTAGTTCTATCAAAATTGCACTTTAATAATAATAATAATAATAATATCTTTCATTCTACATGTACATGTACAAGGTATACAAGCCTAGCTGAGCAATATCCTAATACAACATTTATATGAAATAAAAATATCTTGATATTTTACAATATTTTAACACATTTTTAAGGATATTTTTCAACAACTTTACAAAACTTCAATTATTCCACCAAACTTAAAATATTTTAAATTAAAAAACAATAATTTAAAGTAAAAGTGCCTAAGGTAATATGGATACCTGCTAAGCTAAAAAAAAAATTCTGCACTTTGTCAAAGCCATTGTTCACTGCAAAATATTTAAAAATGTAAAACTTTCTTCACCTCACATCAATACAGTATATACATACAAGGTGCTATCAAAAAAGTTCCAGGACTCAAATTTTTTCATGCTTTCTGGGTGAAATATGGTGGCAGCATAAATCATGCTACACAGTACACTCCTTTGTGAAGTAGAGTGGTGAGTTTCAGCAAGGTCGGTCATTCCGTTGAGGTTAGATGAGCATGTTTTATCATGTCAGTGCATTGTTGCAATGTTTGGTGTATCAGAATGGGATCTTTAAAACAAAAAAAAAGCATTTGTGTGTGAAATTCTGTTTTCAGCTCAATAAAATGACTAGGGAAACTCAAAATGTTGCAGCAAGCATTTGGCGACAAAGTAATAGGTCAGATACAGAGTTTTGAATGGTTTTCTCGATTCAAGGCAGGACAAATATCATTTGAGGATGATGAATGCTCTGGTCATCCATCTACCTCAAAAGCAGATGCTAACATTGAAAAAGTGAGAAAGGCTATTCACAAAGATCATTGTCAGAGTATCTAGAACATTGCAGCTGCTGTGGGAATTTCTTATGGGTCGTATCAAAGTTCTGACTGACAGTTTGAACATGAGGCGAATGGTTGCGAAATTTGTGCCTCACTTTCTGCTCAGCTCAGAAAGACCATTATTTTATGGACAAACGACATGTATCATCTCCACCACTCCTCTACCCCAAGATCTTGCCCACCTGTGTTTTCAATTTCTTTCCAAACAAAGGTACCAGGCAGTGCTCAGGAATGGAGGGTTCGAAGATCCAGGCCAGCTAGACCATTGAAGAAGAGTTCAAAATCACTTTGAGAAGTGGGAGAGATGTATTACTGGGATTAGTATATAGTCTCCCAAGGAGAGCACTTCAAGGGAGACAACTTCATCTATTTGATTAGGTAAGCTAAGCCTATATATTTTTTTTCATGGCAGTCCAGGAACTTTTTGATAGCACCTCATACTACTACAGTACAGTGGTCCCTCGGTTTTCGTGCATCTCCAAACTCGAACATTTATGTAAGTGTATTTTCGTAAGTGCTGTTGCAAGTGTATTTTTGGGGGTCTGAAATAGACTAACCTACGTGACATTATTTCTTAAGGAAGTAAATTCGTTCGGTAATGGCACTTGAGCAGCATTCTGGAACAAATTTTTGGCGAAAACCGAGGGACCACTGTATTATTATTTTAAATGCCATTCATCTCCCACTGAGGTAGGGTGCCCCCCAAAAAAAAAAAATACACCATCGTTCACTCTATCACTGTCTTCTCAGAGGAATGCTGATACTACAGTTCAGGCACTATAATTTCCACCTCCAGGACTCAAGGCTAGCTAACTAGTTTTCCTGAATTCCCTCATAAATATTACCTTGCTCATACTCCAACAGCACATCTAGTCATAAAGACCACTTGCTTACACTCGCTTCTAACACACTTACACACTTGTTGGGTGTTCAAGCCCCTTGCATAAAACCTTTACCCCTTAACTCCAACCTTTCCTAGGATGACCCCCACCCCTCCTTCCCTACAAACCTCTTCTTTCAACAAACCAGCAGGGTGGCCCAAAAAGAAAAAGAAAAGTTTCTCTTTTTAACTTCAGTAATGTATACAGGAGAAGGGGTTACCAGCCCCTTGCTCCCGGCATGTTAGTCGCCTCTTATGACACACATGGCTTATGGAGGAAGAATTCTGTTCCACTTCCCCATGGAGATAAGAAGAAATAAACAAGAAAAAGAACTAGTAAGAAAATAGAAGAAAACCCAGAGTGTGTACAGTGGACCCCCGAGTAACGAGCACCCCGGAAATCGTACAATTATGTAAGTATAATATTGTAAGTGCTTTTGTAAGTGTATTTTTGGGGGTCTGAAATGGACTAACCTACTTGACATTATTTCTTAAGGGAGTAAATTCATTTGGTAATGGCACTTGAGCAGGCTTCTGGAATGAATTTTGCTCGTTACTTGGGGGTCCACTGTATGCTTGTAAATGCATGTGTAGTGTGACCTATGTGTAAGTAGAAGTAGCAAGACATACCTGAAATCTTGCATGTTTATGAGACACCAGCAATCCTTCCATCATGTAAAACAATTACAGGCTTCCATTTTACACTCACTTGGCAGCATGGTAGTACCTCCCTGGGCAGTTGCTGTCTACCAACGTACTACCTCTGGGCTGTTAGTGTACAGCAGTATTCCAGCCTAGAGAGAACAAGCAATTTGAAGAGAATCATCATGGGCTTGGCATCCCTAGTTTTGAAGGTTCTCAGTATCCATCCTATCATTTTCCTAGCAGATGTGGTAGATACACTGTTGTAATTTTTGAAAGTGAGATCCTCTGACATTATCACTCAGGTCCTTCACATTAGTTTTTTGCTCTATAGTAGGACCCCTGTATCCATGGGGGATATGTTCCAAGGACCTGCCGTGGATACCAAAATCGTGGATAGTAGCAAACCTTATATATGAGTCTTATACATACCTATTATAAAGTTTAATTGATAAATTATGCACAATAAGTGGAGAATTATCACTTTTTCACTGATGGGAAGAACTTCACGGCTTCTCTAAGCTTTGAAGAACTGCCAGCTTCTCTATTTTTGCACTTTGGGGCGATTATTATGCAAAATTAAGAGGTATTTTTGGGCCACAGTAAACCACGAATACTGAATCAGTGGATATAGAGGCTCTGCTGTATAGTGTGGTTGGAATTTGTTTTATACTCCGATACAGTTTTAATTTCCTCGAGTTTTCCTTATTGGAATAATTTAAATTTTCTGCAGCCTATTTAAAAATTTGGTTGATGTCCACTTCGAGACTTTCAGCATCTTCGATTGATGATACTGTCATGCAGATTTGGGTGTCATCCCAGATATAAGGATGAGGAACAGGATGTGCCTTGTGGAACAGAGCTTATCACTGTAGCCACCTCAGACTTTACTCTGTTTACTATTATTCTTTGTGTTCTGTTTGTTAGGAAGTTATAGATCCATCTACCAACTTTTCCTTTTATTTCTTTATCACACATTTTGTGTGCTCTTACACCATGGTCGCACTTATTACTTAAATTACAAAATAAATATGATGAGACAGTATATGCCTATCTAACAGCATATGGGAGTTGAAAGCTGAAAGAACAGGGATAGGATTTGGATGAAAATAGCAGGTTTCAGGATTTGTTCACATTAAGGTAAGGAGGTGCTTTTTAACTGTACTAGTTGTGAAATGGATGGCAGTTGGGAACCTCTGGAATCGTCAAGCAGAGAATTCTAGATTTTAAGTCCTTTTAAGCACAATATGTTTCTACACAGTTTGAGTCAAACACAAAGCATATCAAGAACCCCTCACTGACATCAAGGAGTCTCCCTTGAAAGATCTGCTGTAATCAGATCAGTCCTCCTTTTGCATGTTTTTAATATTCTTATTTCTGTTACTAAGTTGCAACTTGAGCGAGACAGTTTGGTATCTTTATTCTGAAATGTGTTATCTATAAGAAGGCTTCTTCAGTCAAGAAGAGAAGTGACTAATATAGATATAGCAGAAGTAATTTAAAGGTAGAGAGAGAGTGTGATCAGTCCATCAACCTTTTGAGGTGGTCAGTTCCTCAGCCTGGAGATGTGTTCAACTTGAACAGTATAAAGCTGAAACATGAGAATGGAGCCTTGCGTAATGCAAGAGGTGAGGCGCAGAGAGTCAGGGCCCAAACTTCTGATGTAATCATTCTCCATGCCTCACCTCTTGCAGTATATAAGACTCCATTCTTGCGCTGCAGTGCTACAATGCTCAAGATTATGAAGCTGAACACATTTCCAGGCTGAGGGACTGACCACCTCAAAACTACTTTAAGGTTGATTAACTCATCACATTATCTTTACCTCTATAATGCTTCTGTTATCCCCATATTAGTCACCTCTATACCTGAATGAAAAAGCATACTATGTAAGTGAAACATTTTGGAATAAAGATACCTAACTGCTGCATACATGTCTTACTTATCTAATTATTGGTATTGTATACCATTATTATATTCACCAACACCTTACCTTCCTCACCAACACCATGCCACCCTCACCAACACCATGCCACCCTCACCAACACCTTGCCACCCTCACCAACACCTTACCTTCCTCACCAACACCTTACCTTCCTCACCAACACTTTGCCACCCTCACCAACACCTTACCTTCCTCACCAACACCTTGCCACCCTCACCAACACCTTACCTTCCTCACCAACACCTTGCCACCCTTACCAACACCTTACCTTCCTCACCAACACCTTGCCACCCTCACCAACACCTACCTGTCTCCACCTTCCACTTTGTTTAACAAGAATTTCTTCAGGTCCAGGATAAATTTTGTTTTGATTTCTCCTGTGCAGCCTGTGGAGTAGCAGAATGCTAACATAAAATATAAATAAATAAGTAAACTACTGCATAATTAATACACAAGAATTCTTAAAATTTAAGACTATGCAAAACTAATTTAATTTGATGATTGAACCTTTAAATAATTGAGAACATACGAGTCATTGTGTTGCAGAAAAAAATAAGCACCATTTAGGCCAAAATCTGGGTTGTTGAATAAATCGATTCCTAAGCATTTTGTCTGTGGAAGTGTTTAGTTATTTTCTATTGTATCTGTAAGTTAGGCTCGTGACCCCATAACAAAGTAAGGTAACTTGGCTTCTTAATTCCGATCTCCCACACTTCTGCATTTTCTTTCATTGTTTGAATTTGGTGCTGCTTTTTTGCTATATGATACCTCATATGTAGAAAGGTCTACAAATCTTATATCACAACACAAATATGAAATAATGAAATGTGAAACAAGGAGCTCACAATACTTTATCATGAAAGTAACGTTACTGTGTAAAGGTTACTGGGAACCAACCTCTTCAAGGGAAACCCCTTGGCACGGTAAAAAAGCTATGGGTCTGAGGAATTAGACCTTTTGGTCTTCTTCAGACCGAACCTAATAACCCCCAATCCCTCCTTCTCTATCCCATCCTTCCCATCACTCTTTTCAATTTCTTCCTCTCCCCATCCCTCTGCTTTCCCTTTCCTGTTTCTTCCTTTGAGGTTGTTCCCTTAGGTTTTGTAGTTCCTAGACCTGAGAAGGGGTTCCGGAGTCCATCTCCTTCCGTTGAGGTCCTCGGTGGTAGTGTAGTTTGCCGTGGAATCTGGATCATATAGAGATCCCGATCCCTCTCCAGTCTACCGGGGGAGAGGGCTTTGGGTGTCTTTCAGGTGATGGGTGTATTTCTGGAGGCTACCTGTTGGATTCCAGGAGGTGGTGGCCAAAGGAGGTATGCTTTGTGGGGAGTTTCCGACTGCCTTCCCTTTTGTCCACCGAGGTGGCTCGGTAGATGTGAGGTTGCTATTCTGGATTGCTGGTTTACTGGCTTGAAGGGTAGAGTATAGCACGGGTTCCATGCCACATCTGCACTACCGGCTGCGCTGAGGTTGTCCTCTTGGGCATGGAAGGGGAGACTTGCAGTCCTTTTCCCCAGGGAGCTGCCCCTCCATGCTCCTCCCCCTTTTTTCCTTTTTTTTTCTTTAAATCAAAAGAAAAAGAGAGATTTAACCATGGAGTCCCAAATCCATGTACCTCCTCCTCCTGGGCCCCTTCCTGTAGCAGCACCCTCTGACGACCCTGCCTTGTTACCAGAGCATTCTTTGGACCTTTCTACTGCCCCTGTATCTTCTGCGGGTGACATTTTGTCCCATGCTCTGGATACAGAGGCTCAGCCTGACTTCTTTGACACCTCTGACCTCCACACGTCTTTGACGGTTTTCAGATCACATGCCCACTTCGACACGGACAACCTCCGGTCCTATATCTAAATGACCACGACCTTCTTCTGATGACATTATTTCAACTGACTCTCATTCTACTCAGAAAAGACCAATACAACAATCACTTCCTTACATACTATGCATTACAGTATACACAATGGACAAAGTTTTTCACTCTATACCTGACATCTTCAGAATATCTTTCTGATCATAGTATCAGCAAGATGTGTCAGTCATCAGCACTGCAGTGTTGTGTTACACTGTGTGTCTGTCATCAGCACTGCAGTGTTGTGTTACACTGTGTGTCAGCCATCAACACTACAGTATTGTGTTACACTGTATGTCCCATGTTGGTTGTTATTATTATTATAATGAAGGGGTAGCGCTAAACCTGTAGGATTATGCAGCGCCTGTGGGGGGATGTGGAAGGTATTCAGGCTTAATTCAGGGAACTGGAGCACAGATCCAATTCCCTAGATCAAGAGCCCCTCACCAGCGTCAAGGAACTTCCCTTGAGGGGCCATGTTGGTTGTAATATTTCGTTTCATTCTCTCGAGTGGTGCACGCATTGTCGCAGTACAGAATGCTTGCCAAACTCATGATCTTTCTCTCCTTACAACCATAGATGCCATTTTTATGACAACTGAAAAACATCACTCTCAATTCTTGCAGTGGTACTGTCATTCTACCACATACCATTGTTCAACGTAATTTCCAGACATATGGTGATGACATTTTGGAACAGCTTGAGCTCCAAGACCTCCTGATCCTTAAAGTAGACACATATGTACTACTTGCCCGCAGGCAGAGACACTACCCCTGCAGTGTATCTCGTTTAACCTTTGACTGTCGTGAGCTTCCATCATCGGTTTATATTGCGAGACACTGTTTACAAGTCCGACAGGTGATCCATACACCACAACAATGTAGAAATTGCTGGCGGTTTGGCCATCTGCAGGTCCATGGCTGAATCCCCAGTCTGTGGTGTCAATGACCATACCAATACGTCTTGTGGTCTACCTCCCTCCTGCCTGAATTGTCATGAAGCTCATCCACCTTATTCTCGTCATTGTCAGGTTTACTTGAACGAATGTGAAATCTGTTGTCTCAAAGAGACAGAAGGCTTTACTTACACCATGCCAGTCTCATCTATGCCTCCAGCAGAGACTACCCTGTATTTTTTATTCGAGTCACTAAGAAACCCCCAACCTCTGGGGTCCCAATTCCTGAAGTCTCCACTGCAATCACACCTTCCACAGTCACCTCTGTATCTAACTTTTGCAGTCCTGGACTCCAAGGTCCCTACCCACCCACCTCCTACTGTTCTCCAATCTTCATCTCACACGCAAGCTTCTATATCTACAAGACCTTGCACAACAGCTCCTCCCCCTTGCCTCTCTACTTCTTCAAAGTCCAACAAATCCCCAAAGGGTAAATCTCTTTCATTTCCAGTCTCAGTACCTGGATCTTATTTAGTGGACTGGTGTGGGTGGCATCCTGGGTGTTAGTAGACTGGAGTGGGTCACATCCTGGGTGTTAGTGGCCTGGTGTGGATCACATACCTCTTAATTGTTCTGTTGCGAGTGTGGAGGTCCATCCTCCCCCTCGTACAGTACCTTCCTCTCCTGTCTCCTCCCAAGCTTCTTCTCAAGTTACCTCTAACCTCTCGTCCCATCCCCACAATGGTAAATTACATCGTCACCCCGATTTTTACTCACCCTCCTCCTATTTCCAATATCATCCCACATACAACGACCTTGTCCTCACTGATGGACACTGATCTACCTCCTGTCACTCCTCTTCATTCTTCTCCATCTGCACAACTCCTTTCTTTGCAGCATTCCAACCCTTTGCTGCTTGTTCATTTTCTGCTGCCTCCACATGTGGACTTTTCTAACCCTTCTAGTCCGTTGATACCTCTACCTTCCAATTTCTTGTATCCTTCTCTTTGCAAATCATGGCTTATTTACAGTTTAATATTGGAGACCTCAGAGGTAAATGGGGCAAGCTTCAGGTGTTGCTCTCCCAGTTTTCCCATTTGTGTTTGTTTGCAATAACCCAAATTATGCTTCACTGTTATCCGTCCCATCGCGGGCTATGTTTTATTATATTCATTGGATCCTTTTCCCAATGGAACCTTTAATGAAAATGCACTTCTTATATGCACTGGTATTCCATAGCATCAGGTCTTTGTTTATACTTCGCTGCATTACACTGCAGCCCACATCCACCTGAATAAGTGGTATACAATGTGTTCTTTGTATCTCTCTCCTTTTCGGGCATTATCTATCCAAGATGTTGCATTTCTGGTTTCTACCTTACTGCCACCCCTTCTGTTACTTGGCAATTTTAATGCTCACCATTTCCTCTGGGAGGTCTTACTGTGACCCTCGCAGAATGCAATTGGAGGCTTTTTTCACTACTCTTCTCCTCCATGTTTTAAATGCGGGTACTCCCATCCATTTTGATTTTCATACTCAATCTCTCTCTTACATCGATCTCTCAGTTTGCTCTTCCTCATCTGCACTAGATTTTACCTGGTCTGTCCTCCCGGACTTGCATGACAGAGATCACTTTCCAATCATCTTTACTTCTCATTCGTACTCACCACCTCCTCGCAGCCCACGCTGGCAATTTGACCGAGTGAATTGGGATCTTTACTTGCGTCAATCTGCTTTTAGTGAGGATCCTTTTTCGTCCTCTACTGATGAGCTGTTACACCTCTTCTCGACCTCAATTTTAACCGCAGCTTCACAATCTTTACCCCAAACCTCGGGCAGGCATTCTCAAGAGCTGCTTGCCTTGGTAGTCTCCTGCCTGTGCTCGTGCTGTACATTTGAAAAGTGCTGCTTGGGGCAGATATCAGTACAATAGGACCACAGACCGCCTCCTTGATTTTAAGCGGATGAGAGCAGCTGCCTGCTGTGTCATCTGTGAAGCTAAATGCATTTGTTGGAGGAATTATGTTTCTACCGTCACTTCAGCTTCCTCTATGAGTGCAGTCTGGAAAAAAGTACGGAAACTGAGTGGTAAATACACTCCCGACTCGGCTCCCATCCTTTGGGTTGCCAGTGTTGCTATAGCTGACCTTCTTGACATTGCCACCGAACTTGGTCATCATCTTGTCCGTATCTCCCGGCTCCATCTCTGCCCCTTGTTTCTTTCCTCCAAATCTGCCATAGAGTTTGAGCCCTTAGACTTTTCTTCTAGCAGAATTGAGTCTTACAATGTGCCTTTTACGCTTCTAGAATTAGAGTCAACACTCTCTGCTTGCCGATCACTGGCAGCTGGGCTGGATGGCATTCATATCTGTATGCTCCAGCATTTATATCCGTCAGCCCTTGTGGTCCTCTTACGTCTCTTTTAATTTTATTTGGTCGCAAGGAGTTCTGTCTCAGCTGTGGAAATTTGAAATTGTGTTACCTTTTCATAAGCCAGGTACTTTGGGACTTGATGCCTCCCACTATTGTCCCATAGTTCTTACCAGTGTAGTTTGCAAGGTGCTGGAATGTCTGGTAAATAGACATTTGGTGTGGTATTTAGAGAGACACAATAGTCTCTCTATTAGTCAATATGGCTTTCATAAGGTCCGTTCTACTGTTGACCCCTTACTCTGTTTAGATACATATGTAAGTAATGCCTTTTCCAATAACTACTAGGTTATCACCATCTTTTTTGATCTTGAGAAGGCACATGACACAACTTGGAGATAAAACATCTTGACCCAAGCTCACTCCTTAGGCCTCCGAGGCAATCTACCATTTTTCCTTAAGAACTTCTTATCCAAGAGACATTTCCATGTTTGGGTTAATAATATGCTTTCCCAGACATTGTCCAAGCTGAAGGTGTCCCCCAGGGATGTGTCCTGAGCACCACACTTTTTATCCTTGCTATAAATGATCTGGCATCTATTCTTCCATCTAATATTTTGTCATCACTCTTATGTTGATGACTTTGCTATAGCTTGTGCAGGCGCTGACTGTCGCCTCATTGCAATTTCTCTCCAGCATGCAGTCAACCGTGTTTCCAATTGGGCCACTGCTCATGGATTTAAATTTTCTAGTACTAAAACACACCAAATTTCTTTCACTAGACATTCTATCGTCCCTGATAATCCATTGTATACCTGTATGGTTCGCATATCCCAGAATGTGATACTGTCAGTTTTCTCGGCCTTCTGTTTGACCATCGGTTATCCTGGAAACCTCACATTACCTCCTTGAAGGCAACTTGTCATAGCTGGCTGAACCTCCTTAAAATCCTTGCTCATCTTTCATGGGGGGGCTGATCGTAGAACTTTCCTTCGACTGCATTCTGCCCTAATTTTATCGAAACTAGATTATGGCAACCAGATATATTCAGTGGCCTCTCCTGCAACTCTAGCCTTGATCCCATCCATCACCAGGGATTACGTTTATGCCTTGGTGCTCTTCACCTGTTGAGAGCCTCTGCATAGAGGCGAATATGCCATCCCTGACCAATTGCCATGGTGCTCATTGCTTCCGCTATTTTGTTCACTCTCATGACCTCCGTAATCCTTTCATATATAGGATGGTAACAAATGGTAACAGAAGTTCCTTATTTGTTCGTCACCCCTGTTTACCCTGTCCCTTTTTCTTCATCTACATTCACTCATCTTCTCTTCAGTTGGTACCTTTTTATGTTCATGTAGCATCTAACTTTTCCCTTCCCCCTTGGGAAGTTCTGATGGTTTGTGTCTGTTCTTCCCCACTGCCATGTGCGAAAGCCCAAATATATATGGTTGCTTCTCGCCTTCTTTTTCTTAATCACTTCCAGTCTCATTCTCATGCCATTGCAGTGTACAGAGATGGTTCCAAATTTTCTGACAGTGTTGGATTTGCAGCAGTGTTTCCAGACAGTGTCATACGAGGGCATTTATTAGCCTCAGCTAGCATTTTTACAGCTGAATTGTATGAAAATCTTATAGCACTTATACGTATTGCTTCTATGTCTGTATCACCATTTGTGGTAGTTTCAGACTTCCTTAGTGGTTTGCAGGCTATACGAAAATTTGATACACCTCATCCCCTAGTTCTCCGTATCCAACTTTGGTTATGCCATATCTCTGGCAAGCACAAAGATATTGTTTTTTGCAGGGTCCTTGGTCATGATGACCAGGAACAATGAACATGTTCATGTTGTCATGTTCACCTAGCAGCAAATAGGTACCTGGGTTGTTAGTCGACTGGTGTGGGTCGCATCCTGGGGGACAAGATTAAGGACCCCAATGGAAATAAGACAGACAGTCCTCGATGACGCACTGACTTTCTTGGGTTATCCTGGGAGGCTAACCCTCCGGGGTTAAAAATCTGAAGAAATCTTATCTTATCTTATCTTAGGCAGACACTGCTGTGTGGTCAGCAGTACATAACCTTCCAGTTTCATATAGAGATGTTCCATTCACAGACTATTTTGCTGTGAGTTCTATCCACCTTCACAACTGTTGGCAACAATGTTGGTCTGATCTGCTACATAACAAATTGCATTCTATTAACCCAAGTACAGTATAGGTTTCTGGTTGTCTTCTTGTTATCAATGTCGAGGTTGAGAGACTACATCGGCCACACTCATCTTACTCACGGGTATCTCATGGAGAGGCGCCCTGTCCCACTCCGTGAGAATTGTCAGGTTCCAGTTTCTGTTAGCCATATTCTGTTGGACTGCCCACACTATCAATGAGCACACAGAATTTACCTCCGATGTCATCACAACTCTAATACCCTTACTTTATCTTCCCTTCTTGCTGATGGACCTTCCTTTAACCCAGACTCTCTCGTTGACTTTTTGACAGCAACTGATTTACTGCACAAACTTTGATGATGCCTCTAGTACTCCTCACAGCCTTATCTACCTCTCCCTCTTGCTACCCTCTACCCCTGCACTATTCCCTGCCCCGCTGCACTACATGACCTAATAATTCAAATTCAAATTCTTTATTTCATGTAATACAAGGTGGGGGGTACTTATAGTTATACATTAAAGTTGATATTACAAGATGGCCAATAATATGCCTAGGTATGCCTAGGCTTTTCAGGCAGTCTTATGATAGGTCTTACTCAATAGCTATACAATGGATATACAGATTGTAAGGTTAGGTTAGGTTTACAAAATTTAGGTACTGGAATTTAAACATTGAGAATTTAACAATTAGTATAAAAAGTTAGCAATTAGTTTATATATTAATGATAAAGGTGATATATTGGCATAATATAGTTTCTATATTGGAGTATCTTAGGCAAACTTATGACTAGCTTAAGTATTATGGAGCAATAATTGTATTAGAATTTTGGTTAGAACTGTGCAAATTAAGGGGAATCACAGATATCAATAAGTGTATTTTGCTGTGGTTAGTAATGTGCAAATTAAAGAGAATCACAGATATCAATAAGTGTATTTTGCTGTGGATATGTGCAAGATAAAGTAGTTTTCGTATGGTTAACTACCGGTTGGGTGCGTAAGTGAGATAAGATGTTTTTAACGGTGCTTTTGAAAATGGAGGTTGTGTCTGCAGTTCTAGAGTTTTCAGGCAGGAGTTCCAGATTTTAGGCCCTTTTATGCGCATTGAATTTTTGTATAGATTTAGTCGGACACGGGAATGTCAAAGAATGTTTATGTCTGGTATTATGTCTATGGGTCCTGTCACAACTGTCAAGAAAGTGTTTTAGCTCAGGGTTAAAGTTGGAATTAATGGTTCTATAAATGTAGATAGCAGAGTAGTAAGTATGGATGTTCTGGACAGTGAGTAGGTTTAGGTCTTTGAAGAGTGGGGGTGTGCTGCCTAGCGTTGGATTGTGTGATAATTCTTACTGCGGCTTTTTGTTGGGTTATTATTGGCTTTAGGTGGGTAATTGCTGTTGATCCCCATGCACAAATGGCATATGTGAGGTAGGGATAGATGAGTGAGTAGTATAGTGTGAGTAGGGCTGATTGTGGTACACAATCAGCCCTATGAGGTAGGGATAGATGAGTGAGTAGTATAGTGTGAGTAGGGCTGATTGTGGTACACAATCAGCCCTACTCACATACTACTCACTCATCTATCCCTACCTACATATGCCATTTGTGCATGGGGATCAACAGCAATTACCCACTAAAGCCAATAATACCCAACAAAGCGCAGTAAGAATTATCACACAATCCAACGCTGGCACACCCCCACTCTTCAAGACTAAACCTACTCACTGTCCAGAACATCCTACTACTCTGCTATCTACATTTATAGAACCATTAATTCCAACTTTAACCCTGAGCTAAAACACTTCTTGACAGTGTGACAGGACCCATAGAAGGATCCCCACAGTTTTGGACACTTTCTTTGTTATGTGTTGGATATGGGTGCTGAATTTCAGGCTGCTGTCAAGGTGAAGGCCCAGGAACTTGCCCTCGTTATGTCTAGCAATAGGTGTAGAGTTGATCTTAATGTTTAATTGTGGATCATCTGTTCTGTTGCCAAACATAATATAGAAGGTCTTATCAGTGTTGAGTGTAAGTTTATTGGCAGTCATCCATGTTGATATTTTTATTAATTAGTCGTTAACAATGGTATTAAGCGTGGCAAGGTTTGTGTGGGAGATGACATAAGTTGTATCGTCAGCAAGAGTATTGGTTTCAGGTGTTGTGATACATTGGGAAGATCATTGATGTATAAGAGGAAGAGCAGGGGACCAAGGACACTTCCTGCGGTACGCCGGTGTCTAGTGGTAGTGTCGTGGAGGATGTGTCTTTAATAGTGACATACTGGTACCTATTAGTGAGGTAGGATTTGAGGTATGCTAGTGCATGACCTCTTATTCCATAGTGGTCAAGTTTGTGGAGTAGGATGCCGTGGTTTACTGTGTCAAAAGCTTTCCTTAAGTCAATATCCTAGTGGATATTCCTTATTTTCAAGTGCTGTGTAAAGCAGGTCTATCATTTTTACTATTGCATCGTTAGTGCTTTTATTTTTCCTGAAGCCAAATTGGCAGGGGTTGAGTATGCTTTGTGTCGTTATAAACGAGTATAATCTCTTGTGCACAAGTTTCTCGAATATTTTGGATAGCAATGGTAGATTTGATATAGGCCTATAGTTATTTACGTCTGTAGGGTCACCACCTTTGTGTATTGGTGTAACCCTTGCTGTTTTGAGTAGTGTTGGGAAGGTGCTAGATTCTAATGATTTGTTAAAAAGTAAAGAAATAGGATATGAAAGGACATGAGCAGCTCGTTATCCCTCTCCCTCTTGCTACCCTATACCCCTGCACCCTTCCCTGCCCTGCTGCGCTGTATGACCCTTGTAGGTTTAACGCTTCTTTTTTTATTATGATAATACTGGGAATCAAAATGGCAACCTCACTCACAATACTACCAGTGTACTGACTAGGCCAGTGTAGGCCTAGGAAGTTCAGTGGTGGTTATGTGTGTGTGTGTGTGTGAAATATGTCCATATACAAAGATCAATAATTCATTTAAAATTAAAAAAAAAATCATTAGTCATGGATATACATACTCAAATCAAACTACACCTATGTGACGTTTGAGATATGATTGTATCTATTATATCAATGATATCAAAATACATAAAATATAGCAAAATATCATTTGTTAATATATATTTAAAATGCTTTAAAAATTAGCTAATATTTCACAATGAGGGTAGAAAAACTCACTGCTAACAGTTTACTGTAATGTCAGATCTGTGAATAAGCAAAGAATTATTTATAGTCATTCCAGTGATGAATGTAATCACACAATTCTGACCTAGCCATTCACGAGCGTGTGGAAGAGGTCGGGAGCAATCTGGAGTGCCATTTTTAACCACTGTGCCATCCAAGCTGTTTCCTGTCCACTCGTCCACACATAAACAGATATCTGTGAAACAGAAGTTTTAAAGAAAGAATTGTTTTCAATGTTTTCAGTAGTGATGATAATTTATTAACAGTCTGCTATACAGTTTATGATGGAGGCTAAAAGGGTAGTATAATACATTCACGATGATATACAATGATAATATGGCAGCTCTCCATTTAGTGAAGTAATTTGTAAAGTGTGACCTAAATTTTTCCCAGTATGCCAAAAAATTATTAGACTACTGTCATGCAGCCTGGCACTGCTTGGGCCTAGGGTATTTTACATGTAGTTGTCCACCTAAGGATCCCCCACTACACCTTGCCTTCACTATCTCTTTCTACATAGGAAGAAGAGTGGGATTAAATTATGGGGAATCAAATACAAAATGGGAGTTGACATATGTAGTTACTTTTTACTGATGATACTGTGCTTTTGGGAGATTCTAAGGAGAAGTTGCAGAGGTTAGTGGACGAGTTTGGGAGGGTATGTAAAGAAAGCAGAAAGTGAACACAGATAAGAGTAAGGTGATGAGGGTATCAAACATGTTAGGTAAAGAAAAACTGGATATCACATTGGAGGGAGGGAGTATGGAAGAAGTGGAAGTGTTGGTTAACCATAGAATTTATGAAAAAAAAGTGAATGGTGCATTGAGGTATCTGTGGAGACAAAAAATGTTATCCATGGAGGCAAAGAAGGAAATGTACGAGAATATAGTGGTACCAACACTCTTATATGGATGGGTGTGAAGCATGGGTTGTGAATGCTGCAGCGAGAAAGATGCTGGAGGCTAAGGGTCTGTGTGTGGTGTAAATATTATGCAGAGAATTCATAGTGGGGAAATTAGGAGGTGGTGTGGAGTTACTAAAAGTACAGTGGTACCTCGAGTTACGATGGTCCCCAAAATCGTCCTTTTATGTAAGTTTATTTTTTTAAATGCTTTTGTAAGTATATTTTTGGGGGTGTAAAAGGACTAGTCTATTTTACATTATTCCTTATGGGGAAAAATTTGTTTGGTAATGGCACTTGAACAGCATTCTCGAACGAAAAAATATCGTAACTCGAGGTACCACTGTATTATTCAGAGGGCTGAAGAGGGGTTATTGAGGTGGTATGGTAATTTAGAGACGTTGGAACAAAATAGTTGACTTGGAGTGTGTATAAATCTGTAGTGGAAGGGTAGGGGTCATCCTAGGAAAGGATGGAGGGAGGGGGTAAAAGAGCTTTTGTGTGCAAGGGGCCTGGACGTGCAGGCATGCGTGTGCATGTTAGATAGGAGTGAATGGAGATGAATGGTTTTCGGGAATTGAAGAGCTGTTGGAGTGTGAGCAATATTTTGTGAAGGGATTCAGGAAAACCAGTAAGCCGGACATGAGTCCTGGAGGTGGGAAGTACAATGCCTGCACTTTAAAGGAGGGATTTGGGATACTGGCTGTTTGGAGTGACATCTAAACTGTCATGTCTGGGCACCTCTGCAAAGATAGTGATATTGTGTGAATGATGGCAAAAGTGTTGAATGATGGTGAGAGTGTTTCTTTTTTGGATCACCCTGCCTCAGTGGGAGACAGCCGATGTGTTGAAAAAAAAAATACATGTACGTATATGTTTTCCTAAGGATATGAACCACAGCACCCAAGAGGAATGCTAAAGGTGACCAAAAGAAGACTGAGTGAATCTATGAGTTCAGGGTTTAAGGAGATACATGCAAGTTCCATTTAACCTCTTCACTGTGGGAAGCCCTAAAATTAAAAGTGCTCACAACATTGATATTTTTTTTTAGAAAAAAAAATTCTTCTGAAATGGTTGAGAATTATTTTATGAAGGCAATGACACCAAGAATACAAAATTTGACTGAAAACTTACTGAATTACACAGGCTCAAATTTAGTGCATTGGGCGCAATTTATTTTTCGGTGATTTAGCCCAATTTTCGTCCTATTTTAAACCAATTTATTGTGCTCAATCAATAGAATGGAAGGCATACTAGGGAAATAGCTAAGAATTTGGTTGAATGGAGCAATGGGATAAACTTAAAATAGGACAAAGTGAGCGAAATCACCAACGCGTAAATTGCACCAAGACCGCTAACTTTATGCCTGCGTAATTCTCAAGTTTTCCACAAAAATTTCGTACTTTTGATGTCATTACCTTCAGAAAAATATTTTCTACCATTTCAGATTAAAAAAAAAGTGGACACTGGGAACAATATTAATTTTGGGGTTCTGGACAGTGAAAAGGATAAAATTAAATAAATTTAGGTCACTGTGTGATCCTAGAATGGTACCCTGTATCCC
>WNWK01002654.1:0-200463 GCA_009830355.1 Cherax destructor
GTGGAACTAAACCTGCTAGCCGAGCCCAGGGTACTGGACTGTATGGTGCCCCGTGGAACTAAACCTGCTAGCCGAGCCCAGGTACCGGACTGTATGGTGCCCCGTGGAACTAAACCTGCTAGCCGAGCCCAGGGTACCGGACTGTATGGTGCCCCGTGGAACTAAACCTGCTAGCCGAGCCCAGGGTACCGGACTGTATGGTGCCCCGTGGAACTAAACCTGCTAGCCGAGCCCAGGGTACTGGACTGTATGGTGCCCCGTGGAACTAAACCTGCTAGCCGAGCCCAGGGTACTGGACTGTATGGTGCCCCTTGGAACTAAATCTGCTAGCCGAGCCCAGGGTACTGGACTGTATGGTGCCCAGTGGAACTAAACCTGCTAGCCGAGCCCAGGGTACTGGACTGTATGGTGCCCCGTGGAACTAAACCTGCTAGCCGAGCCCCGGGTACCGGACTGTATGGTGCCCCGTGGAACTAAACCTGCTAGCCGAGCCCAGGGTACCGGACTGTATGGTGCCCCGTGGAACTAAACCTGCTAGCCGAGCCCAGGGTACTGGACTGTATGGTGCCCCGTGGAACTAAACCTGCTAGCTGAGCCTAGGGTACTGGACTGTATGGTGCCCCGTGGAACTAAACCTGCTAGCCGAGCCCAGGGTACTGGACTGTATGGTGCCCCTGGAACTAAACCTGCTAGCCGAGCCCAGGGTACCGGACTGTATGGTGCCCCGTGGAACTAAACCTGCTAGCCGAGCCCAGGGTACTGGACTGTATGGTGCCCCGTGGAACTAAACCTGCTAGCCGAGCCCAGGGTACTGGACTGTATGGTGCCCCGTGGAACTAAACCTGCTAGCCGAGCCCAGGGTACCGGACTGTATGGTGCCTCGTGGAACTAAACCTGCTAGCTGAGCCCAGGGTACCGGACTGTATGGTGCCCCGTGGACCTAAACCTGCTAGCCGAGCCCAGGGTACTGGACTGTATGGTGCCCCGTGAAACTAAACCTGCTAGCCGAGCCCAGGGTACCGGACTGTATAGTGCCCCTGGAACTAAACCTGCTAGCCGAGCCCAGGGTACTGGACTGTATGGTGCCTCGTGGAACTAAACCTGCTAGCCGAGCCCAGGGTACTGGACTGTATGGTGCCTCGTGGAACTAAACCTGCTAGCCGAGCCCAGGGTACTGGACTGTATGGTGCCCCGTGGAACTAAACCTGCTAGCCGAGCCCAGGGTACTGGACTGTATGGTGCCCCGTGGAACTAAACCTGCTAGCTGAGCCCAGGGTACTGGACTGTATGGTGCCCCGTGGAACTAAACCTGCTAGCCGAGCCCAGGGTACTGGACTGTATGGTGCCCTGTGGAACTAAACCTGCTAGCCGAGCCCAGGGTACTGGACTGTATGGTGCCCCGTGGAACTAAACCTGCTAGCTGAGCCCAGGGTACCGGACTGTATTGTGCCCCGTGGAACTAAACCTGCTAGCCGCCCCCGGGGTGGTAGTGGGATCGTCCACAGAACGTGTCACTGGTTGTGTAAACAACTAGAGTTGCTCCCTAATCTGTCTATCTCTAAGTTGGTTAAAGATGATGAGTTTGGGGTAATCAGTCCCTCCAGGGTGAGTGACTGATTACCTCAAACTCATTTTCCACCGTTTTTCTCTGTAATGGACAGAAGAAACCACTGGCTGGCGATACGTTTCCGTAATAAAGATTCCCAAATGTTGCACAAGTAAACACACCCTAAGCCAGCAGACAGTGGAGTCAACAAGACTGGATAACACACCTGACCGTATCTTCACAAATAATGAGGACCTGGTAAGAAACATAACAATATAAAAAAAAAACTAATTCTGATCAAAATCTAATCGAAGTCCAGACGTACATGCACAGGAGTCCTGATCAGCAAAATGCATACAGCTATGAGGGTACCTTTACCAAATTCAACTTCAACAACAAGAACATCAATTGGGACCAGGTAAACTATGTCCTAAATGAAACATGTTGGGAAGATATCTTAAATAACATGGACCCTAACCTGGTACCTAAAGTATGTTCAAGACATATTCCCCTATGAAAAAAGAAGAGAAGAAGTATACTGGAGAGAGAGAGACGCTCCCTCTACATGAGAAGGCGAAGAATCACTGAGCTAGCTCTTCAAGAATGCCAGATTATCTGAAACTTGGAAGGAAGCGCTAACCAGTGAATTAGAAAATATTGAGTTTAAGTTAAAGAAATTATACAGGATTCAGGAGAGGGAAGAGGAGCAAAAAGCGATTAGTGAAATTGAAAGAAATTCGAAATATTTATTTTCATATGCCAAAAACAAGACAAAAACCACATCTAGTATAGGCCCCCTGATCAGACAAGACGGATCCTACACAGATGACAACAAAGAAATGAGTGAGATACTGAAATCTCAATATGACTCTGTGTTCAGCGAGCCACTAATCAGTCTAAAGATAGACAATCCAAACAGTTTTTTTTTCATGAATGAGATTCAAAACCCTGTCAATGTATGCCAAATTTCTGACATAACCCTAACTCCACTAGACTTTGAGAAGGCCATTGACAACATGCCCATGCACTCAGTCCCAGGCCCAGACTCGTGGAACTGTGTTCATTAAGAACTGCAAGAAACCCCTCTCACGGGCCCTAAGTATGCTATGGAGAAGCATAGACACAGGTGAGATTCCACAGTCACTAAAAACAACGGATATAGCCCCACTCCATAAAGGTGACAGCAAATCAATAGCTAAGAACTCTAGACCAATAGCTTTAACGTCCCACATCATAAAAATCTTTGAAAGAGTTTAAGAAGCAGGACAGAAAACCACTTGGATTCCCAACAATTGCACAATGCAGGGCAACATGGGTTCAGAGCAGGTCGCTCCTGCCTCTTGCAACTACTGGACCACTATGATATGGTCTTGGATGCACTGGAAAACAAACAGAATGCAGATGTAGTATACACAGATTTTGCAAAAGCCTTTGACAAGTGCGATCATGGTGTAATAGCACACAGAATGCGTGCTAAAGGGATAACTGGCGAAGTGAGCAGAGGGATCTTCAACTTTCTAACCAATCGAACACAAAGAGTAGTGGTAAACAGAGTTAAATCGGATGCTGCCATAGTGAAGAGCTCTGTTCCACAAGGCACAGTACTCGCACCTATCCTGTTCCTCATCCTCATATCAGACATAAACAGATATGTAGTATCATCTTTTGCAGATGATACTAGGATCTGCATGAGAGTGTCATCCATTGAGGACACGGCAAATCTCCAAGAAGATATAAACCAACTACTCCTTTATGGAAAACTGGAGGAAATAATAGCTAGAACTGAGTATACAACATACTCTAATCACACAATAGAGCAGAAAAGTAATGTGAGGGACCTGGGAGTGGTAATGTCTGAGAATCTTACCTTCAAGGATCACAACAATGCCACTATCACATCTGCGAGGAAAATGATAGAATGGATAATGAGAACATTCAAGACAAGAGATGCCAACCCAGTGATGATCCTTTGTAAATCACTTGTTCTCTCTAAGCTGGAATATTGCTGTACATTAACATCCCCATTCAAGGCAGGTGAAATTGCAGATCTAGAGAATGTACAGAGAACCTTTACTGCACGTATAAGTTGCATTAACTACTGGGAACGCCTGGAAGCACTTGACTTGTAATCACTGGAGTGCAGGCGAGAGAGATACATCATAATCTACACCTGGAAGATCCTGGAGTGACTGTTCCCTAATCTGCACACAGAAATCACTCCCTACAAAAGCAAAAGACTTGACTGGCGATGCAACATACACCCAGTGAAAAGTAGGAGCGCCATTAGTGCACTAAGAGAAAACACAATAAGTGTCCGGGGCCCAAGACTATTCAACAGCCTCCCACCAGCCATAAAGGGAATTACCAATAGACCCCTGGTTGTCTTCAAGAGGGAGCTGGACAGATACCTAACGTCAGTGCCGGGTCAGCCGGGCTATGGTTAGTACATTGGACTACATATGGCCAGCAGTAACAGCCTGGTTGATCAGGCCCTGATCCACCAGGAGGTCTGGTCATGAACCGGGCCGCGGGGGCGTCGATCCCAGGAATACCCTCCAGGTAGACTCCAGGTAAGTGCCTCATCCTTCAACTTGTGGGTTTTCTTAAGCAGTTTCATTAGCAAGAGAGTTGTCTGAAGCAACGCCTCAGCGACCCGTTCCGAGACCAGACCTTCCTGTTCACAGTCTGATCTCTGAAGCTGTTGGTTCTTGCTTCAAACATTCCAGTGTAAACACAACAGCTCGGCTTGTTAAGTTCTCTCTTACAGGTCATATTACTGATGACATACAAAACTTTCTTGAGGGACTGACCGCCTCCTACGTAGCGTGATGAACTGATTACACCCAAACTATTTCTACTGTTACCAGTGTTGTAGTCTCCTATACTCGACTGAAGAAGCCTGTTCTGAAGGCGAAACATTTCCATAATCAAGATACCCAAGTATTACACATGTGTTTTATTCAGTGTAGCATAAAGACAGGTGTCTTGCCTAGTGGTAATTCTGGTCAAGTGTGATGAGAAGATCTTAACATGTCTCGGACTCGTCATGATCTTAGATTTATTTATCACTTTGATTTTTTATATAATTTCTTCTTTTCATCGTGGGTAAACTGCACAGCCTACCATGCCTCCCGCTCTCCTGAAGAGAAATTCCAGCATAAACATTAGAAATCAGTCCCTCTGGCGTCTTATAAGTGCAAATTATACTTTTTTCAGGCCTGCACTCCAAGATTTTTCTTCTTCAAATTCTAGTGCAGAAGCGGCTAGTTTATTGTGCCTCGTTGTGTGGAGGGTAGAGCAACAGCATGTGGATACACACTAGGCCTACCATCGAGGCCCAAAATGGTTATTAACGGGAGTACATCTGGATTTATATCGACGAAATATACAATTTAAGGCATATTCAACGTAATTAATAATTCTAACCTGAAATATTATATGTCGCAATATTTATAAGTGTTGCAATATTTATAAGTGTCTCAATATTTATAAGTGTTGCAATATTTATAAGTGTCGCAATATTTATAAGTGTTGCAATATTTATAAGTGTCGCAATATTTATGTGTTGCAATATTTATAAGTGTTGCAATATGTATAAGTGTCACAATATTTATAAGTGTTGCAATATTTTATAAGTGTCGCAATATTTATAAGTGTTGCAATATTTTAAAAGTGTCGCAATATTTATAAGTGTTGCAATATTTATAACTCGCAATATTTATAAGTTTTGCAATATTTATAAGTGTTGCAATATTTATAAGTGTCGCAATATTTATGTGTCGCAACATTTATAAGTGTTGCAATATTTATAAGTGTTGCAATATTTATAAGTGTCGCAATATTTATAAGTGTCGCAATATTTATAAGTGTCGCAATATTTATAAGTGTCGCAATATTTATCAATACATTTTCAGACTCGCAATCTTTCCTGCCATAGATTGAGTTGTGTAGAGAACATTGTGGTCTAGAGAGAACATTGTGGTCTAGGGAGAACATTGTGGACTAGGAAGAACATTGTGGTCTATGGAGAACATTGTGGACTAGGGAGAACATTGTGGTCTAGGGAGAACATTGTGGTCTAGGGAGAACATTGTGGTCTAGAGAGAACATTGTGAACTAGGGAGAACATTGTGGTCTATGGAGAACATTGTGGTCTAGGGAGAACAATGTGGTCTAGGGAGAACATAGTGGTCTATGGAGAACATTGTGGTCTATGGAGAACATTGTGGTCTATGGAGAACATTGTGGTCTAGGGAGAACATTGTGGTCTATGGAGAACATTGTGGTCTATGGAGAACATTGTGGTCTAGGGAGAACATTGTGGTCTAGGGAGAACATGGTGGTCTAGGGAGAACATTGTGGTCTAGGGAGAATATTGTGGTCTAGGGAGAACAATGTGGTCTAGGGAGAACATGGTGGTCTATGGAGAACATTGTGGTCTATGGAGAACATTGTGGTCTATGGAGAACATTGTGGTCTAGGGAGAACATTGTGGTCTAGGGAGAACATTGTGGTCTATGGAGAACATTGTGGTCTAGGGAGAACATTGTGGTCTAGGGAGAACATGGTGGTCTAGGGAGAACATTGTGGTCTATGGAGAACATGGTGGTCTAGGGAGAACATTGTGGTCTAGGGAGAACAATGTGGTCTAGGGAGAACATTGTGGTCTAGGGAGAACATTGTGGTCTAGGGAGAACATGGTGGTCTATGGAGAACATTGTGGTCTATGGAGAACATTGTGGTCTAGGGAGAACATTGTAGTCTAGGAGAACATGGTGGTCTAGGGAGAACATGGTGGTCTAGGGAGAACATTGTGGTCTAGGGAGACCATTGTGGTCTAGGGAGAACATTGTGGTCTAGGGAGAACATTGTGGTCTAGGGAGAACATGGTGGTCTAGGGAGAACATTGTGGTCTATGGAGAACATTGTGGTCTAGGGAGAACATTGTGGTCTATGGAGAACATTGTGGTCTATGGAGAACATTGTGGTCTAGAGAGAACATTGTGGTCTAGGGAGAACATTGTGGTCTATGGAGAACATTGTGGTCTAGAGAGAACATTGTGGTCTAGGGAGAACATTGTGGTCTATGGAGAACATTGTGGTCTAGGGAGAACAATGTGGTCTATGGAGAACATTGTGGTCTAGGGAGAACAAGTTCTTTAAAGAGTATCATCAGTGACTCACAAAATCGTAATAAAACGAGAAGTTAACGAACTGTCTTGTGAGTTTTACCACTCACTGGCCATGGGTTCAATCCCTACCCGTTCCATGGTTTGTATCATCAGTGACGTGGCAGCTTTTGTTTTGAAAGTTCTTCTTACAGAACCTCTCATATTACATGAAGTTACGTAACTCTGTTGTGTTCTTTGAGTGTAAGATACGTCCACATGTTTACTCCCAGGTCTCGCACATCACACTTCAGTTCTGCTGGATGGTTACATTGTGTTTCTTCTCTTCTGGTTTTGATTTTGTTAATTTTTCTATAGTGAATTACGTGAAATTTGTCATTCGTGAACATCAACTTGTTTTGGATCTTTGCTGTGTCTTCCATGCAACACACTCTCATGCTGTGTCTTCCATGCAACACACTCTCATGCTGTGTCTTCCATGCAACACACTCTCATACAAGTTCCAGTATGATCTGCGAAGGATGACATGATTTATGTCTTTGTTCATGTTATAAGTGCGAATGAAAAAAGTAACTGTGGGAATTGGGTGAGAGGTTAGATAAGGTTTGTCAGGAAAAAGGACAAGTGTTTCCTGACGAGGGTCTTAGTCATAGGCTGACCCGCTACTGGGGTAGTACCGTGCCTTCAGGAGCAGTGCTTAAGGGGCACGTCAGTTCCCCTGTCTTCTAATAATACGTTATTTTTCCCCATAATCAACCTTGTCCATAATTACTATCGTATTTGCTTTGTATGCTTTCGTAAGGTGAAGTCTAAGATCTTTCCTTAATTCAGGGTATAACTTAACAAATCTTTGAGGACAATTGTGTTGTAGAGGTCTGAGCTTTGCTCAGTGCACTGTTGGTAGTGTACTATTGGTAGTGTACTGTTGGTAGTGTACTGGAGTAGTGTACAAATGTTGGTAATGTGTATGTTGGGAGTGTACTGTTGGTAGTGCACTGTTGGAGTGTCCTCAAAGATTTGTTAGGTTATACCATGAATTAAAGAAAGATTCTAGACTTCACCTTACGAAAGTAAACAAAGCAAATGTGATAATAATTGTGGACAAGGTATTGTAGGGGAAAAGTAAATATGATATTAGGAGAGAGGGAAACTGAGGCGCTTCCTAACACTAAGGTGACATCCAATTTTACTGTTTACTGTTACTTTTCTGGTCCCAATTGTTAAATATTCGAGGCTCCAGCTTCTCACCTTTGACGTTGATTGTGTTTGCAAGTATTTTGTGACCTGAGACACCACGATGACACGTCTCAGGTCACACGCTCAGAACTGTTCCACCACTCTCTCAGAACTGTTCCACCACTCTCTCATAACTGTTCCACCACTCTCTCAGAACTGTTCCACCACTCTCTCATAACTGTTCCACCACTCTCTCAGAACTGTTCCACCACTCTCTCATAACTGTTCCACCACTCTCTCAGAACTGTTCCACCACTCTCTCAGAACTGTTCCAACACTCGCTCAGAACTGTTCCACCACTCAGAACTGTTCAACCACTCGCTCAGAACTGTTCCACCACTCTCTCAGAACTGTTCCACCACTCTCTCAGAACTGTTCCACCACTCTCTCATAACTGTTCCACCACTCTCTCATAACTGTTCCACCACTCTCTCAGAACTGTTCCAACACTCGCTCAGAACTGTTCCACCACTCAGAACTGTTCCAACACTCGCTCAGAACTGTTCCAACACTCGCTCAGAACTGTTCCAACACTCGCTCAGAACTGTTCCAACACTCGCTCAGAACTGTTCCACCACTCTCTCAGAACTGTTCCACCACTCGTTCAGAACTGTTACAACACTCGTTCAGAACTGTTCCAACACTCGCTCAGAACTGTTCCAACACTCGCTCAGAACTGTTCCAACACTCGCTCAGAACTGTTCCAACACTCGCTCAGAACTGTTCCAACACTCGTTCAGAACTGTTCCAACACTCGTTCAGAACTGTTCCAATACTCGTTTAGAACTGTTCCTGTCAAAGTCCAACACACAGGATGGGTTTATTGTTACGAGAGAGAGGGAGAGAGAGGGAGAGAGAGAGAGAGAGAGAGAGAGAGAGAGAGAGAGAGAGGAGAGAGAGAGAGAGAGAGAGAGAGAGAGAGAGAGAGAGAGAGAGAGAGAGAGAGAGAGAGAGAGAGAGAGAGAGAGAGAGAGAGAGAGAGAGAGAGAGAGAGAGAGAGAGAGAAGAGAGAGAAAGAGAGAGAGAGAGAAGAGAGAAGAGAGAGAGAGAGAAGAGAAAAGAGAGAGTAAAAGAGATAAAGATAGGAAAGAATATAGAGAAGAGAGAGAGTAGATAGAGATAGATATAGAATAGATAGTATAAGATAGTAAGAATAGAGTGAGAGAGTATTGACTCCAGTAATACAACAATATCACACAAGTCATAAATATTGAAGTTGCCAGGTGGAGCTTGTGGTGTATGTGTGTACTCACCTAGTTGTGGTTTGCAAGGGTCGATTCACAGCTCCTGGACCCGCCTCTTTACTGGTCGCTACAAGGTCACTCTCCCTGCTCCATGAGCTTTATCATACCTCTTCTTAAAGCTATGTCTGGATTCTGCCTCCACCACATCCCATTCCAGACTCTTCCACTTCCTGATAACTCTGTGACTGAAGAAATACTTCCTAACATCCCTGTTGACTCATCCAATTGTGACCCCTTGTTGCTGTGTCCCATCTCTGGAACATCCTGTCTCTGTCCACCTTGGCAATTCCTCTCAGTATTTTATATGTCGTTATCATATCCTCCCTAACTCTCCTGTCCTCCAGTGTCGTCAGGTCGATTTCCCTCTCCTCGTA
Organism: Cherax destructor; assembly: GCA_009830355.1. Lineage (NCBI taxonomy): Eukaryota > Metazoa > Arthropoda > Malacostraca > Decapoda > Parastacidae > Cherax > Cherax destructor. Next base: position 9,530 of record WNWK01002654.1, read on the forward strand.
GGATATATCTCTTAGCTCCAGGACTAGTCTTGTTGCAAACCTCTGCAATTTCTCTAATTTCCTTACGTGCTTGGCTAGGTGAGGGTTCCAAACTGGTGCTGCATACTCCAATATGGACCTAACGGACACAGTGTACAGGATCCTGAACGATTCCTTACTGAGGTGTTGGAATGCTGTTCTTAGGTTTGTCAGGCGCCCGTATGTGCGCCTTAGGAGATGTGCTCGGTGTTATACTCACCCCAAGATCCTTTTGTGTGGGTGAATGTGTGTAGGTGGGTGAGTGCGTGGGTGGGTGGGGGTGACTGGGTGGGGAGGATAATTGTAACACAGACGGGGTGGATGGGAGAGAAAGGAAGTGCAATGGGGAGGAAGAGAGATGAATGATGCAGCATTATTTATGGGGTGGTATTATTTATGGGGTGGTATTATTTATACCAAGAGAGGGTTTCGGGGGTCAACGCCCCCGCGGCTCGGTCTGAAACCAGGCCTCGTGATGGATCAGGGTCTGATCAACCAGGCTGTTACTGCTGGCCGCACGCAAACTGGCGTAAGAGCGACAGTCCGGCTGGTCAGGTATTGACTTTAGGTGCCTGTCCAGTGCCTTCTTGAAGACAGCCAGGGGTCTATTGGTAACCCCCCTTATGTATGCTGGGAGGCAGTTGAACAGTCTTGAGCCCCTAACACTTATAGTGTTGTCTCTCAGTGTACTCGTGGCGCCCTTGCTTTGCATTGGGAGAATGTTGCATCTCCTGCCTAGTATTTTGCTTTCAGAGGGAGTGATTTTTGTTTGCAAAGCTTGGTACTAATCCCTCTAGGATTTTCCAAGTGTATATTATCATGTATCTTTCTCGCCTGCGTTCCAGGGAATACAAATCAAGAGACTTCAACCGTTCTCAGTAATTTAGGCGCTTTATCGTACTATGTGTGCCGTGAAAGTTCTTTGTACACTCTCCAGGTCAGCAATTTCGCCAGCCTTGAAGGGGGCTGTTAGTGTACAGCAGTATTCCAGCCTAGAGAGAACAAGCGATTTGAAGAGAATCATTATGGGCTTGGTGTTCCTAGTTTTGAAGGTTCTCATTTTCCAGGAAATATAAACACATAAGCAGTATAATGTGATCTTTTATTGACAACGTTTCGCCCACACAGTGGGCTTTATCAAGTCACAAACAGATCTACCTGGGTGAAAGGTATTTGAGTATATATGATGGAGTCAGGTGGAGAATGCTGGGTCAGGTGGAGAATGTTGGGTCAGGTGGAGAATGCTGGGTCAGGTGGAGAATGCTGAGTCAGGTGGAGAATGCTGGGTCAGGTGGAGAATGTTGGGTCAGGTGGGGAATGCTGAGTCAGGTGGAGAATGCTGAGTCAGGTGGAGAATGCTGAGTCAGGTGGAGAATGCTGAGTCAGGTGGAGAATGCTGAGTCAGGTGGAGAATGCTGAGTCAGGTGGAGAATGCTGGATCAGGTGGAGAATGCTGAGTCAGGTGGAGAATGCTGGGTCAGGTGGAGAATGCTGAGTCAGGTGGAGAATGCTGGGTCAGGTGGAGAATGCTGAGTCAGGTGGAGAATGCTGAGTCAGGTGGAGAATGCTGAGTCAGGTGGAGAATGCTGAGTCAGGTGGAGAATGCTGGGTCAGGTGGAGAATGCTGAGTCAGGTGGAGAATGCTGGATCAGGTGGAGAATGCTGGGTCAGGTGGAGAATGCTGAGTCAGGTGGAGAATGCTGAGTCAGGTGGAGAATGCTGAGTCAGGTGGAGAATGCTGGGTCAGGTGGAGAATGCTGGGTCAGGTGGAGAATGCTGAGTCAGGTGGAGAATGCTGAGTCAGGTGGAGAATGCTGAGTCAGGTGGAGAATGCTGAGTCAGGTGGAGAATGCTGGGTCAGGTGGAGAATGCTGAGTCAGGTGGAGAATGCTGGGTCAGGTGGAGAATGCTGAGTTAGGTGGAGAATGCTGAGTCAGGTGGAGAATGCTGGGTCAGGTGGAGAATGCTGAGTCAGGTGGAGAATGCTGAGTCAGGTGGAGAATGCTGAGTCAGGTGGAGAATGCTGAGTCAGGTGGAGAATGCTGAGTCAGGTGGAGAATGCTGAGTCAGGTGGAGAATGCTGAGTCAGGTGGAGAATGCTGAGTCAGGTGGAGAATGCTGAGTCAGGTGGAGAATGCTGGATCAGGTGGAGAATGCTGGGTCAGGTGGAGAATGCTGGGTCAGGTGGAGAATGCTGGATCAGGTGGAGAATGCTGAGTCAGGTGGAGAATGCTGAGTCAGGTGGAGAATGCTGAGTCAGGTGGAGAATGCTGAGTCAGGTGGAGAATGCTGGATCAGGTGGAGAATGCTGAGTCAGGTGGAGAATGCTGGATCAGGTGGAGAATGCTGGGTCAGGTGGAGAATGCTGAGTCAGGTGGAGAATGCTGAGTCAGGTGGAGAATGCTGAGTCAGGTGGAGAATGCTGGGTCAGGTGGAGAATGCTGGGTCAGGTGGAGAATGCTGGATCAGGTGGAGAATGCTGAGTCAGGTGGAGAATGCTGGGTCAGGTGGAGAATGCTGGGTCAGGTGGAGAATGCTGGGTCAGGTGGAGAATGCTGAGTCAGGTGGAGAATGCTGAGTCAGGTGGAGAATGCTGAGTCAGGTGGAGAATGCTGGATCAGGTGGAGAATGCTGAGTCAGGTGGAGAATGCTGAGTCAGGTGGAGAATGCTGAGTCAGGTGGAGAATGCTGAGTCAGGTGGAGAATGCCGGGTCAGGTGGAGAATGCTGGGTCAGGTGGAGAATGCTGAGTCAGGTGGAGAATGCTGAGTCAGGTGGAGAATGCTGAGTCAGGTGGAGAATGCTGGGTCAGGTGGAGAATGCTGCATGTGACCATCTTTAAAAAGAGATTGGACAAGTATACGAGTAGACCTTCTGCAGTGTTCCTCCATTCTTATGTTCTTATGTGGGATAGCGATGAAACGTTGTCAATAAAGGATCACAATATACTGCTTATGTGTTTATATTTCCATTGTGTCGGTGTTTTATACCATTTATTTCCATCATTTTCCTAGCAGATGCAGAGATGCATTGTTGTGGTCTCTGAAGGTGAGATCCTCTGATATTATCACTCCCAGGTCCTTCACATTACTTTTTCGCTCTATTGTATGGTTAGAATTTGTTGTATACTCTTAAACAGTTTTAATTTCCTCAAGTTTTTCATATCTGAGTAGTTGAAATTTCTCCTCATTGAACTTCATATTGTTTTGAGTGGCCCATTTGAAAATTTGGTTTATGTCCGCTTGGAGTCTTGCGGTGTCTTCGATGGAGGTCACTGTCATGGCAATCCGGGTGTCATCCGCAAAGGAAGACATGGAGCTATGGCTTACATCTCTATGTGATAAATGAGGATGTGCAAGAATGGTATACAATACCGACAAGATGAAATTAAGACACTTGTGCAACATCTGGGTATCTTTATTGTAGACGTTTCGCCAACCAGTAGCTTTATCAATACAAATTCTAGGACATAATCTGAAGACAGTAGAACTATATACAAAAGATGAGGTAATCAGTCTCTCAGCCTTGGAGTTGGTGTGAAGAGCACCGAAGTCGTGGAGGTTCTGGAGCAGAGGCAAGGAGGCTGGCACTTATATACTAACGTCAGGTGGAAAGGGAAGTGTAGCAGACGAGTGCATAGTCACTGGTAGGCGGGATTCCTCACTTGGGGAAGGGGTCAGTGTGGGAGGGGGAAACGTGGGAGGGGGCAGTGTGAGAGGGAGATGAGGGAGGGGGCAGTGTGGTAGTGGGTGAACCATGGTAGGAAGGGCATCAGTGTAAGAAACAGAGTAATATTTATTGATCCTGACTCTACAATAGTCCAAGATCACCATTCCCCAAAGTCCTAGGTAGTCCTTCGAAATGGAAATAACCCTCATAGTTATAAACTAGGTAACGTAGAGCCTGATTACACTGAATGTGAAAAAGACTTGTGAGTCATGGTAAGCAGAAATCTGATGCCAAGACAACAGTGCCTAAGTGTGCGTAATAAGGCTAACAAATTACTTGGATTTATATCGAGAAGATGGTTTTGAAGAACACGTAAGCAAACACTAGGACATATTTATTAGAAAACGTTTCGGTTCTGGGACCTTGATCACTTCTAACATACAGGGGTTGAAAGACAGTATATATAGGGGGAGAGTGAGGTGTGAGTGTCTCATGGTGACCTGAAGAATGCCATGTTAGGATGAGGACGGGTAGATACACAATGGGATCATGTGATTCCTGTACTTTGCCTGGTTGAGTATCATATATGCTAATGTTTTAGAAATTTTGTAGTTTCCACTATTACGTTCCATGGTGTCGGTGGCGGCGATTAGCGAGGCGTCTAAGGTCTTGTTTGGTGAGGACGAGTCGTGCCTCATCCCAATTCATTAAATGTCCCGTGGAGTCCCTATGGAGGACACGTACGTATCTTAAGTCGTCTCTGTTGCTGGCATTTCGATGTTCGCTGAGGCGGACCAATAGAGCTCTGCCAGTTTCTCCTACATATTTCTTGGAACAGTATCCACAGGGGATGGTGTAGACGCCTGCTGTGGAAGTTAGAGGTGTGAGGCTGCGTTTCGCAGTGAGGTCTTTGATAGATGATGTGTTTATGGTGGAAACATTTATGTTACTCTTAGCAAACTTCTCTTCAAAGTGTATAGAAAACCTACCAACAAGGACGATCTTACACACTTCTATTCTCACCAAGACACCAGCACTAAAAGAGGAGTCCTCATTGGCTTCTTCTTGAGAGCTCTTCGCATCTCCAGCACTTGTTTTCTTGAAGAAGAATGTATTTACATAACGCAAGCTTTTACACGTGTTCAGTTTCCATCTTTCTTCCTCCGAAATTGCAGACTCAAGCCACAAGCTATCCTCAACAAACCCCCCATGGAACAGCCCTCTAAGCAGTCCATAGTGCTCTCATGTGGTGATGTTGCCACGAATACTCGCCGGGCACTTGCTAAGAATAACATCAATGTTTCCACCTTAAACACATCATCTATCAAAGACCTCACTATGAAACGCAGCTTCACACCTCTAACTTCCACAGCAGGCGTCTTCATCATCCCCTGTGGATACTATCCCAAGAAATATGTAGGGAAAACAGGCAAAGATATTTCGGTCCGTCCGAGCGAACATCGAAATGCTAGCAACAGAGACGACTTAAGGTACTCCTGTGTCCTCCACAGGGACTCCACGGGACACTTGATGAATTGGGATGAGGCATAGCTCATCCTCACCGAACAAGACCTTAGACTTCGACGATGTCTAGAAGCCTCGCTAATCGCCGTCACCGACACCATAGAACGTAATAGTGGAAACTACAAAATTTCTAAAGCATTAGCATACATGATAGTCAACCAGGCAAAGCACCGCACAACCCAGCAACACAGGAGTCACATGATCTCATTGTCTACCCGTCCTCATCCCAACATGGCATTCTTCAGGTCACCATACGTCACTCACACCTCACTCAGGTCACCATGCGTCACTCACACTTCACTCAGGTCACCATGCGTCACTCCTCTGTATGTTAGAAGTGATCAAGGTCCCAGGACCGAAACGTTTTCTAATCAATATGTCCTAGTGTTTGCTTCCGTGTCTTTCTAAACCAACTTGCCGGTATCTATTACCAATGTTTGGCTTCACTTAGATTATTCAGCTCAGTTTGTGTCGCCGTATTACAGAATGAATATAAATTAGAGAACATATAGAGAAGGATAACTAAAATGACCCACTGTATAAGGAATCTTCCATATGAAGACAGACTTGAATCTTCACTCTCTTGAGAGACGTAGAATGAGAGAAGATATCACTGAAGTATATATAAGTGGATGATGGGCATAAACAAATAAAATACTGAGTATACCGAATCAGGTAAGAACCATAAATAACGGATTTAAGATAAATTAAGATTTGCAACGACAACTCTGGTTTTCAGAGTTGTCGTTGCGCAGAACAACCAGCCGAGTAGAGTAGTTGTAAAAAAGAAATTAGACAGATAAACAAGTGAGAAGGGATGGGTTTGATTAGTACCTGAGGTATTTAAGAGAATTCTTGTGCGGCTTTGGAAAAAGGTTGGACAAGTTGGCGGGTAGGAATGATTGGTTTAGAGAAGGACGTGCCTAGTTTGGGCCAGTAGGCCTGCTGCAGTGTTCCTGCATTCTTATGTTCTAACAGTTCTTAGCCTGAAAAATTGATTTGTGTTAAAGGAAAGATTTGCTGGCTAACCAGTCCAGCCTCTATGTACGCTATTATACAATCAACAAATAATGTAAACACTTATTATTATTATTATTATTATTATTATTACTATTATTATTATTATTATTATTATTATTATTATTATTTTATTATTATTATTATTATTATTATTATTATTATTATTATTATTATTATTATTATTATTATTATTATTATTACTATTATTGTTTTTATTATTGTTATAATTGTTTTTATTATTATTATTAATATTATTATTATTATTATTATTATTATTATTATTATTATTTTATTATTATTATTATTATTATTATTATTACTATTATTATTATTATTATTATTATTATTATTATTATTATTATTATTATTATTATTATTATTGTTTTTATTATTATTGTTAAATTGTTTTTATTATTATTATTAAATTGTTTTTATTATTATTATTAATATTATTATTATTCTTTAAAGAGGCGAAACCAATTGAAGTAAGAAAACGTTTCTTCCCACATTACTATTACAGAAACATGTTTAATATTTACAATAATACTGACCCTTACGAATTTACCGCTTACTTGGACCATAATAATCTAACTTGATCAAGATGTATCTTAGTGGTGATACTGTTGTTGTTGCAGGATGATGTTCTTGCTAGGGTGGTCGTGAACAATGTTGCAGAATGATGTTCTTGTTAGGATGGTCGTGAACAATGTTGCAGAATGATGTTCTTGCTAGGGTGGTCGTGAACAATGTTGCAGAATGATGTTCTTGCTAGGGTGGTCGTGAACAATGTTGCAGAATGATGTTCTTGCTAGGGTGGTCGTGAACAATGTTGCAGAATGATGTTCTTGCTATAGTGGTCGTGAAAAATGTTACAGAATGATGTTCTTGCTAGGATGGTCGTGAACAATGTTGCAGAATGATGTTCTTGCTATGGTGGTCGTGAACAATGTTGCTGAATGCAACATGTAGGGTTTATTTACTTTAAGTATTATGTTGGTGTTGTTTGGTTGACGTGATTCCTGCTGCCTCAGTACTCTGAATTATTTAGGTGTGTGGAGTTGTTCTAGCTACGAGGAACAGAGAGCCTTAGGCCTCGGTAAATGTCAGACTCTAGTCCTAGTGGCAGTAGGCTTGTTGTGTCTTGGGGGTTATTATTCTGTCTCCTCCCATCCCTCTCTAACCCCTCTCCGACACCTCTCTCTCTCTCTCTCTCCTTTCAGGTCTCTCTATACTTCCTCTCTCCCCCTCTCCGATCCCTCTTTGTCTCCCCTCCGATCACTCTCCTCCTCTCCAATCTTGTTCCCCTTTCGATCACTTCATTCTGATCACGCCCCATCCCCTTCGATCCTTCTCTATACCCCCTCCGATCTTTTCTCTTCCCCTCCACCCCCTCTCATCGCTTACTTTCACCCCATTCCCCCGACCTCTCTTACTCTGTCCCCTCTCCCAGCACATCTCTCTCTCTCTCTCCCTGCCCTCTCTCCTCCCCCCCCGACATCCCTCTCCCTCTACCCCCTCTCAGTGCTATGAGCAAGAGTTTTTGGAGTACAGATGGTTGGAGAGGGGTGAGGGGAGAGAGGGGTGAGGGGAGAGAGGGGTGAGGGGAGAGAGGGGTGAGGGGAGAGAGGGGTGAGGGGATAACCGAAAAGGGAGATTCTGACCCCAGTAATCTTTTATTCAGCCTCCCTGGTGACGCTGACCCCAGTGATCTTGTACTCAGCTTCCCTGGTGATGCTGACCCCAGTCGTCTTGTACTCAGCTTCCCTGGTGATGCTGACCCCAGTCATCTTGTACTCAGCTCCCTGGTGATGCTGACCCCAGTCATCTTGTACTCAGCTCCCTGGTGATGCTGACCCCAGTCATCTTGTACTCAGCTTCCCTGGTGATGCTGACCCCAGTCATCTTGTACTCAGCTCCCTGGTGATGCTGACCCCAGTCATCTTGTACTCAGCTTCCCTGGTGATGCTGACCCCAGTGATCTTGTACTCAGCTCCCTGGTGATGCTGACCCCAGTGATCTTGTACTCAGCTTCCCTGGTGATGCTGACCCCAGTGATCTTGTACTCAGCTTCCCTGGTGATGCTGACCCCAGTCATCTTGCAAAGTTTGTGTATATTACATCTGCTTATGTATGTTTTCCAACGCCTCCGTAACTCTGTCATAGCGGTTCAGCAACTGCGACAGGCAGTAGGCACCTAGCAGTAGCCACCTAGCAGTAGGCACCTAGCAGTAGCCACCTAGCAGTAGGCACCTAGCAGTAGGCACCTAGCAGCAGGCACCTAGCAGAAGGCACCTAGCAGAAGGCACCTAGCAGAAGGCACCTAGCAGCAGGCACCTAGCAGCAGATTGTGCTGCGCCATGAAATCTGTAATGTGACGTCATATTAATCTTTCGAAGATTTTTATGATGTGGGAACTTAGTGCTGCTGGTGTGTAATTCTTATCGCTCTGCTACCTCGCTTATGCAAAGGGAGGTAGTATTTACCTGGAGTCTACCTGAAGGGTGTTCCGGGGGTCAGCGCCCCCGCTTCCCAGTCCTTGACCAGGCCTCCAGGTGGATCATGGCCTGATCAACCAGGCTGTTACTGCTGGCCGCACGTAGTCCAACGTAAGGACCACGGCTACTGACTTTATGAAGTCATGGCATATAGTAAATATTTTTTTTTCTGTCGTAAGATTTCACTCAATTTTTTTTTGTGAGTGTCAGGGTGTAAATAATTAAGACGAATACCAAGTTTCATGAAAATCGGACAAAAGAAGAAAATATCAAACATCTCAGGTTGCAACATTCGTGTGTTGCAGGAGACATAATGGCGTAGGCAAAGGAAGTCTGACCACTTGTCACTAGTGAAGCAATGTCAAACGAATGGTATTAAATATATAATACGTCTTTTCTTCTTCCCCAAAAATAATATATGATGCACGAAAATTGTCCACAAATGTTGCATTGGTCGATCATGTGAGGGAAACTGAAGAGCAGTATTGCCAATATTTAATCAGATGTTTGTAAAAATGTCTTGTGAATATAGTAGTGTATAAAATGTCTTCTGAATATAGTAATGTATAAAATGTCTTGTGAATATAGTAGTGTATAAAATGTCTTCTGAATATAGTAATGTATAAAATGTCTTGTGAATATAGTAGTGTATAAAATGTCTTCTGAATATAGTAGTGTATAAAATGTCTTCTGAATATAGTAGTGTATAAAATGTCATGATGGGCTGTTCATAAACAGAGTCGCTATTGCAATAAATACTTCACTAACTTATGTTGGAGATGGAGATGCCAGAGCTTTTTTTTCACAAAGCCAGTTCAAATATGTATAAAAACCTATAAAAGGGGTCTAAAATAACTCGTACAATGTAATGCTTACTCATGGGTCCAACCTGATGACGTCATAAAATTATAATTATTGTCCAGACATGAGACTTACACCACATTTTTGGGCAATTTTTTGTAAACTTTACTTATTTTCATAATATTTCGAAATATTCTCGATGCTTGCCTAAACTCCGCTGCCACGGCCTCCCTTATGTACCTGTCCAGCTCCCTCTTGAAGACAGCCAGGGGTCTATTGGTAATTCCCTTTATACATGATGGGAGGCTGTTGAACAGTCTTGGGCCCCAGAGACTTCTTGTGTTTTCTTTTAGTGTACTAATGGTGCCCCTACTTCTCACTTGGGGTAAGTTGCACCGTCTGCCAAGTCTTTTCCTTTCGTAGCGCTATTCACTATTTTTTGGATGTTATACACTGAATTCGATAAATAACACGGCACTTTTCAAGGAATTTGAGTTGATTTTCAGGACAGTATTCGACTGTCAATAGTTGATCTTTCAGTTGCTGAGAAATTAAACCTGATAGTTTAAAAATAAATTCAATAACACTGTTCTGACTCTCAGTTTACATTGCCAAAACATGAGTGCATCACCATGTGTGCCGTTTAATAAGAGTGTATATGCAAACAATGGCAGACAAACGATCTTAACTATGCAAGACAAGCCACGGGGAGTGCAACTCTTTAGCTCATGTACTTTCACACTTCTCAGTGCGTCATCAGTAGCTGTGCAATGTTGCAGGGCAACAACTGAAGGAGTGAGGGGAAAGTTTTCCCAGAGTAGCGCAGTGCAGGTGAGGCTGTGGCAGGAGACAGCCCCGCACTGCGCTACTCTGAGAAAACGTCCCCTCATTTCTCATGTTGCTCCCTTGCAACATTGCACAGCTCCTGATGATGCACTGAGAAGTTTGAAAGTACTTGTGCTAAAGATCTGCACCCCCGTCCCCCGTGGCTTGTCTTGAAGACTGTGAACGACTCTTCAACATCGACCTCACACAAACTTGTATCTTTGTTCCTCATTCGCGTTTAAATAAATTGAACCGAGGTTCTCCACGGTTCACTGTCCCGGAAACCTGTTTTCTCTAAGAATGTGGAAAAATGTATCGAGGGAACGTTTCGCCAGCCACTGGCTTCTTCAGTCCGATACAGAGAAGAACGGTGGAAGACGAGGACTGAAGACACTGGTGGGCGAAACGTTTGCTCGATAAAGAATACCGAATGTTGGACAAGTGTTTCATTCTTCAACTTGGTGGTTTTCCAAAACCATTTCCATCATTTTTTCCCTCCAGGTGTGTCCCTCTGTGTCCCTGTGTGTCTATGTGTGTCCCTCTGTGTCCCTGTGTGTCTATGTGTGTCCCTGTGTGTCTAGGTGTGTCCCTGTGTGCCCAGGTATGTCCAGGTGTCCCTGTGTATCCAAGTGTGTCCCTGTGTGTCCCTGTGTATCCAGGTGTGTCCCTGTGTATCCAGGAGTGTCCCTGTGTGTCCCTGTGTATCCAGGTGTGTCCCTGTGTATCCAGGAGTGTCCCTGTGTATTATGGTGTGTCCCTGTGTATCCAGATGTTTCCCTATGTGTCCAGGTGTGTCCCTGTGTATCCAGGTGTGTCCCTGTGTATCAAGGGGTGACCCTGTGTGTCCATGTGTATCCAGGTGTGTCCCTGTGTGTCCAAGAGTGTCCAAGTGTGCCCCTGTGCGTCCGTGACCAGGTGTATCCAGGTATGTCCAGGTGTATCCCTATGTGTCCAGGTGTGTCCATGTGTGCCCCTGTGTGTCCAGGTGTGTCCAGGTGGGTCCAGGTGTCAAGGTGTGTCCCTGTGTGTCCAGGTGTGTCCCTGTGTATCCAGGTGTGTCCCTGTGTCCAGGTGTGTCCCTGTGTATCCAGGTGTGTCCATGTGTATCCAGGAGTGTCCCTGTGTATCCAGGTGTGTCCCTGTGTAACCAAGTGTTTCCCTATGTTTCCAGGTGTGTCCCTATGTATCCAGGTGTGTCCCTGTGTATCAAGGGGTGACCCTGTGTGTCCATGAGTATCCAGGTGTGTCCCTCTGTGTCCAGGTGTGTCCAAGAGTGTCCAAGTGTGCCCCTGTGCGTCCCTGTGACCAGGTGTATCCAGGTATGTCCAGGTGTGTCCATGTGTGCCCCTGTGTCCAGGTGTGTCCAGGTGTGTCAAGGTGTGTCAAGGTGTGTCCCTATGTGTCCAGGTGTGTCCCTGTGTATCCAGGTGTGTCAAGGTGTGTCTAGGTGTGTCCCTGTATGTCCAGGTGTATACCTGTGTATCCAGGTGTGTCCCTGTGTATCCAGGTGTTTCCCTGTGTGTCCAGGTGTGTCCAAGAGTGTCCAGGTGTGTCCAAGAGTGTCCAGGTGTGTCCAAGAGTGTCCAGGTGTGTCTCTGTGTGTTCAGGTGTGTAACTGTGTGCAGGTGTGTCCCTGGGAAGGTTGTAAACAATGATATTCATTCAGTCAGAACTTCACTGAAAGACGAAATTTTTGACTCTTGATCTTTGTTATTACAAGTGATGCTGTGTAGCACGTGTGGTGATGCTGTGTAGCACGTGTGGTGATGCTGTGTAGCAAGTGTGGTGATGCTGTGTAGCAAGTGTGGTGATGGTGATGCTGTGTAGCAAGTGTGATGGTGATGCATTGTAACAGATGTTGTGGTGGTGATGCATTGTAACATGTGGTGGTGATGCATTGTAACAGGTGTGGTGGTGTGATGATGCAGTGTAACAGGTGTGGTGGTGGTGACGCATTGTAACAGGTGTGGTTGTGATAGTGGTGATGCAGTGTAACAGGTGTGGTTTTGATGATGATACATTGTAACAGGTGTGGTGGTGGTGATGGTGATGCAGTGTAACAGGTGTGGTGGGGGTGATGCAGTGTAACAGATGTGGTGGGGGTGATGCAGTGTAACAGGTGTGGTACTAGTGGTGCTACAAGTGTTACAAGTGTGGTGGTGTTACAGGTGTTACAGTGGTGTTCTGTTAGTCAGGAGAACTGAAAAATAATGTGTGATGAAGCATGAAGGGAGGCGACGTAACGAGGAAGGGGGGCGGAGCCAGACACAGGCAACGCTGTCATAAGTTGCTGGCTGCCTGACACTGACTAGAAGGGGGGGGCGGAGCCAGACACAGGCAACGCTGTCATAAGTTGCTGGCTGCCTGACACTGACTGGGGGGCGGAGCCAGACACAGGCAACGCTGTCATAAGTTGCTGGCTACCTGACGCTGACTGGGGGGAGCCAGACACAGGCAACGCTGTCATAAGTTGCTGGCTGCCTGACGCTGGCTGGGGGGAGGGAGGTGACTGACATAGGCAACGCTGTCATAAGTTGCTGGCTGCCTGACGCTGACTGGGGGGGTCGACATCTCATGAAGAGGGGGTGATGGGGATGAGGTGGGGGGTTAGACCACACCGTGTTAACTACTCTATTGATCTGCACACCATCTGCATATCTGTGATTGGTGGTCACAGTGCCTGCCTTCACCAATTACTGGGTCTCCCTCACTCACCCCTCACACACAATGCACAGATTCCCTCATCTACCCTCTCTCAATCTCAACAATTATCAACTCTTGTACTTCCTTCCCTTATTTTGAGTTGATGGTGGCGCAGTTTGGGTCATATTTGGTTGTTTGATAGAGACGCCGGTGAGATGACGATGACTGCAGTACTCGGGTAGTTATCGCTCACCACTAACACCTTCCTGACTGTCATCATCAGTAACAACCAATGAGCTACCATGGACGCCATTGGAGGCCTCGCCATTGGTCAGTGCCGCCCCCGCACCATTGATCCACAACCATCCATCAATGCATGGGATGGAGGGGAGGGTGGAGGGGCTGGGGGGGAGGGGGCTGAGGAGAGGAGATAGGAGGGGAAAATGATCTGGGACTCCAAGAAACAGAAGAATGAGAGAACTAGGGGACACAAGCACACGGTGTGATCCCCTCACTCACACCACACACAAACAAAAAAAAAAGTGTTCTGAGTAGGTAGTCCACTAACTACCAGCCTACCACACCCTCTTACTGGTCCACTCACTACCAGCCTACCACACCCTCTTACTGGTCCACTCACTACCAGCCTACCACACCCTCTTACTGGTCCACTCACTACCAGTCTACCACACCCTCTCACTCACTGGTCCACTCACTACCAGCCTACCACACCCTCTTACTGGTCCACTCACTACCAGCCTACCACACCCTCTTACTGGTCCACTCACTACCAGTCTACCACACCCTCTCACTCACTGGTCCACTCACTACCAGTCTACCACGCTCTCTCACTCACTTGTCCACTCAATACCAGTCTACCACGCTCTCTCACTCACTTGTCCACTCAATACCAGTCTATCACACCTCGCTCACTGGTCCACTCACTACCAGCCTACCACACCCTCTAACTGGTCCACTCACTACCAGCCTACCACACCATCTTACTGGTCCACTCACTACCAGCCTACCACACCCTCTAACTGGTCCACTCACTACCAGCCTACCACACCCTCTTACTGGTCCACTCACTACCAGTCTACTACACCCTCTCACTCACTGGTCCACTCAATACCAGTCTACCACGCTCTCTCACTCACTTGTCCACTCAATACCAGTCTACCACGCTCTCTTACTCACTTATCCACTCACTACCAGTCTATCACACCTCGCTCACTGGTCCACTCACTACCAGTCTATCACACCTCGCTCACTGGTCCACTCACTACCAGTCTATCACACCTCGCTCACTGGTCCACTCACTACCAGTCTATCACACCCTCTCACTCACTAGCAGCCTACATGGTGACTGGTAGCACAGGGCTTGTGGCTACCCAGGAGACCTGCTACCCTCTCTTTCCCTTCTAGGCTCCCCTTCCAGCCTTCTCGTCCAGCCTCCCATTTCCAGCTTCCCCTTCCTTCTTTTTACCAGCCTACATATTTACCACTGACGCAGACACTCGCCACAGCTTGGCGTCGTCACTTACGGACGATGCACGATGGACATTAATAATACACGTCACTTCAGAAGACACTCAGAAACTGCAAGAAAATATAAACAAAGTCTTCTAACGTCTCGAGAAAATAACATGATGTTTAACAGTGACAAATTTCAACTGCTCAGATGTGGAAAAGAAAATGGAACACAAATTATGGAGTGTATACAAAACACAGGAATAGCGACTAATAGGAGAGGAATATGTGAGGTGCCTGAGGGTAATAATGACAACCACCCATCATTTAGAAAGAACACACTCGAAAAGGAAAATGTTGCGAGGGTCAGGAAAGTGACAGGTTGGATTATGTTTATTTTCAAAATAAGAAAATAGCGCCAGTGGTGACAATATTCACACTGGAAGACTTGTTATTTATGAACTTTGAGGTCTAGTGTGTTTACTACCAAATAGATTCTAGTATCGTCTGCAAAAGATGATACAGAGTTATGATATATATTTCCCTGTCTGTGTCGGATAAGAGAACGAAGAAGCGAACAGGGGGCAGTGCTGTGCCTTGGGGAACACCACTTTACACTGTGGCAGCCGCTGAAACTGCTCTCTTCACTACTGTTCTTTATGTTTCTCAAAGAAAAGAAAATCTGTCCACTCTTACAGTTATCAACATCACACGTGATGTGTTGCCATGATGACGCTAATCAAAGGCTTTTGCAAAAACACTCAACATTACATCAATATTTCCTGGTCTACCAGGCTGTGATGGATATGTGGGGCAGCGGGCCACCAACAGTAACAGCCTGGTTGACCAGGAGAGAGAGATACATGATAATATATACATGGAAAGTACTTGAGGGCCTGGTCCCAAATCTGCACACTGCCATAACAACATACTGGAGTGAGAGATATGGGAGAAAGTGTAAAATAAACCCAGTGAGGAGCAGGGGTGCGGTGGGGACAATACGGGAGTACTGTATTAACATCCGGGGTCCCAGACTATTCAACATCTTACCAGAAGATATCCGAAACACGGCTGGAACCAGTGTAGAAGCCTTCAAGAGGAAACTGGACAAATATCTTCACCAGGTGCCAGATCAACCAGGCTGTGATGGATATGTGGGGCAGCGGGCCTCCAGCAGCAACAGCCTGGTTGACCAGGCAAGCACCAGACGAGCCTGGCCCATGGCCGGGCTCAGAGAGTAGATACTCTCGAAACTCTTCAAAGGTATATCAAAGGTAAAGACCAGGGTAGCACCAGACGAGCCTGGCCCATGGCCGGGCTCGGAACTCATCAAAGGTATATTAACCACACAGCAAGAGTAAGACCCCCGTGCAGTGTTATGCGTACACACTGACCCAAGAGATAGTCATCAACTGTTACTGCTGTCGTCGTCACTGTTGCAGTTGTCATGGTCGTCAGTGTGAGCTGGAGCAGTTGTCATGGTCGTCACTGTGAGCTGGAGCAGTTGTCATGGTCGTCACTGTGAGCTGGAGCAGTTGTCATGGTCGTCAGTGTGAGCTGGAGCAGTAGTCATGGTCGTCAGTGTGAGCTGGAGCAGTTGTCATGGTCGTCAGTGTGAGCTGGAGCAGTTGTCATGGTCGTCAGTGTGAGCTGGAGCAGTTGTCATGGTCGTCAGTGTGAGCTGGAGCAGTAGTCATGGTCGTCAGTGTGAGCTGGAGCAGTTGTCATGGTCGTCAGTGTAAGCTGGAGCAGTAGTCATGGTCGTCAGTGTGAGCTGGAGCAGTTGTCATGGTCGTCAGTGTGAGCTGGAGCAGTTGTCATGGTCGTCAGTGTGAGCTGGAGCAGTTGTCATGGTCGTCAGTGTGAGCTGGAGCAGTTGTCATGGTCGTCAGTGTGAGCTGGAGCAGTTGTCATGGTCGTCACTGTGAGCTGGAGCAGTAGTCATGGTCGTCAGTGTGAGCTGGAGCAGTTGTCATGGTCGTCAGTGTGAGCTGGAGCAGTTGACATGGTCGTCACTGTGAGCTGGAGCAGTTGTCATGGTCGTCAGTGTGAGCTGGAGCAGTTGTCATGGTCGTCAGTGTGAGCTGGAGCAGTTGTCATGGTCGTCACTGTGAGCTGGAGCAGTTGTCATGGTCGTCAGTGTGAGCTGGAGCAGTTGTCATGGTCGTCAGTGTGAGCTGGAGCAGTTGTCATGGTCGTCAGTGTGAGCTGGAGCAGTTGTCATGGTCGTCAGTGTGAGCTGGAGCAGTTGTCATGGTCGTCAGTGTGAGCTGGAGCAGTTGTCATGGTCGTCACTGTGAGCTGGAGCAGTTGTCATGGTCGTCAGTGTGAGCTGGAGCAGTAGTCATGGTCGTCAGTGTGAGCTGGAGCAGTTGTCATGGTCGTCAGTGTGAGCTGGAGCAGTTGTCATGGTCGTCAGTGTGAGCTGGAGCAGTTGTCATGGTCGTCAGTGTGAGCTGGAGCAGTTGTCATGGTCGTCAGTGTGAGCTGGAGCAGTTGTCATGGTCGTCACTGTGAGCTGGAGCAGTTGACATGGTCGTCAGTGAGCTGGAGCAGTTGTCATGGTCGTCACTGTAAACTGACACAGTTGTCATGGTCGTCACTGTAAACTGACACAGTTGTCATGGTCGTCACTGTATACTGACACAGTTGTCATGGTGGTCACTGTAAACTGACACAGTTGTCATGGTGGTCACTGTAAACTGACACAGTTGTCATGGTCGTCACTGTAAACTGACACAGTTGTCATGGTCGTAAGTGTGAGCTGACACAGTTGTCATGGTCGTCACTGTAAACTGACACAGTTGTCATGGTCGTCACTGTAAACTGACACAGTTGTCATGGTCGTCCGTGTGAGCTGACACAGTTGTCATGGTCGTCACTGTAAACTGACACAGTTGTCATGGTCGTCACTGTAAACTGACAGTTTTCATGGTCGTCAGTGTGAGCTGACACAGTTGTCATGGTCGTCACTGTAAACTGACACAGTTGTCATGGTCGTCACTGTAAACTGACACAGTTGTCATGGTCGTCACTGTAAACTGACACTAGTTAGAATTCACCCAGAATACAAACGAAGGGAACCCTTACGAAATTATCTTGGATCGTGGAGGGTCTGGCGCCTGGTCTGGCGCCACATACCAAATATCAAGGAATGCACCAGCCACGCCACATTGTTCCAGACTATGGAACAAAACTCTTCTCCAGGCTGAGGGACTGACCACCTCAAAACTACGTCTTCAACGACTGATGACATCGTCTTCACATCTCTACTGCCTCTGCTAACTCTTCTATACTTAACTGAAGAAGTCTACTGTGTAGGCGTTTCTGAATAAAGATACCTAACTATTACAAAATTATTTCCGCACTCTCAGTTACACTGCCTCAGTGCTAGACTAGTGACGCCACACAACTCCCAGTCACCTGTCCCATACGTGTCCACTTGCCGTTCACTTCGCGTCCACGTAAGACCTGACACTGTTTTTTTATGGAACGTCACCACACTATAAATACTTTAAATTACAAAGTTCTGGCGGCGACACCGCCAGGTTACACCTGCTTGCCATAATCACCTAGCAGCAGGCATCTAGCAGCAGGCCCCTAGCAGAAGACACCTAGCAGCAGGCACCTAGCAGCAGGCACCTAGCAGAAGACACCTAGCAGTAGGCACCTAGCAGCAGGTACCTAGCAGCAGGCACCTAGAAGCAGGCACCTAGCAGCAGGCACCTAGCAGCAGGCACCTAGCAGCAGGCACCTAGCAGCAGGCACCTAGCAGCAGGCACCTAGCAGCAGGCACCTAGCAGCAGGCACCTAGCAGCAGGCACATAGCAGTAGGCACCTAACAGTAGGCACCTAGTAGCAGGCACCTAGTAGCAGGCACCTAGTAGCAGGCACCTAGCAGCAGATACCTAGTAGCAGGCACCTAGCAGCAGGCACCTAGCAGCAGGCACCTAGCAGAAGACACCTAGCAGCAGGCACCTAGCAGAAGACACCTAGCAGTAGGCACCTAGCAGCAGGTACCTAGCAGCAGGCACCTAGAAGCAGGCACCTAGCAGCAGGCACCTAGCAGCAGGCACCTAGCAGCAGGCACCTAGCAGTAGGCACCTAGCAGTAGGCACCTAGTAGCAGGCACCTAGTAGCAGGCACCTAGCAGTAGGCACCTAGCAGAAGGCACCTAGTAGCAGGCACCTAGTAGCAGGCACCTAGCAGCAGGCACCTAGCAGTAGGCACCTAGCAGCAGGCACCTAGCAGCAGGCACCTAGCAGTAGGCACCTAGCAGCAGGCACCTAGCAGCAGGCACCATTATAAGGAAGAATAATAAACACGTACATATAATAACGTAGAAAACACTAAACAGTTTATAGTGTATTATGTGACAAGTTAACGTGACTGTAGTAACTGATTTAGTAACGCCACTGTCAGCTTAGTAACATCACTGTCAGCTTAGTAACATCACTGTCAGCTTAGTAACATCACTGTCAGCTTAGTAACATCACTGTCAGCTTAGTAACATCACTGTCAGCTTAGTAACATCACTGTCAGCTTAGTAACATCACTGCCAGCTTAGTAACATCACTGTAAGCTTAGTAACATCACTGTAAGCTTAGTAACATTGCTGTCAGCTTAGTAACATCACTGTAAGCTTAGTAACATCACTGTAAGCTTAGTAACATTGCTGTCAGCTTAGTATTATCACTGTCAGCTTAGTAACATCACTGTAAGCTTAGTAACATTGCTGTCAGCTTAGTAACATTACTCTCAGCTTATTAACGCTAAAACAGTTTAATAACGCCCCTGTCAGCTTAGTAACACCACTAACAGCTTAGTAACACTACTATCAGCTTAGTAATGCCAATAACAACTTATCACGATTATCAGCTTAGTAACGCCACTATCAGCTTAGTAACACCACTGTCAGCCTAGTAACGCCACCATCAGCTTAGTAACACCACTGTCAGCCTAGTAACGCCACTATCAGCTTAGTAACGCCACTATCAGCTTAGTAACACCACTGTCAGCCTAGTAACGCCGCCATCAGCTTAGTAACACCACTGTCAGCCTAGTAACGCCACTATCAGCTTAGTAACACCACTACCTGTGTATAGGTCAGGCACAGTAACAACACCGCCAGTTTATTAACGTCACGTTCAACGTAATAACGTCACTAGTGGCGTTATTACGTGTCAACGTAGTAACGCCACTAGTGGAGTAATAACGCCACTTTCAACTTAATAACGTATTAACGTCACAAGTAACGCAGTAACGCCACTAGTGGAGTAATAACGTAACCAAAGTGGTTATGTCAATACGACGTTACTAAAGTCAGTAGCGATGCTAGTAACGACCGTTACCCAGTGCGCGCCTCAGCCCGGCGTGACAATGTACCAGTTAATTATGGCGTGACAGCGTTACTAGGCCAGGGTGTTGTGGCCAGTGTTGGGGCCAGAGTGTTGTGGCCAGGGTATAGGGGCCAGGGTGTTGAGGCCAGTGTTGGGGCCAAGGTGTTGTGGTCAGGGTGTTGGGGTCAAAGTGTAGGGGCCAGGGTGTTGTGGCCAGAATGTTTGGAGTCAGGGTATAGGGGCCAGGGTGTGACCAGTGTTGGGGCCAAGGTGTTGTGGCCAGGGTGTTGTGGACAGTGTTGGGGCCAGGGTGTTGGGTCAGGGTGTTGTGGCCGGGATGTAGTGGTCAGAATGTAGGGGTCAGGGTGTAGGGGCCAGGGTGTTGTAGCCAGAGTGATGGGGTCAGGGTGTCTGGGCAAGGGTGTCTGGACCAGGGTGTAGAGGCCAGGGTGTCTGGACCAGGGTGTAGAGGCCAGGGTGTCTGGACCAGGGTGTAGGGGCCAGGGCGTCTGGATTAGGGTATAGGGGCTAGGGTGTCTGGGCCAAGGTGTAGGGGCCAGGGTGTCTGGACCAGGGTGTAGGGGCCAAGGTGTCTGGACCAGGGTGTAGGGGCCATGGTGTAGAGGCCAGGGTGTCTGGACCATGGTGTAGGGGCCAGAGTATCTGGGCCAGGGTGTCTGGACCAGGGTGTAGGGGCCAGAGTATCTGGGCCAGGGTGTCTGGACCAGGGTATAGGGGCCAGGGTGTCTTTGTCCAAGGTGTAGGGGCCAGAGTATCTGGGCCAGGGTGTCTGGACCAGGGTGTCTGAACCACGGTGTTGGGGCCAGGGTGTTTGTTCCAGGGTGTCTGAGCCAGGTTGTTTTTTCCAGGGTGTCTGGTCCAGGGTATTTGGTCCAGTGTGTATGGGTCAGGGTATCTGGTCCAGGGTGTCTGATTCAGGGTGTCTGGTCCAGGGTATCTGGTCCAGGGTGTCTGGTCCAGGGTGTCTGGGCCAGGGTATCTGTGCCAGGGTGTCTGGTCCAGGGTGTCTGGTCCAGGGTGTCTGGTCCAGGGTGTCTAGACCAAGGATGTTGTGGCCTCCCTCCACTTCCCTGTTCGTCTAGGTCCTTCAAGTCCCTGTTCTTGTGGGACCCCTAACTTCATTCTCATAGGCCTCAACATCGTACTAGGGTGTGTAGGCCTCTCACTCCATTCTCATAGGCCACAACACAGCGCCATTCACAGGAGCGGACACAGCGCCCCGTGACAGCCCGAGGCTATTTTGATGTAAATCTCTACATAAATGAGCCTTATTGTTGAGCCTACCATAAAAAAATATAGATTATTGGAGGACACAGACTTCTGCCATGACCTATTAGAGAGCTACAGCTCCAGGAACCAGCGTGGTACCTTTATCACCTCTGTTCTGACGTCGGTGGTACAGCTCTCAGTCGGCACTACCAAAATAGAGTGTCTGCTGTATTGCAATAATGTCTGCTGTGTCGCACTAGTGTATGCTCTATTGCACTAATGTCTGTTGTGTCGCACCAGTGTCTGCTGTGTTGCACCAGTGTCTGCTGTGGTTCACCAATGTCTGCTGTGCTGAACCAGTGTCTGCTGTGGTTCACTAGTGTCTGCTGTGTTGCACCAGTGTCTGCTGTGTTGCACCGCAC
The DNA here is from genome assembly GCA_009830355.1 of Cherax destructor. Classification (NCBI taxonomy): domain Eukaryota; kingdom Metazoa; phylum Arthropoda; class Malacostraca; order Decapoda; family Parastacidae; genus Cherax; species Cherax destructor. The sequence continues at coordinate 30,985 of WNWK01002654.1, forward strand.
CAGTGTCTGCTGTGGTTCACCAGTATCTGCTGTGTTGCACCAGTGTCTGCTGTGGTTCACTAGTGTCTGCTGTGTTGCACCAGTGTCTGCTGTGTTGCACCAGTGTCTGCTGTATTGCACCAGTGTCTGCTGTATTGCACCCGTGTCTGCGTGCTAACCCTACGTCGTCTCCCTCTGTGAAAACCAGAGGCAGATTTTTTCAAAATTGTGGAAACGGTCTCACAGCAGTGAACTCGACAGCAGAGTTCCTCCCCTTCCCCTGCCTTCCCCTGCCTTCCCCCTGCCACCCGTCTCCCCATTTTTTGCTGGAATTACCCAAGTTTATCAATGGGGCAGATGCCCAGGCAGATGCCAAGGGTCGTCAGTATCCACAACTCCTCCATCGATGTCTCTCACTTGGTAAATACTCTTGGCTGTAAATAATATTCCCGTTGACGTTGCAATATTACTGTAGCTGATCTAAAGTTTTGTAATATCGAAGAGTGTTTGTTTACTTAGTGTTGGGCAGAGCAGCAGTGGGCAAGAGGAGCGTTCCCAGCCTCGTGCCCAGGACCCCGCTACTTCGACCCACCACTGGGGGACCTTTGGAGCGGGTGGTAAAAAAGAGGTTCTGGTAAAGGGTGGGGGGAAGGGGGTAGGAAGGGTAGACAACCCGTGCCCGTCGCGTGGTCAAAGAGCGAGGGGCAGGCCTGGGTAGCACAATACTGACAGGCGGCTTTGTCCGGAGAGGGTTGTCGTGGTCCTTTGATTCCGCCAGGCTGGGCGCGCCTGGTAGTTACATTACGAGGCTGGTCGTTATACCTAACACGTGGGACAACTCCTTCCCCTCCAGGGTTAGAAAGGCTTTAATTGGGCGACCTTCCATGCCCCTCCCCTCCGGTGGACGACGGGGCACGGGATAGGGTCAGTGGCGGTGCGGGGCGGGGCATACAGCAGAGGGCATTTCGGGTAGGTAGGGGTGAGGACGGCTCCCTGTTTTTTATATCACTTGTGGAGCGCCGGCGGCAGGTCGCGTGCGCTGGATACTCTAGCCACACTACCTGAGTCTCTGCTTACTGTGTCTAGTGAAGACTCAAGTGATGAAGTGTTCTGCGGTGCTGCGGTGCGGTGTTCAGTGCTTAGTGACATCCCAGTGTGCAGTGCTCAAGAAAATAATAGTGTGGTGATCAGTAATATCCTAGTGTACAGTGTTGTGGCAGGCCAGTGTCTGGTGTTGGTGACTGACGACCAGGTTATAACTGACGAGGTGATAACTATTCTGTCATACCAGTAACAAGTCTTGTGAAACTTTAAAGACTGAGAGAACACCGTACATGAGGCACACCAGGAGTGTGTCCACGGACGAGGTGTAGAGGAGTGTAAGACCAACAGCAGCCTCATGATAGCCACCATCCCGGTGGAGGCGTCGGAGGCTTCATGCAGCATCCTACAAGGTGTGTGTTTAGGTCCTTCTCTAATTCCCTGTGTGTGGGGATGGATGGGAGGGCACGAATGTCAACATAGTAGGATGTGAGGAGCTTTTATGACGATGTTCGTTATTTCAGGAGTAGTTTGCCATGCCTGTGTGCGGTAGAACTGCTCAAGTGTGTGTACTCACTGAGCTATGTTTACGGAAGTCGAGACTTAGCTCCTGGCTCCGCCTCCTAGCCTATTGTAATTGGCATCACAGATTTATGGCCTCTTGGGCCTTTTCATATCTACTCTTGAAGTAATTAGTGTACTGACTTTACCTCCACCATTGCCTCATCCAAGTCATTCTACTTTTCAACCAGCCTGAGATTAAAGAAATATTTCTTTACATCTCTATGGCTCATCTGTATCTTCAGTTTTCATGTCTCCTTTATCCTGGCACTCCTAGTTCAATCTCACACTATCTGTCCTATCAACTCCCCTTAAGATTTTCTTTCTCGTGTTGACTTTCCTTGTCCTTCTCTACGTCAAGGTCGTCAGGTTCAGTTCCTTCATGTTCTTCATAGTGTATTTCTCTCAGGTATGATACCTGCGAAGTTGCAATCCTTTCGGACTTTTCCACTTTCCTCACGTGCTTGATATGGGCTCCATGCTGGGGCAACACACTCAGTGATTGGCCTAACATATGTTGTATATAATGTTATTAAGAATACTTTATTCTAGTTCCTGGATGCTACCCTGAGGTATGTTAATGTTGGGTATGCCTTACTCTTTTTCTCTGCCATTGTCTCCAACATGTAAATCATTGTCCTATTTGTTATTCTCGTTGTACTCTGATCACACTCTTACTGCTTTCTAGTCTAGCTCTTTTTATACTTCACTCTTGGAGACACCACTCTAGGATTCTCCGTGGAGTGCTGAGGTGTTTTCTGAACTTTTTGCTAAATAGGTGACCCGTATCCTGTTCCATTCTTCTGCTTCTCGTTTCTGTCTGTGCTTCTGCAGTCCTCCATCCTTGATATAGACTGTGTCGAATTTGCAAGATTCACTCGGCTTCACTTTTCTGAGTTCCTTCTTCCTGGTCTCCTGGACAGAACTCACAATGGTCTTGTCTTCCCGTCTACATATGTTCCTGCTGATAAAAAAAAAAATATTTTGCTAGTATCTCTTCCAGCTCCTATTTCTTCCATCAGGTCTTCAACTTGTTCCTGGTGTCTGTTTATGTTCCTCCCGAGTTCCCTTACTTCACTTAACCCGAGCACCATGACTGTGCTGTGCCTCATCTTCTAACCATCTACCTCTCGTCAATGCTTCCCTCTCCTCCTTTAGTTCCTCAGGGTCATTTAAAATTTCTATTGTGTTTTCCCCTCCTGTCTCTGGTCTACCTCCTGCTGACTGACTACTAAGTCTTCCTGCTTCCTGCCTTAGCACCATTACTTCATTTCTACGGCCATTCACTCTCTTCAATCTTTCCTTTTTCCTTCAGTTTTTTCCATCAATTTCCTCGTTCTTTCTTCTGCTTCCTCTTTAATCTTGATAAATATCTCTTCAGGCTTTATTTCATGCACATCGGGTAACTCTTTCTCCCCATCTTCTACAGTACCAGCTTTGCCAATTCCTAGATGGCACATTCGCCAACCTGGATCTCATTTCTTTCTCCAGTCATTCCATCAACTACACTCCTAGTGGTCATTCCTTTTTTACCTGACTGTTCCTCGACCTCCAGTTGTGGTTGACCTTGTTGTACCCTGTACACCCTTCTTGATCACCTTGTTTGTTCTTGTTATTGTTGTAGTTTCCTCTCAGTACACCAGTGTTGAGGTAGCAATGTCAATATTGGAGAATATAGCGGCGTTGTATGGTGATGTGTGTTGTTTCAAGAGTAGTTTGTTAGTGCCTGTGTGCTAGAACTGCCCTAATGTGTGTGTGTGTGCTAGAGCTGCCCTAGTGTGTGTGTGTGTGTGCTAGAGCTGCCCTAGTGTGTGTGTGTGTGCTAGAACTGCCCTAGTGTGTGTGTGCTAGAACTGCCCTAGTGTGTGTGTGCTAGAACTGCCCTAGTGTGTGTGTGTTAGAACTGCCCTATGTGTGTGTGTGTGTGTGTGTGTGTGTGTGTGTGTGTGTGTGTGTGTGCTAGAGCTGCCCTAGTGTGTGTGTGTGTGTGTGTGTGTGTGCTAGAACTGCCCTAGTGTGTGTGTGTGTGCTAGAACTGCCCTAGTGTGTGTGTGTGTGCTAGAGCTGCCCTAGTGTGTGTGTGTGTGCTAGAACTGCCCTAGTGTGTGTGTGCTAGAACTGCCCTAGTGTGTGTGTGCTAGAACTGCCCTAGTGTGTGTGTGTGTGCTAGAGCTGCCCTAGTGTGTGTGTGTGTGTGTGTGTGTGCTAGAACTGCCCTAGTGTGTGTGTGTTAGAACTGCCCTAGTGTGTGTGTGTGTGTGAGTGTGCTAGAACTGCCCTAGTGTGTGTGTGCTAGAGCTGCCCTATGTGTGTGTGTGTGTGTGTGTGTGCTAGAACTGCCCTAGTGTGTGTGTGTGCTAGAACTGCCCTAGTGTGTGTGTGCTAGAGCTGCCCTAGTGTGTGTGTGTGTGCTAGAACTGCCCTAGTGTGTGTGTGCTAGAACTGCCCTAGTGTGTGTGCTAGAACTGCCCTAGTGTGTGTGTGTTAGAACTGCCCTAGTGTGTGTGTGTTAGAACTGCCGTAGTGTGTGTGTGTGTGTGTGTGCTAGAACTGCCCTAGTGTGTGTGCTAGAACTGCCCTAGTGTGTGTGTGTGTGCTAGAGCTGCCCTAGTGTGTGTGTGCTAGAACTGTCATAGTGTGTGTGTGCTAGAACTGCCCTAGTGTGTGTGCTAGAACTGCCCTAGTGTGTGTGCTAGAACTGTCCTAGTGTGTGTGTGCTAGAACTGTCATAGTGTGTGTGTGCTAGAACTGCCCTAGTGTGTGTGCTAGAACTGCCCTAGTGTGTGTGTGTGCTAGAACTGCCCTAGTGTGTGTGTGTTAGAACTGCCCTAGTGTGTGTGTTAGAACTGTCATAGTGTGTGTGTGCTAGAACTGCCCTAGTGTGTGTGCTAGAACTGCCCTAGTGTGTGTGCTAGAACTGCCCTAGTGTGTGTGCTAGAACTGTCCTAGTGTGTGTGCTAGAACTGCCCTATGTGTGTGTGTGCTAGAACTGCCCTAGTGTGTGTGTGCTAGAACTGCCCTAGTGTGTGTGCTAGAACTGCCCTAGTTGTGTGTGCTAGAACTGCCCTAGTGTGTGTGTCTAGAACTGCCCTAGGGGTGTGTGCTAGAACTGCAATAGTGTGTGTGTGCTAGAACTGCCCTAGTGTGTGTGTGCTAGAACTGCCCTAGTGTGTGTGTGCTAGAACTGCCCTAGTGTGTGTGCTAGAACTGCCCTAGTGTGTGTGTGCTAGAACTGCCCTAGTGTGTGTGTGCTAGAACTGCCCTAGTGTGTGTGCTAGAACTGCCCTAGTGTGTGTGTGCTAGAACTGCCCTAGTGTGTGTGTGTGCTAGAACTGCCCTAGTGTGTGTGTGCTAGAACTGCCCTAGTGTGTGTGTGCTAGAACTGCCCTAGTGTGTGTGTGCTAGAACTGCCCTAGTGTGTGTGTGCTAGAACTGCCCTAGTGTGTGTGTGTGTGTGTGTGTGTGTGTGTGTGCTAGAACTGCCCTAGTGTGTGTGTGCTAGAACTGCCCTAGTGTGTGTGTGCTAGAACTGCCCTAGTGTGTGTGTGTGTGTGTGTGTACTAGAACTGCCCTAGTGTGTGTGTACTAGACGCTCTTTATCGTATTTCTTCGTAAAGTAAATATTATATTACTCTCTAGATTGTTCCACTTCCTAACAACTTTAAGGCTAAAGAAATATTTCCTAACATCCTTGTGACTCATCTTAGTTTTCAACTTCCAGTTGTGTCCTCATCTTCGTGTGTGCCAGCTATGTAACATTCTGTCCCTGTTACCTTGTCAATTACTCTCAGTACTTTATACGTCGTTATCATATCCCCCTATCCCTCCTCTCCTCCAGTGTCATCAGGTTGAGTTTCCTTAACCTCTCTCCATAGGGTATATTCCTTAGCGCCGGGACTAGTCTTGTTGCTAACTTTTGCACTTTCTCTAATTTACTGACGTGCTTGACCAGGTGTGGGTTCCAAACTGGTGCTGCATACTCCCGTATGGGCCTGACGTACACGGTGTACAGTGTTGTGAATGACTCCTTAGATGTCGAAAAGCTATTCTTAGGTTTGGCAGGCGCCCATATGCTGCAGCAGTTATTTGGTTGATGTGCGTCTCAGGAGATGTGTTTGGTATGATACTCACCCCAAGATCTTTTTTCTTGAGTGAGGTTTGTAGCCTTTGACCCCTGAGCCTGTACTTCATCTGCGGTCTTCTCTGTCCTTCTCCAAGATTCATAACTTCGCACTTGGTGGGGTTAAACTCCTGGAGCCAATTGTCAGCCCAGGCTTGCAGCCTGTCCAGATCCCTTTGTAGTCTTTCATTACCCTCGCCCTCTTGTATTCTCCTCATAAGTTTCACGTCGTCTGCGACAGGGACACCCTAGACACTCCATTCCGTCACGTCATTCACATCTGCAAGAAACAGCACCGGGCTTAGGACTGACCCTTGTGGAACCCCGCTCTACACATGCACCAGCTCCGACACCTCGTCACCTACTATCACTCGTTGCTTCCTTCCTCTCAGGTATTCCTTGATCCATTGTAGTGCCTTCCATGTTAAACCTGTCTGCTCCTCTAGCTTTTGAAACAGTCTCTTGTGCGGTATGTCGTAATCATGTCTCCTCTTGTTCTTATCTATGCCAAGGTGGTCAGATTTAGATTCTTCAATCATTCTTCATTTTACATTCCTCTCAGTTCTGGTAATATTCTGACTGGAAAACCTTTGGACCTTTTCCAGCTTCTGAACAGACTTGACAAGGTGTGGGCACCATGCTAGGGCAGCACACTCTGTATCTAATATATATATATATATATATATATATATATATATATATATATATATATATATATATATATATATATATATATATATATATATATATATAATATATGCAAAAAGATCACAGTAAACAGGTGATATCAAAATATCAAAACAATCACTATGAAAACTGAAGATCCAAGCGCTTGGATCTTCATTATCAGACTATGGTTCCTTGATAGTATAGTCACACTTAATTATTTCATAGTGTTTATATATATATATATATATATATATATATATATATATATATATATATATATATATATATATATATATATATATATATATATATATATATATATATATCTTGTGTGAACTCCTGAAGAATTCTTTGTTCAAGTTCCTAAATGCTGTGACAGTTCCTAAATGCTGAGGCAGTTTGTGCAGTTTATGTGTAATTCTGGCAGTATGTCTACTAGATCCTACACACAAACAACTCGCACTCAGGAGAATGAAACTTATGACAAAGTTTCGGTCCAACCTGGACCATTAACTCGTGTGTGTGACGAGTTAATGGTCCAAGTCGGACCGAAACGTCGTCATAAGATTCATTCTGTGTGCGAGTTGTTGGTGCATTGTTCCTGTCACGGTATTTTTCCTTTTTTATTCTTTATTTACCTTCGTCTTTTTTTTTTCTTCATTAAGATTTTCAGTTTATCTCCTTCCATTCTGTCCGTCCACTCTCACTTTCTCCAAATATGTTTGTTCCACTTGGATTTGAGAAGTCACTTGATGAACATCATCTGCAGTCTGTTGAAGTCTCCCTGGAGCTTACCACTGTCCTCTCCTCATTCTTCTCATTAGTTTTAAATCATCTGCAAACAGTAACACGTAACACTCAATCTAATTCTGGCAGGACTTTGATTATGTATCAGGAACAGCAGCGGTCCAAATATTGTCCCTTGGAGGACCCCTGTAACTCTCATTCTGATGTCTCATATCTTATTGTTACTCTGCTGCCTTCTCTGCCCACTGCAGCACTCTGCCGCCTCTAATCTCTCTGTCTCCTCTTCTCATTTCTCCACTGAACTCTGATGCAGTATTGTGCTAAATACTTTGTTGCAATCCAAGAGGCTGTACTCCACCCAACCTAGTATTTCTTGTTAGATGTGCTACCATCCACAGGATGGATGTGAGGTGCACAATAAACTAGCCACTACCATCCACAGGATGGATATGAGGTGCACAATAAACTAGCCGCTTTGCATGACAAAATCTTCCCTCTCCGTGACTCTTGTTAGAGAACTCCACAACGTTCGCAACAGTATTTTTACTCTTTCTAAATCCGTGCTGGTTTTTTCTAGAGAATCTTTTCTCCAAATGATGTTGTTGTTGGTGTTATTGTGTGTGTGTGTGTGTGTGTGTGTATACTCACCTAGTTGTGGTTGCAGGGGTCGAGTCATAGCTCCTGGCCCCGCCTCTTCACTGGTCGCTACTAGGTACTCTCGTTCTGCTCCATGAGCTTCATCATACCTCTTCCTAAAACTATGTATGGATCCTGCCTCCAATATGTCACTTTCCAGACTGTTTCACTTCCTGACAACTCTATGACTAAAGAAATACTTCCCAACATCGACTTCAACTTCCAATTGTGACCCCTTGTCGCTGTGTCTCATCTCTGGAACATCCTGTCTCCGTACACCTTGTCAATTCCTCTCAGTATTTTATATGTTATCATATTCCCCCTATCTCTCCTGTCCTCCAGTGTCGTCAGGTCGAGTATCCTTAATTTCTTCTCGTAGGACATACCCCTTAGTTCCGGAACTAGTCTTGTTGCAAACCTTTGCACTTTCTCTAATTTCTTGACGTGCTTGACCAGGTGTTTGTTTCAAACTGGTGCTACATACTTCAATATGGGCCGGACATACACGGTGTACAGAGTCTTGAACGATTCCTTACTGAGGTGTAGGAACGCTACTCTTAGGTTTGCCAGGCGCCCATATGCTGCAGTAGTTATTTAGTTGATGTTCGCCTAAGGAGATGTGCTCGATACTATACTCACCCCAAGATCCTTTTCTTTGGATGAGTTTTGCAGTCATTGGCTCCCTAGGCTGTACTCTGTGATCTTCTTTGCCCTTCCCCGGCCTTCATGACTTTGCATTTGGTGGGATTAAATTCCAGGAGCCAGTTGCTGAACCAGGCTTGCACCCTGTCCAAGTCCCTTTGTAGTCCTGCCTGATCCTCATCCAATTGAATTCTTATTAACCTCACATCATCTGCAAACAGGGACACTTCTGAGTCTGACTCTGACACCTCGTAACGTACCATGACTCGTTGTTGCTTCCCTGACAGGTATTCTCTGATCTATTGCAGTGCCTTTCCTGTTATGCGTGCTTGATCCTCTAGCTTTTGCACTAATCTCTTGTGTGGAACCGTGTCGAAAGCCTTCTTGCAGTCCAAGAAAATGCAATCTACCCACCCCTCTCTGTGTATGTGTGTGTATGTTTTTCCTCTATTTGTATTCACCTATTTGTAGTTGCAGGGGTCGATTCACAGCTTCTGGCCCCGCCTCTTCACTGGTCGCTACTAATATAATAATAATAATAATAATAATATCTTTATTTACTACAAGTACATGTACATGCTATACAGGCCTAGCTGATATCAGTGACATACTACTATATAGAAATCCGCTTGTTTTACAGAGCATTTCGGGCAAATTAGGTCAGGTTTGTCCCAGGATGCGACCCACACCAGTCGACTAACATCCAGGTACCCATTTTACTGATGGGTGAACATAGATAACCGGTGTAAGAAAACACGCCCAATGTTTCCACCCCTTCGCCGGGAATCGAACCCGGACGCTCACCGTGTGAAGCGAGAGCTTTTGCCACCAGGCCACGGGGCACCGTGGTTCACTCTCTCCCCCATGAGCTTTATCGTCTCTCTACGTGTATCTATTTACAGCAGCACAGTTAAGGTCGTGTTGTATCGTCTTCAGTGTTCATTGTGTTTCTTCTTTATTTATCCATGGTTGTAGCACTTACTATTTCCTCTTGAAATCTCTTCCATTTCTGTAAGTTCCATTGTGATGACACTCCTTGTAATGCTCCTTCAGCACGCGTTCAACTTGCAAATTTCAGTCTCTTGTTCTCCGTGTTTATTGCGCCAAGATGACTTTATATATTGTTCCATATTCTTGTCTGGCCTCATATAACAACAAAAGAAAGGAGGAGTACATCAATGGGACTTCTGACCCATTATAGGTACGTCTAACTCAACACCAAACACACCCACTCATGTACCATCCAGCTTATATTTACAAGTACTCAATGTTGTGACTTTAACTTGGTTCTGGCAGTTTGTTCCACTTATACTCACGTCTCTTACTAAACCAGTTCTCTTATTTCCTTATTAAACCTAAATTTGTTCAACTTGGACCCACTGTTGAGAGTTGTGTCTTGGTGAGATATTGTCATCACTTTATATTACTCTTCCTTCCTAGTTATCATATATTCTCTCTTGTCCCTACTCAACGAGTTCATCTCCTCGTCCTTACAGTCACTTTAACTACTAAACTGAACCTTTGACAATTAGGTTGACTTTTATCATGACTGTTTCCAGAGTAGTGACACCTGTCACGTGCTGAGGTGGGTAACTCGTCCCATGGCTCGGTTGGTAGCGCACTCACCTCACACTGACTGTCCGGTGTTCCATCCCATGTTTCCTTACACCTGCTGCCCCCTGTTAACCTGCTAGTAAGTAGGTACCTGGGTGTTAGTCCCCTGGTGTGGGCGGCATCCTGGGGAAGGGGTTAGTATACCTTAGACAGTGCTCAGGAAGGATAGCAACTTTTACAGTGTAAAACTGATCAGTGTAAAACTTATCAGTGTAAAACTGATCAGTGTAAAACTGATCAGTGTAAAACTGATCAGTGTAAAACTGATCAGTGTAAAACTGATCAGTGTAAAACTGATCAGTGTAAAACTGATCAGTGTAAAACGATCTAAAACGATCAGTGTAAAACTGATCAGTGTAAAACTGATCAGTGTAAAACTGATCAGTGTAAAACTGATCAGTGTAAAAAATAAAAAGTTATTTAATTAACGTCTAACTAACGCAAAAAAAATTGCTGATTACATTTCTTAATTTATCTAGTCCTTGGTTCATCTTCCTCTCTCATATTTCCTTCTAATTATTTATACTTATCAATCTTCCATCGCTATGATCTTAGCTTTTTATTTACCAGTTCCTAATTTATCGTCACGATTTTTCTCTCATTTTTTTTAACTGGCGGCTTATTTATATTTATTAGTCAGAGTTTTCAGCTTTGTTTTGGATTTCTATCCCAAGATTATCAACCTAATATATATATTTCTCAGAGTTCTGATCAAGTAGGCTGTGTTGTAAGAGTACTAACAGCCCTCCACCTTCCTTGTTGTAAGAGTACTAACAACCCTCCACCTTGTAAGAGTACTAACAACCCTCCACCTTGTTGTAAGAGTACTAACAACCCTCCACCTTGTTGTAAGAGTACTAACAGTCCTCCACCTTGTTGTAAGAGTACTAACAGTCCTCCACCTTGTTGTAAGAGTACTAACAGTCCTCCACCTTGTTGTAAGAGTACTAACAACCCTCCACCTTGTTGTAAGAGTACTAACAGTCCTCCACCTTGTTGTAAGAGTACTAACAGTCCTCCACCTTGTTGTAAGAGTACTAACAGTCCTCCACCTTGTTGTAAGAGTACTAACAACCCTCCACCTTGTTGTAAGAGTACTAACAGTCCTCCACCTTGTTGTAAGAGTACTAACAGTTCTCCACCTTGTTGTAAGAGTACTAACAGTCCTCCACCTTGTTGTAAGAGTACTAACAGTACTCCACCTTGTTGTAAGAGTACTAACAGTCCTCCACCTTGCTGTAAGAGTACTAACAGTCCTCCACCTTGTTGTAAGAGTACTAACAGTCCTCCACCTTGTTGTAAGAGTACTAACAGTCCTCCACCTTGTTGTAAGAGTACTAACAGTACTCCACCTTGTTGTAAGAGTACTAACAGTCCTCCACCTTGTTGTAAGAGTACTAACAGTCCTCCACCTTGTTGTAAGAGTACTAACAGTCCTCCACCTTGTTGTAAGAGTACTAACAACCCTCCACCTTGTTGTAAGAGTACTAACAGTCCTCCACCTTGTTGTAAGAGTACTAACAACCCTCCACCTTGTTGTAAGAGTACTAACAGTCCTCCCCTTGTTGTAAGAGTACTAACAGTCATCCACCTTGTTGTAAGAGTACTAACAGTCCTCCACCTTGTTGTAAGAGTACTAACAGTCCTCCACCTTGTTGTAAGAGTACTAACAGTCCTCCACCTTGTTGTAAGAGTACTAACAGTCCTCCACCTTGTTGTAAGAGTACTAACAGTCCTCCACCTTGTTGTAAGAGTACTAACAGTCCTCCACCTTGTTGTAAGAGTACTAACAGTCCTCCACCTTGTTGTAAGAGTACTAACAGTCCTCCACCTTGTTGTAAGAGTACTAACAGTCCTCCACCTTGTTGTAAAAGTACTAACAACCCTCCACCTTGTTGTAAGAGTACTAACAGTCCTCCACCTTGTTGTAAGAGTACTAACAGTCCTCCACCTTGTTGTAAGAGTACTAACAACCCTCCACCTTGTTGAAAGAGTACTAACAGTCCTCCACCTTGTTGTAAGAGTACTAACAGTCCTTCACCTTCCATGTAAGAGTAATAACAACCCTCCACCTTGTTGTAAGAGTACTAACAACCCTCCACCTTGTTGTAAGAGTACTAACAACCCTCCACCTTGTTGAAAGAGTACTAACAGTCCTCCACCTTGTTGTAAGAGTACTAACAGTCATCCACCTTCCTTGTTGTAAGAGTACTAACAGTCATCCACCTTCCTTGTTGTAAGAGTACTAACAACCCTCCACCTTGTTGTAAGAGTACTAACAGTACTCCACCTTCCTTGTTGTAAGAGTACTAACAGTACTCCACCTTCCTTGTTGTAAGAGTACTAACAGTACTCCACCTTCCTTGTTGTAAGAGTACTAACAGTACTCCACCTTCCTTGTTGTAAGAGTACTAACAGTACTCCACCTTCCTTGTTGTAGAGTATAACAGTACTCCACCTTCCTTGTTGTAAGAGTACTAACAGTACTCCACCTTATTTGTTTAAGAGTACTAACAGTACTCCACCTTCCTTGTTGTAAGAGTACTAACAGTACTCCAACTTCCTTGCCTCCAAGTTGAGTACTTCACTTAAATGCTACGTCACTTAGATTTTTTTCTAGTTAAGTTTCAATTAGAGGCAGATGTTGTTCATGTGTGTAATTGTTCATCTTGTTGGTAATGTGTACCAGTCATGTACAAAGTTCAGTTAGACTCAATATATCAGGTTTGTTCTCGTTGACATTGTTCCTTAGTACTTGTTGTTAATTGTGAGTGTTACATGTATGTTTGTGTCTTCTTGATGACTGTTCTCTGTGTCTTCTTGATGACTGTTCTCTGTGTCTTCTTGATGACTGTTCTCTGTATCTTCTTGATGACTGTTCTCTGTATCTTCTTGATGACTGTTTTCTGTGTCTTCTTGATGACTGTTCTCTGTATCTTCTTGATGACTGTTCTCTGTGTCTTCTTGATGACTGTTCTCTGTGTCTTCTTGATGACTGTTTTCTGTGTCTTCTTGATGACTGTTCTCTGTATCTTCTTGATGACTGTTCTCTGTGTCTTCTTGATGTTTGTTCTGTGTCGTCTTGATGACTGTTCTCTGTGTCTTCTTGATGACTGTTTTCTGTGTCTTCTTGATGACTGTTTTCTGTGTCTTCTTGATGACTGTTCTCTGTGTCTTCTTGATGACTGTTTTCTGTGTCTTCTTGATGACTGTTCTCTGTATCTTCTTGATGACTGTTCTCTGTGTCTTCTTGATGACTGTTCTGTGTCGTCTTAATGACTGTTCTCTGTGTCTTCTTGATGACTGTTCTATGTGTCGTCTTGACTGTTCTCTGTGTCGTCTTGATGACTGTTATCTGTGTCTTCTTGATGACTGTTCTCTGTCTTCTTGAAGACTGTTGTCTGTGTCGTCTTGATGACTGTTCTCTGTGTCGTCTTGATGACTTTTCTCTGTGTCTTCTTGATGACTGTTCTGTGTCTTCTTAATGACTGTACTCTGTATCTTCTTGATGACTGTTCTCTGTCTTCTTGATGAATGTTCTCTGTGTCTTCTTGATGACTGTTCTGTGATTTCTTAATGACTGTACTCTGTATCTTCTGGATGACTGTTCTCTGTGTCTTCTTGATGACTGTTCTCTGTGTCTTCTTGATGACTGTTCTCTGTGTCTTCTTGATGACTGTTCTCTGTCTTCTTGATGACTGTTCTCTGTGTCTTCTTGATGACTGTAATTTTTTTACTAATTTTTCCTTGTAAAAAAAAAAAAAAATTTGTAAGATGTGTAGAATTTCCTTACAGTCATTGTTGCATTTTTCACTGTTCCTTGTTGAGCGGAAGACACTGCTGGTGGGAGAGAGAGAGAGCAGAAGACACTGCTGGTGGGAGAGAGAGAGCAGAAGACACTGCTGGTGGGAGAGAGAGCAGAAGACACTGCTGGTGGAAGAGAGAGCAGAAGACACTGCTGGTGGGAGAGAGAGAGCAGAAGACACTGCTGGTGGGAGAGAGAGAGCAGAAGACACTGCTGGTGGGAGAGAGAGAGCAGAAGACACTGCTGGTGGGAGAGAGAGAGCAGAAGACACTGCTGGTGGGAGAGAGAGAGCAGAAGACACTGCTGGTGGGAGAGAGAGCAGAAGACACTGCTGGTGGGAGAGAGAGCAGAAGACACTGCTGGTGGAGAGAGAGGCAGAAGACACTGCTGGTGGGAGAGAGAGGCAGAAGACACTGCTGGTGGGAGAGAGAGCAGAAGACACTGCTGGTGGGAGAGAGAGCAGAAGACACTGCTGGTGGGAGAGAGAGCGGAAGACACTGCTGGTGGGGGAGAGAGGCGGAAGACACTGCTGGTGGAGAGAGAGAGCGGAAGACACTGCTGGTGGGAGAGAGAGGCAGAAGACACTGCTGGTGGGAGAGAGCGGAAGACACTGCTGGTGGGAGAGAGAGCAGAAGACACTGCTGGTGGGGAGAGAGCGAAGACACTGTGGGGAGAGAGAGAGAGAAGACACTGCTGGTGGGAGAGAGAGAGGAAGACACTGCTGGTGGGAGAGAGAGCGGAAGACACTGCTGGTGGGAGAGAGAGCGGAAGACACTGCTGGTGGGAGAGAGGAGGGAGACACTGCTGGTGGGAGAGAGAGAGCAGAAGACACTGCTGGTGGGAGAGAGAGCAGAAGACACTGCTGGTGGGAGAGAGAGAGCAGAAGACACTGCTGGTGGGAGAGAGAGAGCAGAAGACACTGCTGGTGGGAGAGAGAGAGCGAAGACACGCTGGTGGGAGAGAGAAGACACGCTGGGGAGAGAGGAAGACACTGCTGGTGGGAGAGAGAGAGGAAGACACGCTGGTGGGAGAGAGAGCAGAAGACACTGCTGGTGGGAGAGAGAGAGCGAAGACACGCTGGTGGGAGAGAGGAAGACACGCTGGTGGGAGAGAGAGCGAAGACACTGCTGTGGAAGAGAGCGAAGACACTGCTGGTGGGAGAGAGAGCGGAAGACACTGCTGGTGGGAGAGAGAGCGAAGACACTGCTGGTGGGGAGAGAGCAGAAGACACTGCTGGTGGGAGAGAGAGAGCGAAGACACTGCTGGTGGGAGAGAGAGCAGAAGACACTGCTGGTGGAGAGAGAGAGGAAGACACTGCTGGTGGGAGAGAGAGCGAAGACACGCTGGAGAGAGAGCAAGACACTGCTGGTGGGAGAGAGAGCGAAGACACTGTGGGGAGAGAGAGAAGACTGTGGTGGAGAGCAGAAGACACTGCTGGTGGGAGAGAGAGCAGAAGACACTGCTGGTGGGAGAGAGAGAGCAGAAGACACTGCTGGTGGGAGAGAGAGAGCAGAAGACACTGCTGGTGGGAGAGAGAGCAGAAGACACTGCTGGTGGGAGAGAGAGCAGAAGACACTGCTGGTGGAGAGAGCGAAGACCGCTGGTGGGAGAGAGCGAAGAATGCTGGGGGGAGAGAGAGAGAAGAACCTGGTGGGGAGAGAGAGCAGAAGACACGCTGGTGGGGAGAAGAGAGAGACAGACTGTGGGGGAGAGAGAGAGAAGACACTCGGTGGAGAGAGAACACTGCTGGGGAGAGAGAGCGAAGACACTGCTGGTGAGAGAGAGGAAGACACTGCTGGTGGGAGAGAGAGAGCGAAGACACTGCTGGTGGGAGAAGAGCGGAAGACACTGCTGGTGGGAGAGAGAGAGGAAGACACTGCTGGTGGGGAGAGAGAGGAGAACCTGGTGGGGGAGAGAGAGAAGCTGGTGAAGAAGCAGAAGACATGTGGGAGAGAGAGAGCAGAAGACACTGCTGGTGGGAGAGAGAGAGCGAAGACACTGCTGGTGGGAGAGAGAGAGCGGAAGACACTGCTGGTGGGAGAGAGAGAGCAGAAGACACTGCTGGTGGGAGAGAGAGAGCAGAAGACACTGCTGGTGGGAGAGAGAGAGCAGAAGACACTGCTGGTGGGAGAGAGAGAGCAGAAGACACTGCTGGTGGGAGAGAGAGCAGAAGACACTGCTGGTGGGAGAGAGAGAGCAGAAGACACTGCTGGTGGGAGAGAGAGAGAGCAGAAGACACTGCTGGTGGGAGAGAGAGAGCGGAAGACACTGCTGGTGGGAGAGAGAGAGCAGAAGACACTGCTGGTGGGAGAGAGCAGAAGACACTGCTGGTGGGAGAGAGAGAGCAGAAGACACTGCTGGTGGGAGAGAGAGAGCAGAAGACACTGCTGGTGGGAGAGAGAGAGCAGAAGACACTGCTGGTGGGAGAGAGAGAGCGGAAGACACTGCTGGTGGAGAGAGAGAGCGGAAGACACTGCTGGTGGGAGAGAGAGAGCAGAAGACACTGCTGGTGGGAGAGAGAGAGCAGAAGACACTGCTGGTGGGAGAGAGAGAGCCGAAGACACTGCTGGTGGAGAGAGAGAGCAGAAGACACTGCTGGTGGAGAGAGAGAGCGGAAGACACTGCTGGTGGGAGAGAGAGAGCGGAAGACACTGCTGGTGGGAGAGAGAGAGCAGAAGACACTGCTGGTGGGAGAGAGAGCAGAAGACACTGCTGGTGGAGAGAGAGAGAGAGACACCGGAGAGAGAGAGAAGACACTGCTGGTGGGAGAGAGAGCGAAGACACTGCTGGTGGAGAGAGAGACAGAAGACACTGCTGGTGGAGAGAGAGAGCAGAAGACACTGCTGGTGGAGAGAGAGCAGAAGACACTGCTGGTGGGAGAGAGAGCGAAGACACTGCTGGTGGGAGAGAGAGAGCGGAAGACACTGCTGGTGGGAGAGAGAGCAGAAGACACTGCTGGTGGGAGAGAGAGAGCAGAAGACACTGCTGGTGGGAGAGAGAGAGAAGACACTGCTGGTGGGAGAGAGAGCGGAAGACACTGCTGGTGGGAGAGAGAGCGGAAGACACTGCTGGTGGGAGAGAGAGAGCGGAAGACACTGCTGGTGGGAGAGAGAGAGCGGAAGACACTGCTGGTGAGAGAGAGAGAGCAGAAGACACTGCTGGTGGGAGAGAGAGAGCAGAAGACACTGCTGGTGGGAGAGAGAGAGCAGAAGACACTGTTGGTGGGAGAGAGAGAGAGTCTGAAGACACTGCTGGTGGGAGAGAGCGGAAGACACTGCTGGTGGGAGAGACAGAGCGGAAGACACTGCTGGTGAGAGAGAGAGACAATGTCCGTGGCTCGACCCCCGGCAAGGGTGAGAACAGTGGGCGCGTTCCCTTACACCTGTTGTCCCTGTTCACCTAGCAAGCAAGTAGGTATCTGGGTGTTAGTCGACGTGTGTGGGTCGCATCCTGGGGGACAAGATTTAACAACCCCATTTGAAATAAGACAGTCCTCGATGACGCACTGATTTTCTTGGGTTATCCTGGGTGGCCAACCCTCCGGGGTAAAAAATCTGAACTAAATATCTCTCTCTCTCTCTTAGAGACAGAAAAGAGAGGGAGAGAGAAAGAGAGAGTACTGGGATGGTGGGAGGTAGGTTGCAGCACCCAGTACTATGGTATGCACTGGGTGGCTTGTACCATCGATCCCTGCTGGCCTGGCTTCCTACCAGGGATGTACTTCTCGTTGGCCACACTAACCTCCCAGCCTCTCGCTCTCTGGGTTATAGCACTCTTTAGACGCTCTTACTAGGCCTTGGTAACTAGTGGCTTCTGAGAGTTTGAAACTGATGATATCTGTTGAAAAAAGAGAGCTGTAATACACGTCTCTTGTGTGTGATGTTATGTTAGGTGTAATACACGTCTCTTGCGTCTGATGTTAGGTGTAATACACGTCTCTTGTGTCTGATGTTAGGTGTAATACACGTCTCTTGCGTCATGTTATGTTAGGTGTAATACACGTCTCTTGTGTGATGTTATGTTAGGTGTGATACACGTCTCTTGCGTGATGTTATGTTAGGTGTATACACGTCTCTTGCGTCTGATGTTAGTTAGTTAATCACGTCTCTTGCGTGTGATGTTATGTTAGGTGTGATACACGTCTCTTGTGTGTGATGTTATGTTAGGTGTAATACACGTCTCTTGTGTGTGATGTTATGTTAGGTGTAATACACGTCTCTTGCGTGTGATGTTATGTTAGGTGTAATACACGTCTCTTGTGTGATGTTATGTTAGGTGTAATACACGTCTCTTGCGTCTGATGTTATGTTACGGAAAAATAATGTGAATAAATTTTTAGTGATTTTATCAATGCCATGAAAGTTAAAGATCCAGAGAAAGTTTTCTTAAATTCAGCTCACTCTACAAACTATAAGGTGTATCTGGCACTAAGACAAATACTTCAGATTAGGAGAGTTATATAGACAATATAGGAAGGCAGGAAGCACCTGGACCTGAGTCCTGGAATGTATACCTGGAGAATACGTGGAGAGGGTTTCGGGGTTCAACGCCTCCGCGGCCCGGTCTGAGACCAGGCCTGTGTTATTTTTAAAGAAATGTAGAGTACCAATATCAAGAGTACTCAGTGATCTCTGAAGGAACTTACATTCAAGTGAAATGTAGAGTACTATTATCAAGAGTACTCTGTTTTCTCAGGGTAAACGTACAGTCAGATGAAATCGCAGAGTCCTTCAAAAGTGTAGATAGCTCCTCTTGACAAAGGAGGCAGCACACCAGTAGCACCACAGGCCAGCAGCACTAGAATCACATATTATAAAAGTCTTTTGAAAGGTTCTGAGACATCGAACTACTGACTTAACATAGAAACATGACCAACAGCGCCCAAGTCAACGTGGCTTTATAACAGGACCATCCTTCCCAACACAACTATTACATCACTGTGGCAAAATTATGGAGGATATGGAAGGAAACCAAAATGTTGATGCAGTCTACATGGATTTTACAAAGATCTTTGACAAATGTGATCACGTAGCCCATTAGATACAACAGGAAAAGTAGTCATAGATATTCAACTTTCTAACAAAAATCACAATGATTGGCAGTAAACAAGTCCTGGAGTCAACCTGAAGGGTGTTACGGGGAGGGTCAACGCCCCCGAGGCCCAGTCCTTGACCAGGCCTCCCTGTGAATCAGGGCCTGATCAACCAGGCTGTTACTGCTGGTCGCACATAGTCCAACTTATGAACCACAGCCCGGCTGACCGGGTTCCGACTTGTAGTGCAGCACCCCAAGGCACGATCCTTGCACCTTCACTGCTTCTCATCCTCACAATAAACATAGATAAGAACACTAACTAGAGCTTCGTATCAGATTTTGAAGACAAGACCAAAATAAGCAGTATAAAAGTCACCTCAGGAGAAGACACAAACTACAAAAAGATATCAGCAAAGTCTACCAGTTTGCAGATAACATAATTGATGGTGACAAATATCAACAACTTAGGTATGAGAAGAATGAAGAACTTAACAGGAGCACACTATACAGAACACAGTATACAGAACACAGTATACAGACAGTATACAGTGTACAGAACACAGTATATAGAACACAGTATACAGAACACA
The DNA here is from genome assembly GCA_009830355.1 of Cherax destructor. Lineage (NCBI taxonomy): Eukaryota > Metazoa > Arthropoda > Malacostraca > Decapoda > Parastacidae > Cherax > Cherax destructor. Next base: position 50,423 of record WNWK01002654.1, read on the forward strand.
GTATACAGACACAGTATACAGACAGGGTATACAGACACAGTATACAGACACAGTATACGGAACACAGTATACAGAACACAGTATACGGAACATACACTTGTTGTACCAGTTACTAACATACACTTGTTGTACCAGTTACCAACATACACTTGTTGTACCAGTTACCAACATACACTTGTTGTACCAGTTACCAACATACACTTGTTGTACCAGTTACTAACATACACTTGTTGTACCAGTTACCAACATACACTTGTTGTACCAGTTACCAACATACACTTGTTGTACCAGTTACCAACATACACTTGTTGTACCAGTTACTAACATACACTTGTTGTACCAGTTACCAACATACACTTGTTGTACCAGTTACTAACATACACTTGTTGTACCAGTTACTAACATACACTTGTTGTACCAGTTACCAACATACACTTGTTGTACCAGTTACTAACATACACTTGTTGTACCAGTTACCAACATACACTTGTTGTACCAGTTACCAACATACACTTGTTGTACCAGTTACTAACATACACTTGTTGTACCAGTTACCAACATACACTTGTTGTACCAGTTACTAACATACACTTGTTGTACCAGTTACCAACATACACTTGTTGTACCAGTTACCAACATACACTTGTTGTACCAGTTACCAACATACACTTGTTGTACCAGTTACTAACATACACTTGTTGTACCAGTTACCAACATACACTTGTTGTACCAGTTACTAACATACACTTGTTGTACCAGTTACCAACATACACTTGTTGTACCAGTTACCAACATACACTTGTTGTACCAGTTACCAACATACACTTGTTGTACCAGTTACTAACATACACTTGTTGTACCAGTTACCAACATACACTTGTTGTACCAGTTACTAACATACACTTGTTGTACCAGATACCAACATACACTTGTTGTACCAGTTACCAACATACACTTGTTGTACCAGTTACCAACATACACTTGTTGTACCAGTTACCAATATACACTTGTTGTACCAATTACCAACATACACTTGTTGTACCAGTTACCAACATACACTTGTTGTACCAGTTACCAACATACACTTGTTGTACCAGTTACCAACATACACTTGTTGTTGTCCAGTTACCAACATACACTTGTTGTACCAATTACCAACATACACTTGTTGTACCAGTTACCAACATACACTTGTTGTACCAGTTACCAACATACACTTGTTGTACCAGTTACCAACATACACTTGTTGTACCAGTTACCAACATACACTTGTTGTACCAGTCACTAACATACACTTGTTGTTGTACCAGTCACCAACATACACTTGTTGTACCAGTCACCAACATACACTTGTTGTACCAGTTACCAACATACACTTGTTGTACCAGTTACCAACATACACTTGTTGTACCAGTTACCAACATGCACTTGTTGTACCAGTTACCAACATACACTTGTTGTACCAGTCACTAACATACACTTGTTGTACCAGTCACTAACATACACTTGATTTTGTACCAGTCACCAACATACACTTGTTGTACCAGTCACTAACATACACTTGTTGTTGTACCAGTCACCAACATACACTTGTTGTTGTACCAGTCACCAACATACACTTGTTGTTGTACCAGTCACCAACATACACTTGTTTGTACCAGTCACCAACATACACTTGTTGTTGTACCAGTCACCAACATACACTTGTTGTTGTACCAGTTATCAACATACACTTGTACCAGTTACCAACATACACTTGTTGTACCAGTTACCAACATACACTTGTACCAGTCACTAACATACACTTGTTGTTGTACCAGTCACCAACATACACTTGTTGTACCAGTCACCAACATACACTTGTTGTTGTACCAGTCACCAACATACACTTGTTGTTGTACCAGTCACCAACATACACTTGTTGTTGTACCAGTCACCAACATACTACACTTGTTGCTGTACCAATCACCAACATACACTTGTTGTTGTACCAGTCACCAACATACACTTGTTGTTGTACCAGTCACCAACATACACACGTCTGGCAGTGAGGTGTTTACGTTAACTTTCTTACGGCCTCGAGAAGACGACATGCGTAGTGGCGAGAATTATTTGGCGGGAAATATTTGGCGGGAAATATTTGGCGGGAATGATTTGGCGGGAATGGGTTGGCGGGAAGGCTTGTGATTGGTAAGCGTGTTCCGGGAGGGGCGTGTCAGCGCAGGTCAAGTAAGACAGGGGGTGGCAGGGTGCCTGCCGCTGCTGCCACCCAGGAGTGCAAGGTTACAGGGGTGAGGAGGAGGATGCAGCGGCGCCTCGCCACCAGCTCGCCGCCGACATGACAGTCAGGAGAGCGTGACAGTGTAACTGGCCCGTCCAGGGGGCATGAAGCTCCAGTTGCTGACGCAAGGTAAGGCAGTGGGCACGGTGACGCAAGTTAAGACAGTGTTGTGGGCACGGTGACGCAAGTCTTAAGGCAGTGTTGTGGGCACGGTGACGCAAGTCCTAAGGCAGTATTGTGGGCACGGTGACGCAAGTTAAGACAGTGTTGTGGGTACGGTGACGCAGGAAAAGTAGTCATAGATATTCAACTTTCTAACAAAAATCACAATGATTGGCAGTAAACAAGTCCTGGAGTCAACCTGAAGGGTGTTACGGCCTTAAGACGCAAGTCTTAAGGCAGTATTGTGGACACGGTGACGCAAGTTAAGACAATGTTGTGGGTACGGTGACGCAGGGTAAGTCAGTGTTGTGGGCACGGTGACGCAAGTCTTAAAGCAGTGCTGTGGATACTTTAACGCATGTTAAGACAGAGTTGTTAACACGGTAACGTAAGCTAAGACAGTGTAGTAGGCACGGTGACGCAAGTTAAGACAGTGTAGTGGGCACGGTGACGCAAGTTAAAACAGTGTAGTGGGCACGGTGACGCAAGTTAAGACAGTGTAGTGGGCACGGTGACGCAAGTTAAGACAGTGTAGTAGGCATGTTGACGCAAGTTAAGACGGGAAATCCTGTGTCACAAATTTACTGGAGTTCTATGACAGGGTGACAGCAGTAAGAGAAGAGAGAGAGGGGTGGGTAGTTTGCGTTTTCTTGGATTGTTAGAAGGCTTTTGACAGTTCCACACAAGATATTAGTGCATAAGCTGGAGGACCAGGCAGGTATAACAGGGAAGTCACTGCAATGGATCAGGGAATACCTGTCAAGGAGACATCAGCGAGTTATGGTACGTGACAAGGTGTCAGCGTGGGCGCCTGTGACGAGCGGGGTTCCACAGGGGTCAGTCCTAGGACCGGTGCTGTTTCTGGTATATGTGAATGACATGACGGAAGGAATAGACACAGAAGTGTCCCTGTTTGTAGACAGTGTGAAGTTGATGAGAAGAATTCAATCGGACGAGGACCAAGCAGAACTACAAAGGGATCTGGACAGGTTGCAGGCCTGGTCCAGAAACTGGCTCCTGGAGTTCAACCCCACCAAGTGCAAAGTTATGAAGATTGGGGAAGAGCAAAGAAGATCGCAGACAGAGTACAGTCTAGGGGGCCAGAGACTACAAACCTCACTCAAGGAAAAGGATCTTGGGGTGAGTATAAAACCGGGCACATCTCCTGAGGCACACATCTACCAAATAACTGCTGCAGCATTTGGGCGCCCAGCAAACCTAAGAATAGCATTCCGACATCTCAATAAGGAATCGTTCAAGACCCTGTACACAGTGTATATCAGGCCTTTATTGGAGTATGCAGCACCAGTTTGGAACCCACAGCTAGCCAAGTACAAGGAAATTAGAGAAAGTGCAAAGGTTGGCAACAAGACTAGTCCCGGAGCTAAGAGATATATCCTACGAGGAGAGGTTAAGGGAAATCGACCTGACGACACTGGAGGACAGGAGAGATAGGGATGACATGATAACGACATATAAAATACTGAGAGGAATTGACAAGGTGGACAGAGACAGAATGTTTCAGAGATGAGACACAGCAACAAGGGGTCACAATTGGAAGTTGAAGACTCAGATGAATCACGGTGATGTTAGGAAGTGCTTCTTCAGTCACAGAGTTGTCAGGAAGTGGAAGTGATATCGTGGAGGCAGGATCCATACATAGCTTTAAGAAGAGGTATGATAAAGCTCATGGAGCAGGAAAAGTGACTTAGTAGCGACCAGTGAAGAGGCGTAGCCAGGAGCTGTAACTCGACCCCTGCCATCACAAGTAGGTGAGTACATACTTACACACAAGATGAGAGGAAGGAGGGTTTGTGACGACTGTATAAATTACTACATGAGGAAAATGGAATTTCTAAATTGTGTTGTTTTGATGAGTGAAGATGAAGCTTCTACCAGGCGAAACATCTGAGTGTAGATGAAGCTTCTACCAGGTGAAACATCTGAGTGTAGATGAAGCTTCTACCAGGTGAAACATCTGAGTGTAGATGAAGCTTCTACCAGGTGAAACATCTGAGTGAAGATGAAGCTTCTACCAGGTGAAACATCTGAGTGAAGATGAAGCTCCTACCAGGTGAAACATCTGAGTGAAGATGAAGCTTCTACCAGGTGAAACATCTGAGTGTAGATGAAGCTTCTACCAGGTGAAACATCTGAGTGAAGATGAAGCTTCTACCAGGTGAAACATCTGAGTGTAGATGAAGCTTCTACCAGGTGAAACATCTGAGTGTAGATGAAGCTTCTACCAGGTGAAACATCTGAGTGTAGATGAAGCTTCTACCAGGTGAAACATCTGAGTGTAGATGAAGCTTCTACCAGGTGAAACATCTGAGTGAAGATGAAGCTTCTACCAGGTGAAACATCTGAGTGAAGATGAAGCTTCTACCAGGTGAAACATCTGAGTGTAGATGAAGCTTCTACCAGGTGAAACATCTGAGTGTAGATGAAGCTTCTACCAGGTGAAACATCTGAGTGAAGATGAAGCTTCTACCAGGCGAAACATCTGAGTGAAGATGAAGCTTCTACCAGGTGAAACATCTGAGTGTAGATGAAGTTTCTACCAGGTGAAACATCTGAGTGAAGATGAAGCTTCTACCAGGTGAAACATCTGAGTGAAGATGAAGCTTCTACCACTGTTGAAACGTTTCTATATTGTTGAAACGTTTCGCCTACACAGTAAGCTTCTTCAGTCAAATACAGAGTCAGCAGGAATAGCATCGAAGTAAAGATGATGTTATAAGTGTATCAAGCTTGGAGAAATAGCATCTAAGGTGGTCAGTCCCTCAGCCAGGAGAAGAGTTCAGCTCCATGGTCTGGAACAAGGTGGTCAGTCCTTCATCCAGGAGAAGAGTTCAGCACCATGATCTGGTACAAGGTGGTCAGTCCCTCAGCCAGGAGAAGAGTTCAGCACCATGGTCTGGTACAAGGTGGTGAGTCCCTCAGCCTGGAGAAGAGTTCAGCACCATGGTCTGGAACAAGGTGGTCAGTCCCTCAGCCAGGAGAAGAGTTCAGCACCATGGTCTGGTACAAGGTGGTCAGTCCCTCAGCCAGGAGAAGAGTTCAGCACCATGGTCTGGAACAAGGTGGTCAGTCCCTCAGCCAGGAGAAGAGTTCAGCACCATGGTCTGGTACAAGGTGGTCAGTCCCTCAGCCTGGAGAAGAGTTCAGCTCCATGGTCTGGAACAAGGTGGTCAGTCCCTCAGCCTGGAGAAGAGTTCAGCTCCATGGTCTGGTACAAGGTGGTCAGTCCCTCAGCCTGGAGAAGAGATCAGCTCCATGGTCTGGAACAAGGTGGTCAGTCCCTCAGCCTGGAGAAGAGTTCAGCTCCATGGTCTGGAACAAGGTGGTCAGTCCCTCAGCCTGGAGAAGAGTTCAGCTCCATGGTCTGGAACAAGGTGGTCAGTCCCTCAGCCTGGAGAAGAGTTCAGCTCCATGGTCTGGAACAAGGTGGTCAGTCCCTCACCTTCCCAAGAGTTCATCTCCATGGTCTGGAACAAGGTGGTCAGTCCCTCAGCCTAGAGAAGAGTTCAGCTCATGGTCTGGAACAAGGTGGTCAGTCCCTCAGCCTGGAGAAGAATTCAGCTCCATGGTCTGGAACAAGGTGGTCAGTCCCTCAGCCTGGAGAAGAGTTCAGCTCATGGTCTGGAACAAGATGGTCCGTCCCTCAGCCAGGAGAAGAGTTCAGCTCCATGGTCTGGAACAAGGTAGTCAGTCCTTCAGCCTGGAGAAGAGTTCAGCTCCATGGTCTGGAACAAGGTGGTCAGTCCTTCATCCAGGAGAAGAGTTCAGCACCATGGTCTGGAACAAGGTGGTCAGTCCCTCAGCCTGGAGAAGAGTTCAGCTCCATGGTCTGGAACAAGGTGGTCAGTCCTTCATCCAGGAGAAGAGTTCCGCACCATGGTCTGGAACAAGGTGGTCAGTCCTTCAGCCTGGAGAAGAGTTCAGCACCATGGTCTGGAACAAGGTGGTCAGTCCTTCAGCCTGGAGAAGAGTTCAGCTCCATGGTCTGGAACAAGGTGGTCAGTTCTTCAGCTTGGAGAAGAGTTCAGCTCCATGGTCTGGAACAAGGTGGTCAGTCCTTCAGTCAGGAGAAGAGTTCAGCTCCATGGTCTGGAACAAGGTGGTCAGTTCTTCATCCAGGAGAAGAGTTCAGCTCCATGGTCTGGAACAAGGTGGTCAGTCCTTCAGCCTGGAGAAGAGTTCAGCACCATGGTCTGGAACAAGGTGGTCAGTCCTTCATCCAGGAGAAGAGTTCAGCTCCATGGTCTGGAACAAGGTGGTCAGTCCTTCAGCCTGGAGAAGAGTTCAGCACCATGGTCTGGAACAAGGTGGTCAGTCCTTCAGTCAGGAGAAGAGTTCAGCACCATGGTCTGGAACAAGGTGGTCAGTCCTTCAGCCAGGAGAAGAGTTCAGCTCCATGGTGGGAACAAGGTGGTCAGTCCCTCAGCCTGGAGAAGAGTTCAGCACCATGGTCTGGAACAAGGTATTCAGTCCTTCATCCAGGAGAAGAGTTCAGCACCATGGTCTGGAACAAGGTGGTCAGTCCTTCAGCCAGGAGAAGAGTTCAGCTCCATGGTCTGGAACAATGTGGTCAGTTCTTCAGCCTGGAGAAGAGTTCAGCACCATGGTCTGGTACAAGGTGGTCAGTCCCTCAGCCTGGAGAAGAGTTCAGCTCCATGGTCTGGTACAAGGTGGTCAGTCCCTCAGCCTGGAGAAGAGATCAGCTCCATGGTCTGAAACAAGGTGGTCAGTCCCTCAGCCTGGAGAAGAGTTCAGCTCCATGGTCTGGAACAAGGTGGTCAGTCCCTCAGCCTGGAGAAGAGTTCAGCACCATGGTCTGGAACAAGGTGGTCAGTCCCTCAGCCTGGAGAAGAGTTCAGCTCCATGGTCTGGAACAAGGTGGTCAGTCCCTCAGCCTGGAGAAGAGTTCAGCTCATGGTCTGGAACAAGGTGGTCAGTCCCTCAGCCTGGAGAAGAGTTCAGCTCCATGGTCTGGAACAAGGTGGTCAGTCCCTCAGCCTGGAGAAGAGTTCAGCTCATGGTCTGGAACAAGGTGGTCAGTCCCTCAGCCAGGAGAAGAGTTCAGCTCCATGGTCTGGAACAAGGTGGTCAGTCCTTCAGCCTGGAGAAGAGTTCAGCTCCATGGTCTGGAACAAGGTGGTCAGTCCTTCATCCAGGAGAAGAGTTCAGCTCCATGGTCTGGAACAAGGTGGTCAGTCCTTCAGCCTGAGAAGAGTTCAGCACCATGGTCTGGAACAAGGTGGTCAGTCCTTCAGTCAGGAGAAGAGTTCAGCACCATGGTCTGGAACAAGGTGGTCAGTCCTTCAGCCAGGAGAGAGTTCAGCTCCATGGTCTGGAACAAGGTGGTCAGTCCCTCAGCCTGGAGAAGAGTTCAGCACCATGGTCTGGAACAAGGTATTCAGTCCTTCATCCAGGAGAAGAGTTCAGCACCATGGTCTGGAACAGGTGGTCAGTCCTTCAGCCAGGAGAAGAGTTCAGCTCCATGGTCTGGAACAATGTGGTCAGTTCTTCAGCCTGAGAAGAGTTCAGCACCATGGTCTGGTACAAGGTGGTCAGTCCTCAGCCTGAGAAGAGTTCAGCTCCATGGTCTGGTACAAGGTGGTCAGTCCCTCAGCCTGGAGAAGAGATCAGCTCCATGGTCTGAAACAAGGTGGTCAGTCCTCAGCCTGGAGAAGAGTTCAGCTCCATGGTCTGGAACAAGGTGGTCAGTCCCTCAGCCTGGAGAAGAGTTCAGCCCATGGTCTGGAACAAGGTGGTCAGTCCTCAGCCTGAGAAGAGTTCAGCTCCATGGTCTGGAACAAGGTGGTCAGTCCCTCAGCCTGGAGAAGAGTTCAGCTCCATGGTCTGGAACAAGGTGGTCAGTCCCTCAGCCTGGAGAAGAGTTCAGCTCCATGGTCTGAACAAGGTGGTCAGTCCTCAGCCTGGAGAAGAGTTCAGCTCCATGGTCTGGAACAAGGTGGTCAGTCCCTCAGCCTGGAGAAGAGTTCAGCTCCATGGTCTGGAACAAGGTGGTCAGTCCTCAGCCTGGAGAAGAGTTCAGCTCCATGGTCTGGAACAAGGTGGTCAGTCCCTCAGCCTGGAGAAGAGTTCAGCCCATGGTCTGGAACAAGGTGGTCAGTCCTTCATCCAGGAGAAGAGTTCAGCACCATGGTCTGGAACAAGGTGGTCAGTCCTTCAGCCAGGAGAAGAGTTCAGCTCCATGGTCTGGAACAAGTGGTCAGTTCTTCAGCCTGAGAAGAGTTCAGCCCATGGTCTGGAACAAGGTGGTCAGTCCCTCAGCCTGGAGAAGAGTTCAGCTCCATGGTCTGGAACAAGGTGGTCAGTCCTCAGCCTGGAGAAGAGTTCAGCTCCATGGTCTGGAACAAGGTGGTCAGTCCTCAGCCTGGAGAAGAGTTCAGCACCATGGTCTGGAACAAGGTGGTCAGTCCTTCACCAGGAGAAGAGTTCAGCACCATGGTCTGGAACAAGGTGGTCAGTCCTCAGCCGGAGAAGAGTTCAGCCCATGGTCTGGAACAAGTGGTCAGTCTTCAGCCTGGAGAAGAGTTCAGCACCATGGTCTGGACAAGGTGGTCAGTCCCTCAGCCTGGAGAAGAGTTCAGCTCCATGGTCTGGACAAGGTGGTCAGTCCCTCAGCCTGGAGAAGAGTCAGCTCCATGGTCTGGACAAGGTGGTCAGTCCCTCAGCCTGGAGAAGAGTTCAGCTCCATGGTCTGGAACAAGGTGGTCAGTCCCTCAGCCTGGAAAGAGTTCAGCACCATGGTCTGGAACAAGGTGGTCAGTCCCTCAGCCTGGAGAAGAGTTCAGCTCCATGGTCTGGAAGGTGGTCAGTCCCTCAGCCTGAGAAGAGTTCAGCTCCATGGTCTGGAACAAGGTGGTCAGTCCCTCAGCCTGGAGAAGAGTTCAGCTCCATGGTCTGGAACAAGGTGGTCAGTCCCTCAGCCTGGAGAAGAGTTCAGCTCCATGGTCTGGAACAAGGTGGTCAGTCCTCAGCCTGAGAAGAGTTCAGCTCCATGGTCTGAACAAGGTGGTCAGTCCTCAGCCTGAGAAGAGTTCAGCTCCATGGTCTGGAACAAGGTGGTCAGTCCCTCAGCCTGAGAAGAGTTAGCTCCATGGTCTGGAACAAGGTGGTCAGTCCCTCAGCCTGGAGAAGAATTCAGCTCATGGTCTGGAAAAAGGTGGTCAGTCCCTCAGCCGGAGAAGAGTTCAGCTCCATGGTCTGGAACAAGGTGTCAGTCCTTCAGCCTGAAAGAGTTCAGCTCCATGGTCTGGAACAAGGTGGTCAGTCCTTCACCAGGAGAAGAGTTCAGCACCATGGTCTGGAACAAGGTGGTCAGTCCTTCAGCCTGAGAAGAGTTCAGCCCATGGTCTGAACAAGGTGGTCAGTCCTTCAGCCTGAGAAGAGTTCAGCTCCATGGTCTGGAACAAGGTGGTCAGTCCTTCAGCCTGGAGAAGAGTTCAGCTCCATGGTCTGGAACAAGGTGGTCAGTCCTTCAGCCAGGAGAAGAGTTCAGCTCCATGGTCTGGAACAAGGTGGTCAGTTTTTCAGCCAGGAGAAGAGTTCAGCTCCATAGTCTGGAACAAGGTGGTCAGTCCTTCAGCCTGGAGAAGAGTTCAGCTCCATGGTCTGGAACAAGGTGGTCAGTCCTTCATCCAGGAGAAGAGTTCAGCTCCATGGTCTGGAACAAGGTGGTCAGTCCTTCAGCCTGGAGAAGAGTTCAGCACCATGGTCTGGAACAAGGTGGTCAGTCCTTCAGCCAGGAGAAGAGTTCAGCTCCATGGTCTGGAACAAGGTGGTCAGTCCCTCAGCCTGGAGAAGAGTTCAGCACCATGGTCTGGAACAAGGTGGTCAGTCCTTCATCCAGGAGAAGTGTTCAGCACCATGGTCTGGAACAAGGTGGTCAGTTCTTCAGCCTGGAGAAGAGTTCAGTTCCATGGTCTGGAACAAGGTAGTCAGTCCTTCAGCCAGGAGAAGAGTTCAGCTCCATGGTCTGGAACAAGGTGGTCAGTCCTTCAGCCAGGAGAAGAGTTCAGCTCCATGGTCTGGAACAAGGTGGTCAGTTCCTCAGCCAGGAGAATAGTTCAGCACCATGGTCTGGAACAAGGTAGTCAGTTCCTCAGCCAGGAGAATAGTTCAGCACCATGGTCTGGAACAAGGTAGTCAGTCCCTCAGCCTGGAGAAGAGTTCAGCTCCATGGTCTGGAACAAGGTGGTCAGTCCCTCAGCCTGGAGAAGAGTTCAGCACCATGGTCTGGAACAACATGAACCTGAAGAATTAAATACTATATCTTCAAGATTGATGGACTGATTACATCATCTTTACTTCGCTGATACTCCTGCTGACTCTGTATTTGACTGAAGAAGCCTACTGTGTGGTTGAAACGTTTCGACAATACTGATAACCATGTGCTGCACATGTGTCTTACTCGTCAACTTGTCGACATTTTATACCATTTACAACACAGTGTAATAGTACTACCAACACAAGTGTAGACAAATGGCTCAGAAAACCATTTGTCTACACTCCTGTTAGACACAGCAACATCTTGGGATCATCATACAAGAAATTCTTCACTTGCCTAGCTTACAGGCATGACCTACTTCCACATGTGGATTTGTCCACTGTGATACCGCCTACGACTGCTTCACCTCACCTGTCTACAGTATATAAGTCTCTACTTTGCACACATGCTGTATTTTTTTCAACATTGATGGACTAATTACGTCGACTCCCGGCTGAGGGACTCATTACCTCAAACTCCTTCTGATCTTCACCATTCTTCTTTGTATTGGACTGATGAAGCCACTGTGTGGCGAAACGTTTCCTCAGTAAAGATACCCAAGTTTTGTACATGCGTCTAATTCATCAAGAACACAGGTGGTAGTCTGATAGCCTGTAGTCTGATAGCCTGTAGTCTGATAGCCTGTAGTCTGATAGCCTGTAGTCTGATATTCGTAAATCAGTCAGCAAGCAGAAGTATTTATGAAGGCAGAGCAAAGGTAAGGCAAGCAAGCAGGGGTAGATTTCCTTACCCTGGTATTCCTTCACCAGTATATACACTGTGTACAATGTAACGCCAGAGAGCGCAATACTAATTGGAAATGGTAGAGCTGAGAGCCATTCATGCAGCAGTGGACGCTACCAGACGTTAGGTTAGGTAAGGTTTGTCAGGAAACAGGACAAGTGTTTCCTGACGCGGGTCTTAGTCACATGATGACCCACAGCTGGAGCTCTTGGTCATCTGACATGTCCACCCCTATAAAAATTATGGTTATGATTATAACCTAGAGAAAAGCGTAAGCATGTTGCCTCAGTCAGGTGCGTTGAAGACGTCACCTTGGCTGAAGACGTCACCTTGGCTGAAGACGTCACCTTTTCTGAAGACGTCACCTTGGCTGAAGACGTGGCCTTTCAGGTGACTGTCAGTTGAACTGGACAATAAATTCAGCAGTGGCGGGGCCCCAGAACTGCAACACTGAAGTGCTAGTTCACTGCTACACACTACATGACGTATGTTGTGTAAACAACCTGGAATAAAAGGAAACATACTCAGTACACACTACAAACACAATACTCAGTTTATATACCATGTAACAGAAACAATACTCAGTTTATATACCATTTAACAGACACAATACTCAGTTTATATACCATGTAACAGACACAATACTCAGTTTATATACCATGTAACAGACACAATACTCAGTTTATATACCATGTAACAGACACAATATTCAGTTTATATACCATGTAACAGACACAATATTCAGTTTATATACCATGTAACAGACACAATACTCAGTTTATATACCATATAACAGACACAATATTCAGTTTATATACCATGTAACAGACACAATACTCAGTTTATATACCATGTAACAGACACAATACTCAGTTTATATACCATGTAACAGACACAATACTCAGTTTATATACCATGTAACAGACACAATACTCAGTTTATATGCTATTATAAACTACTGTTATCAACACCAGTGAACGTTGTGAAGATGTTTTCAATTAGAGAAGAAGTTTATAAACAAGTGAAATAAACAAGTGTGATAAACAAGTGTAATAAACAAGTGTGATAAACAAGTGTAATAAACAAGTGTGATAAACAAGTGTAATAAACAAGTTTGATAAACAAGTGTAATAAACAAGTGTGATAAACAAGTGTAATAAACAAGTGTAATAAACAAGTGTAATAAACAAGTGTGATAAACAAGTGTGATAAACAAGTGTAATAAACAAGTGTGATAAACAAGTGTAATAAACAAGTGTGATAAACAAGTGTAATAAACAAGTGTAATAAACAAGTGTGATAAACAAGTGTGATAAACAAGTGTAATAAACAATTGTGATAAACAAGTGTGATAAACAAGTGTAATAAACAAGTGTGATAAACAAGTGTAATAAACAAGTGTAATAAACAAGTGTGATAAACAAGTGTAATAAACAAGTGAAATAAACAAGTGTGATAAACAAGTGTGATAAACAAGTGTAATAAACAAGTGTGATAAACAAGTGTAATAAACAAGTGTGATAAACAAGTGTAATAAACAAGTGAAATAAACAAGTGTATAAACAAGTGTATAAACAAGTGTAATAAACAAGTGTGATAAACAAGTGTAATAAACAAGTGTGATAAACAAGTGTAATAAACAAGTGAAATAAACAAGTGTGATAAACAAGTGTGATAAACAAGTGTAATAAACAAGTGTGATAAACAAGTGTAATAAACAAGTGTGATAAACAAGTGTAATAAACAAGTTTGATAAACAAGTGTGATAAACAAGTGTAATAAACAAGTTTGATAAACAAGTGTTATAAACAAGAGTAATAAACAAGTGTAATAAACAAGTTTGATAAACAAGTGTAATAAACAAGTGTGATAAACAAGAGTAATAAACAAGTGAAATAAACAAGTGTGATAAACAAGAGTAATAAACAAGTGTAATAAACAAGTGTGATAAACAAGTGTGATAAATAAGTGTAATAAACAATTGTGATAAACAAGTGTGATAAACAAGTGAAATAAACAAGTGTGATAAACAAGTGTAATAAACAAGTGAAATAAACAAGTGTGATAAACAAGTGTGATAAATAAGTGTAATAAACAATTGTGATAAACAAGTGTGATAAACAAGTGAAATAAACAAGTGTAATAAACAAGTGTAATAAACAAGTGTGATAAACAAGAGTAATAAACAAGTGTAATAAACAAGTGTGATAAACAAGTGTGATAAACAATGTATAAACAAGTGTGATAAACAAGTGTAATAAACAAGTGTATAAACAAGTGTATAAACAAGTGTAATGAACAAGTGTGATAAACAAGTGTATAAACAAGTGTAATAAACAAGTGTGATAAACAAGTGTAATAAACAAGTGTATAAACAAGTGTATAAACAAGTGTAATAAACAAGTGTAATAAACAAGCTGAAACAACATTGTGTTAGATTTTAAGTGGAAAACTGAATAACAGAAGTGTATCACAACTTAGTGTTACTAACACTGACAAACAACTAAGTGTAATATAATAATGTAATGGACAATGATAACAGAATGTAATGACATGTAACAGAATGTAATAAGACAATGTAATAATACAAAGTAATGAATAACAAAGACTTACTGCACGTAATGTACAAGTCAACACCTCAATTACTGGAATTTTTTAGTTCCTTACTGTAACTGAATAGCAGAAAGAACAGTTCATAACAACTGAAAACCTAGAGGATGTCAAAATTGCAATGAAGTACTCTAACGAACAACATTCCCAATGAAACCAGTAATGTAACTAAGACTACAAATAATGAGCTCAACACCCCAGGAAATGTGTAACTACCAGCACCTCAGGAAATGTGTAACTACCAGCACCTCAGGAAATGTGTAACTACCAACACCTCAGGATGTGTAACACCGCACCAGGAAAGTACTCAACTCAGAAATGGTAACTAAAACCAGGAATGTGTTACTACAACACAACAGCAAGTAACACCACAGAATGTTACTACAACACAACAGTAATGTTACTACAACACAACAGTAATGTTACTACAACACAACAGTAATGTTACTACAACACAACAGTAGATGTTACTACAACACAAAGTAGAGTTACTACAACACAACAGTAATGTTACTACAACACAACAGTAATGTTACTACAACACAACAGTAATGTTACTACAACACAACAGTAATGTTACTACAACACAACAGTAGATGTTACTACAACACAACAGTAGATGTTACTACAACACAACAGTAGATGTTACTACAACACAACAGTAATGTTACTACAACACAACAGTAATGTTACTACAACACAACAGTAATGTTACTACAACACAACAGTAATGTTACTACAACACAACAGTAATGTTACTACAACACAACAGTAATGTTACTACAACACAACAGTAGATGTTACTACAACACAACAGTAATGTTACTACAACACAACAGTAGATGTTACTACAACACAACAGATGTTACTACAACACAACAGTAGATGTTACTACAACACAACAGTAATGTTACTACAACACAACAGTAATGTTACTACAACACAACAGTAGATGTTACTACAACACAACAGTAATGTTACTACAACACAACAGTAGATGTTACTACAACACAACAGTAGATGTTACTACAACACAACAGTAGATGTTACTACAACACAACAGTAGATGTTACTACAACACAACAGTAGTGTTACTACAACTAAACAATATTGACTATAAAATACGATGTTCTCTATATTTTTAACACTAGTGATGTTCTACACTACACAGTAATCTACATACAAACACTAGATGTCATACTGTTACTCACTCTACCATCAACACAGTATTCATATTACTACTAATCACTAGATCTATTAGGCTATATACACTACCATCAACACTAGTATGTCATCTACTGTACATCTACTCTACCATCAACACTAGATCTTAGTAGTCTAAACATTTCATCTACGCTATATCTACACTACCATTAACACTAGTATGTCATCTACTGTTACATCTACTCTACCATCAACACTAGTATCTCATCTACTGTTACATCTACTCTACCATCAACACTAGTATCTTATCTACGGCTATATCTACACTACCATCAACACTAGTATCTCATCTACTGCTACATCTACTCTACCATCAACACTAGTATCTCATCTACTGCTATATCTACACTACCATCAACACTAGTATCTCATCTACTGCTACATCTACTCTACCATCAACACTAGTATCTCATCTACTGCTATATCTACACTACCATCAACACTAGTATCTCATCTACTGCTACATCTACTCTACCATCAACACTAGTATCTCATCTACTGCTACATCTACTTTACCATCAACACTAGTATCTCATCTACTGCTATATCTACACTACCATCAACACTAGTATCTCATCTACTGCTACATCTACTCTACCATCAACACTAGTATCTCATCTACTGCTATATCTACACTATCATCAACACAAGTATATTATCTACTGCTAAATCTAAACGTCTGGATCTACCTTTGATGAGTTTCGAGAGTTATTCTAGTCGCAGAGCCCGGCCATGGTCCAGGCTCGTCTGGTGCCTGCCTGATCAACCTGCTGTGTCACACTGCGAGTTTTACTCTCCACTGCCTGCTTGTGAAGCTGTCCCAGCCATGTTGGACTGCTTGTGAAGCTGTCCCAGCCATGTTGGACTGCTTGTGAAGCTGTCCCAGCCATGTGGAACTGCTTGTGAAGCTGTCCCAGCCATGTTGGACTGCTTGTGAAGCTGTCCCAGCCATGTGGGACTGCTTGTGAGGCTGTTCCAGCCATGTTGGACTGCTTGTGAAGCTGTCCCAGCCATGTTGGACTGCTTGTGAAGCTGTCCCAGCCATGTGGGACTGCTTGTGAGGCTGTTCCAGCCATGTTGGACTGCTTGTGAAGCTGTCCCAGCCATGTTGGACTGCTTGTGAAGCTGTCCCAGCCATGTTGGACTGCTTGTGAAGCTGTTCCAGCCATGTTGGACTGCTTGTGAAGCTGTCCCAGCCATGTTGGACTGCTTGTGAAGCTGTCCCAGCCATGTTGGACTGCTTGTGAAGCTGTTCCAGTCATGTAGGCCTGCTTGTTTGGCTGTCCCAGCCATGTAGGCCTGCATGTAGGGCTGTTCCAGTCTTGTAGGCCTGCTTGTGCGGCTACCCCAGACTTGTAGGCCTGCTTGTAGGTCTGTCTAAGCCATGTAGGCCAGTGCGCCACTGCAAGCCTAGGCCTACCTCAACATTCACACCAGCAGCGCAAGAAACGTAAAAAAAAAAAATCAATATACACTCGCCACTAAAAGCCAGAAATCGATGCATTGGAGCTTGCCGGAGCCTGCTAGCGCGGCGGAGAGGCGCGGCAGGCCTAAGCCAGCCTCCTTCATCCCCTCCCCGGTTGAAATCGATCAAGTGCAGTGTGGGGTGTTGCTGAGGCGGGAGGAGGGGAGGTGGGGGTTAGGGGGCAGGAAGGTGTTGCGGAGGAGGACGCAGGAGTTGAGGAGGCTGATAGGAGGCGTGAGAAGGAAGGAGCGAAGGAGGCGTGGAGTGATGGAGGCTTAGAGAAGGCGTGTATAGTGTACGAGTATATAGTGAGTGTATATTGAGTGTATGAGTGTATAGTGATTGTGAGTGTATAAGTGAATAGTGAGTGTACGAGTGTATAGTGATTGTGAGTGTATAGCGAGTGTATAGTGAGTACGAGTGTATAGCGAGTGTATAGTGAGTGTATGAGTGTCTACCTGGAGAGGGTTTCGGGGATCAACGCCCCCGCGGCTCGGTCCATGACCAGGCCTCGTGGTGGATCAGAGCCTGATCAACCAGGCTGTTACTATTGGTCGCACGTAAACAGACGTACGAACCACAGCCCGCTGGTCAGGTACTGACTTAAAGTGCCTGTCCAGCGCCTTCTTGAAGACAGCCAGGGGACTATTGGTAATTTCCCTTATATATGCTGGGAGGCAGTTGAACAGTCTTGGGCCCCTGACACTTATTGTGTTGTCTCTTAGCGTACTCGTGGTGCCCCTGCCTTTCATTGGATGGGGAAGGGGATGTTGCATCTCCTGCCGAGTCTTTTGCTGTCGTTGGGAATGATTTTCGTGTGCAGATTTGGGACTAGTCCCTCAAGGATTTTCCAAGTATTTATTATCATGTATTTTTCTCGCCTGCATTCCAGGGAATACAAATAAAGGGACTTCAACCGTTCACAGCAATTTAGGGACTTTATTGTACTTATATGTGCAGTGAAAGTTCTTTGTATATTCTCAAGGTCTGCAGTTTCACCTGCCTTGAAAGCGGCAGTTAGTGTACAGTAATATTCCAGCCTAGAGAGAACAAGTGATTTGAAGAGAATCATCACTGGCTTGGCAACGTTTCTTTCAAAGAACACAATAAGACAAAGGTCACGACAGCCTGGAGAATGACGGGGTGGATATTGAGAACCTTCAAAAGAAGGGAAATAATGTCAATGGTGACACTCTTCAAATCGCTAGAGCTCCCTCACTTAGAATATTGCTCAGTGTTGACGGCCCCGTTCAAGGCAGGAGAAATATCAGAGTGTAGATGAATGGTTCAGAGAACCGACAAGTTACAAATTAGACACATATGCAACATTTGGGTATCTTTATTGAGGAAACGTTTCGCCACACAGTGGCTTCATCAGTCCAATACAAAGTGGGAAGGTGTAAGGAGAGTAGGAGTTTTGAGGTAATCAGTCCCTCGGCCTGGAGTCGATGTGTTCAGTCCATCAATCTTGTAGAATGTACTGCATATGTCCGTAGAGGTGGCTTATATACTGTAGTCAGGTGAGGTTAAGCAGCAGGAGGCGGGGTCATAGTGGTACCATCCACTAGTCGAAGTAGGTCTTCGTCCAAAGGTTGGACAAGTGTTGAAGAATTCGTTTGTATTAAGATCCCAAGATGTTGCTGTGTCAGACAGGGTGTAGATGAATGGTTCAGAGAACCGACAAGTTACAAATTAGACACATATGCAACATTTGGGTATCTTTATTGAGGAAACGTTTCGCCACACAGTGGCTTCATCAGTCCAATACAAAGTATTGGACTGATGAAGCCACTGTTTGGCGAAACGTTTCCTCAATAAAGATACCCAAATGTTGCATATGTGTCTAATTTGTAGAAATATCAGAGCTGGAACAGATACAGAGATCGTTTACGACACACATACAGCCAGTAAAGCATTTAAATTACTGGGAACGCCTTAAAGTCTTGTACATGTACTCACTGGAGCGGAGGAGAGGATACGTGATAATAGATACCTGGAAAGTACTTGAGGGCCTGGTCCCAAATCTGCACACTGCCATAACAACATACTGGAGCGAGAGATATTGGAGAAAGTGCAAAATAAACCCAGTGAAGAGCAGGGGTGCGGTGGGCACAATAAGGAAACACTGTATCAACATTCGGGGTCCCAGACTATATTCAACATCTTACCAGAAGATATCAGAAACACTGCTGTAACAAGTGTAGAAGTCTTCAAGAGGAAACTGGACAAGTATCTTCACCAGGTGCCAGATCAACTAGGCTGTGATGGATATGTGGGTCAGCGGGCCTCCAGTAGCAACAGCCTGGTTGACCAGGCTATCACCAGAAAAGCCTGGCCCATGGTCGGGCTCCAGGATTAGAAAGACTCTCGAAACTCATCAAAGGTATATTGTCGGAATTTATAAAAGAATAAAAAGAAAGAATAGCATGACTGGAACATTACACTAACACCCGCACATAATGTATTAATATTGGTACAATTACCCACAACATGTTAAGTAAAGGGACACAAATGCAACTAATGTGACATTTTACTGTGGCAACGTTTCGCTCTCCAGGAGCTTTGTCAAGCCGTTACAAACAATACATGGACACAGAGGGTATATATAGGCTTAGAGTGAGGTGTAATACTAGTGGTAGTAGTAGTGGTAGTAATATTAGTTGTAGTAGTGGTAGTAATACAATATGGTAGAATAATCAACACGCACACGAGTAAAAGGTTATAAAAGCAATTACTTGGGTAGCATAAAACTAGGTTAGACAAATATTGTATTTGAGAAGGTCTGTATCAGTGTTGCTCCTGTGTAATGTGCTTGTGTAGTATAGGCAGCAGAGACTGTGATGGCAGGGTTTACTGTTTTCAGGAGGGTTCTTGCTAAGACCTGTGAGGTCTTAGCGAGAATCCTCCTCCGGTCAGTGTGGCCGTGAGGGAATGTTAAGGTGAGGTGCTCACAAGACAACAAGATCAATGTTTACGCTGTTATTTCATAACCCATCGTGATGTAGATCCTTTGTACTGGTCATCTGATGGTTATGACGTGGGACCCAGGAGCCTGAGCTCGATCCCAACACACACACGTACATGCATAGTTCTGTGTACACACACACATAGAATTATGAGTACAGAGTTACACGAGTGTACAGAGAGAGAGAGAGAGAGAGAGAGAGAGAGAGAGAGAGAGAGAGAGAGAGAGAGAGAGAGAGAGAGAGACAGAGACAGAGAGATGTGAGCACACAGAACGCAGGTCTCCCACGCCACGTCTTAACCTGGTTCATCTCATACAACAAAAATGTGGGAGCTAATTTTATATTCAAAGACTCGCCTGAAAATGACCCGCTGAAAGGGAGGGGGGACGAAAGGAAAGAGAGGGAGGGGGTGAAAAGGAGGATCAAAAATGGGGTGGTCGGTTGTGCCCCCTTCCCTTATTCATAGTCCCACGGGGGACCACCCCTTCCCCCCTTCCCTTTCTCGTAGTCCCACGGTGGACACTGTCCCTCCTGGTCCCTGTTTAATGCACTGGAATATCTGAAGGATCGGCAGGGATTTCTCCAGGACTTATTGCATATTTTCACTGTCACCTACATGAGGCTTCACGCCTAGTACTGACAGCCTTCCCCCTCCCTCCCTCCTTTTCCCTGGTTAGTGTGAGCCACACTAACCATCAACAAATATTATAATGTACACTTATGAAGTACAAAGGGAACAAAGGGCCATATAGGATACTGCAAAAAAAAAAAATATTCCTATTCCTATGCAAAATCCAAGCTAAGAGCTACCTGTAGAAATGGGCCATCATTGAGAGGAGATTCGTGTACTGGCGATGAACAGGAAATGAGCAGAATTCTAACAGTATGAGTCGGTGTTCAACAACCCACTAAATGACAGCAAGGTAGAGAATACAGAAACACTTTTCACTCCAGCAGAAGGCCGCGCAGAGCTAACTGACATTAGTATGTACTAGTTCTATAAATATCGAAAAAGAAATGGACAACATGCCCACTCACTCAGCACCTGGACCAGATTCATGGAATGTCCTATTTATAAAGAAGTGCAAAGTACCACTAGCAAGAGCCCTCAGTATTCTGTGGAGAAAGAGCTTAGATCTAGGTGAAATACCGGAGGCCTTAAAGAGTGCAGACATGGCGCTTCTTTGCATAAGGGAGGTAGTAGAGCACTAGCTAAAAATTACAGACCAGTAGCCCTAACTTCTCACATCATAAAAATTTTCGAAAGAGTGATGAGACGGCAGAATGAAAATTTCATGGATCAGCACAACCGGCATAATCCAAACCAGCATGATTTTAAAGCATGACGATCATGCCTGTCACAGCTGCTGAACCACTATGACAGAATTACAGAGGCGTTGGAAGGCGACCAAAACGCAGATGTGATATATACAGATTTTGCAAAGGCGTTTGACAAATGTGATCAGGTAGTGATAGCGCACAAAATGAAGGCCATGGGCATTACGTGGGAGGTAGACAGATGGATTTTCGGGTTCCTATAACACAAAACACAAAAAGTAGTAGTGAACAGAGCAGAACCCAGCATGAGAGAGGTAAAAAGCTCAGTTCCCCAAGGCACTGTCCTGGCACCTCTGCTGTTTCTCAGCCTCATAGTAGACACATAAAAAAACAGTTTAATATCACCATTTGCACATTTGCAGTTGACTCTAAAATAAGCATAAAAGTCACTACGGTAGAGGACACTGAAAAATTACAGGAAGATATAAGCAGGGTCTTCCAGTGGGCAGTGGAGAACAACATGACGTTCAATGGTGATAAGCTCCAGCTGCTTAGGTATGGAAAGAATGAAGAACTCAAAAGGAACACTATATACAAAACTCAAGAGGATCACCAAATAGAACGAAAGTAACACGTGAAAGACTTATGAATAATTATGTCACCTGACCTTTCTTTCAAAGAACATAATAAGACAAAGGTCACGACGACAGCCTGGCGGGTATTGAGAATCTTCAAAATAAGGGAAATAATGCCATTGGTGACACTCATCAAATCGCTAGAGCTCCCTCATCTGGAATATTGCTCAGCATTGACTTCCCCGTTCAAGGCAGGAGAAATATTAGAGCTGGAACAGATACAGAGATCGTTTACGGCCTGCATAGAGCCAGTAAAGCATTTAAATTACTGGGGAAAGCCTTAAAGTCTTGAACATGTACTCACTGGAGAGGAGGAGAGGATACATAATAATATATACCTGGAAAGTACTGGAGGGCCTGGTCCTAGATCTGCACACTGCCATAACAACATACTGGAGCGAGAGATATGAAAGGAAGTGCAAAATAAACCCAGTGAAAAGCAGGGGTGCGGTGGGCACAATAAGGGAACACTGTATCAACATTCGTGGCCCCAGACCATATTCAACATCTCACCAGAAGATATCAGAAACACTGCTGGAACAAGTGTAGAAGCCTTCAGGAGGAAACTGGACGAGTACCTTCACCAGGTGCCAGATCAACCAGGCTGTCATGGATATGTGGGTCAGTGGACCTCCAGCAACAACAGCCTGGTTGACCAAGTTGTTGCTGACCGGGCTCCGGGAGTAGCAGGACTCTCGAAACTCATCAAAGGTTTGGTATGAATTAAGAGACATAGAAGGAGAGAAAAACTACCATAACCAGAGAAAGTCAGTCAGGAAATATGGAAAAATATTGAACATAATCTCGATCATATATTTAAAATGTGAATAAAAATCTCAGATGATTGAGTTGTTAGTGATGACTGTTGTTAGTGATGACTGTTGTTAGTGATGACTGTTGTTAGTGATGACTGTTGTTAGTGATGACTGTTGTTAGTGATGACTGTGTTGTTAGTGATGACTGTTGTTAGTGATGACTGTTGTTAGTGATGACTGTTGTTAGTGATGACTGTTGTTAGTGATGACTGTGTTGTTAGTGATGACTGTTGTTAGTGATGACTGTTGTTAGTGATGACTGTTGTTAGTGATGACTGTTGTTAGTGATGACTGTGTTGTTAGTGATGACTGTGTTGTTAGTGATGACTGTGTTGTTAGTGATGACTGTGTTGTTAGTGATGACTGTTGTTAGTGATGACTGTTGTTAGTGATGACTGTGTTGTTAGTGATGACTGTGTTGTTAGTGATGACTGTGTTGTTAGTGATGACTGAGTTGTTAGTGATGACTGTGTTGTTAGTGATGACTGTGTTGTTAGTGATGACTGTTGTTAGTGATGACTTGTTAGTGATGACTGTGTTGTTAGTGATGACTGTTGTTAGTGATGACTGTGTTGTTAGTGATGACTGTTGTTAGTGATGACTGTGTTGTTAGTGATGACTGTGTTGTTAGTGATGACTGTGTTGTTAGTGATGACTGTGTTGTTAGTGATGACTGTGTTGTTAGTGATGACTATGTTGTTAGTGATGACTGTTGTTAGTGATGACTGTGTTGTTAGTGATGACTGTGTTGTTAGTGATGACTGTGTTGTTAGTGATGACTGTTGTTAGTGATGACTGTGTTGTTAGTGATGACTGTTGTTAGTGATGACTGTTGTTAGTGATGACTGTGTTGTTAGTGATGACTGTGTTGTTAGTGATGACTGTTGTTAGTGATGACTGTGTTGTTAGTGATGACTGTGTTGTTAGTGATGACTGTGTTAGTGATGACTGTGTTAGTGATGACTGTGTTAGTGATGACTGTGTTGTTAGTGATGACTGTGTTGTTAGTGATGACTGTTGTTAGTGATGACTGTTGTTAGTGATGACTGTTGTTAGTGATGACTGTGTTGTTAGTGATGACTGTGTTGTTAGTGATGACTTGTTAGTGATGACTGTGTTAGTGATGACTGTGTTGTTAGTGATGACTGTGTTGTTAGTGATGACTGTGTTGTTAGTGATGACTGTGTTGTTGTGATGACTGGTTGTTAGTGATGACTGTGTTGTTAGTGATGACTTGTGTTAGTGATGACTGGTTGTTAGTGATGACTGTGTTGTTAGTGATGACTGTTGTTAGTGATGACTGGTTGTTAGTGATGACTGTGTTGTTAGTGATGACTGGTTGTTAGTGATGACTGGTTGTTAGTGATGACTGTGTTGTTAGTGATGACTGAGTTGTTAGTGATGACTGTGTTGTATACGTGATGAACTGTGTTGTTAGTGATGACTGTTGTTAGATTGTTAGTGATGACTGTGTTGTTAGTGATGACTGGTTGTTAGTGATGACTGTTGTTAGTGATGACTGGTTGTTAGTGATGACTGTAGTATGTTAGTGATGACTGTGTTGTTAGTGATACTGTGTTGTTAGTGATGACTGTGTTAGTATGACTTGTACTGGTAGTAACTGGTAAATGACAGTATGTATGTAAATGACTGTATGTACCTGGTACATGACGTTAGTACACTGTATTGAGTGATACTGTGTATATGTACTGTGTAGATACTAGTGTAATTGGTATAGTTGTATAGTACGGTGTGTAGCACTGTAAAGTTGTAGTATGACTGAGTATAGTGACAGTGTATGTACATGGTTTCTAGTGTGACGTAGTTGTAGTGTAAGTACTGTGCTGTTGTAGCACTTGTCTTAGTACTGAGTTGTGTAGCACTGTCAGGTTAAGTCACTGTAGTTGTGTAGCATTGTCAGTTAAAGTACTGTAGCTTGTGTAGCACTGTCAGTGTAAGTCACTGTAGTTGCTGAGCTTGTAGTAGTCACTGACTGATGTTGTTGTGATGTGCAGTTAAGTCACTGTATGCACTGTCAGTTAGTCACTGTAGACTGTCAGTTAGTCACGTAGCACTGTCAGTTAAGTCACTGTAGACTGTCAGTTAAGTCACTGTGACTGTAGTTAGTACTGTAGACTGTCAGTTAAGTCACTGTAGCACTGTCAGTTAGTCACTGAGACTGTAGTTAGTCACTGTAGACTGGTTGTACGTATGACTGAGATGTCACTGTAGCACTGTAGTTAGTATGTAGCACTGTCAGTTAGTGAGCACTGTGTTGGTACAGACTGCAGTTAAGTCACTGTAGACTGTCAGTTCTCACGTAGCACTGTGTTAAGTACTGAGGGGAGAGAGATACATGTGTTATACCTGGACAGTACTGGAGGTGTCTGGTTCTAGAAACAGGTAAGCAGGTGCAGTGTAGCACTGGGAACACTGTATAGACATCAGGTTGTCCAACTATTGACACTCACCATGAAGTATCAAGTACACTGGTACAAGTGAGTAGTAATCTTACAAGCTGACAGTATCTTACCAGTGCCAGTATACACTGTGATGGATCAGTTGGGCACGGCTAAGTAGCAGCCATGGTACACTAGCACATGACAGCTGGTCACTGGACCGGGCTCGAAGTATGGAAACTGTACTTGAATCTTTTCTCAAGGTATATTGACGTGTTTAGCACTCAGTTAAGTCACTGTAGCTGTAGCACTGTCAGTTAAGTCACTGTAGCTGTAGCACTGTCAGTTAAGTCACTGTAGTTGTAGCACTGTCAGTAAAGTCATTGTAGTTGTAGCACTGTCAGTTAAGTCACTGTAGCACTGTCAGTTAAGTCACTGTAGCACTGTCAGTTAAGTCACTGTAGCACTGTCAGTTAAGTCACTGTAGTTGTAGCACTGTCAGTTAAGTCACTGTATGTTGCGCCCCTTGAACTGGGCCTCAATGTATATAATGTATATTTCAATTTTCTATAATTTTATATTGCGAATATTCTCGATTATAGCTAAATCGTTAATATTTGGCTTTATATTATTATTAGATTATCATTTGTATTTATATATTTTAGGTAGGATGTAATATTTTATGTTGTGCTCGAGAGTGTGTAGTAACTGCCTTGGTGTTGGCAAACGACTGTTACGCGGCCGGCGTCTTGTTGCGGGGAGGAGTCAGTCTCTGGACACACCTGAGCTGTGTGGTTGTTCCTCTTTCATCTCTCTCTCTGGCCTGCTGCCCTCGTCGAGTCAACTCCTCACTCTTGTTGTTCTCGACATTAGACTCTGTTGGGTAGAGTATGAATTCGTTGGTGAGGCGAATCATACTTCTCAGAACTCTGTGTAACTCTGTTCACAGAGAATAGACTAGACAGTGATTATTCGACGTTTTTCTGGGTTGTGTGTCACTTTGACACTCTTTGATAACTCAGGTCTCAAGCTCTAGCTCTGGACCTACTTCGATAAGGCATCTGTGTACTGCCACAGTTTGGGATTGTTTATGCTGAACCTAGTTTCAGTAGTAAGGGAGTTTTATGACTGTTTTGGAGGATCTACTGATGGTCCCCAGTTAGGGTCGATTTTCTATCTCCTTGTTCCTGATGCTGTGTTGCTGTTGCCTGTTATAGTGCTGTTCTGCGAAGTGGTCATTTTACTGGACAATCAAGCTGTTCTGATTGTCAGTTTAGTACAGCTAGCTTATGAGAAGTTGTTCTGTCGTACACTGGTTGAGTCGAGTCATAGTTACCGGGAGCACACTCGTACACACATTTATTATTATTTGTATATATTATTGTATTACTGACATTGTACCTGATGGTACTTCTGCGTCATTTATATATATATGTGCCCTCAGCACAGACTTATTGTATATGAGAGCAGTGTAGGAGCTACCCTCCTAATTAACCTCCTAATTGATATCTTAATATCTTTATATTTGATTTACTACGTTACCCTAGATTTTCTCACTGTTAATAAATCTTTTAAATCATTTACTTTGGTTAGTACCCTATCAGTTGCAATCCCCTTAACCTATATAATATGTCGGATAACTGAACCAGGATACTGACTTTGTTGCAAAAGCCCAGTAACAGGCTGGATGCTAGAAGGGCTATCCTTTCTAGTGTTCACTGGAGATATCTATTGTAAATAGATATCGTGTCATTTTGTAACACTGTAGTTGTAGCACTGTCAGTTAAGTCACTGTAGCTGTAGCACTGTCAGTTAAGACACTGTAGTTGTTGTAGCACTGTCAGGTAAGTTACTATATTTGTTGTAGTACTGTCAGGTAAGTTACTATATTTGTTGGAGTACTGTCAGGTGAGTCACTGTAGCTACTGCAGTAATTTTATGTAAGTCACTTTAGCTACTGTAATACTGTCAGATGAGTCACTGTAGTTGTAGCACTGTCAAGTGAGTCACTATAGTTGTATCACTCTCAGGTAAGTCACTGTAGCTGCTGTAGCAGTCAGGTGAATCACTGTAGCTGCTGTAGCAGTGTCAGGTGAGTCACTGTAGTCGTAGCACTGTCAGGTGATTCACTGTAGCACTGTCAGGTGATTCACTGTAGCACTGTCAGGTGATTCACTGTATCACTGTCAGGTGATTCACTGTATCACTGTCAGGTGATTCACTGTAGCACTGTCAGATGGATCACTGTAGTCGTAGCACTGTCAGGTGATTCACCGTAGCACTGTCAGGTGATTCACTGTAGCACTGTCAGATGGATCACTGTAGTCGTAGCACTGTCAGGTGATTCACTGTGGCTGCTGTAGCAGTGTCAGGTGAGTCACTGTAGTCGTAGCACTGTCAGGTGATTCACTGTAGTCGTAGCACTGTCAGGTGATTCACTGTAGCACTGTCAGGTGATTCACTGTAGCACTGTCAGGTGATTCACTGTATCACTGTCAGGTGATTCACTGTAGCACTGTCAGATGGATCACTGTAGTCGTAGCACTGTCAGGTGATTCACCGTAGCACTGTCAGATGGATCACTGTAGCACTGTCAGATGGATCACTGTAGTCGTAGCACTGTCAGGTGATTCACCGTAGCACTGTCAGATGGATCACTGTAGCACTGTCAGATGGATCACTGTAGTCGTAGCACTGTCAGGTGATTCACTGTATCACTGTCAGGTGATTCACTGTAGCACTGTCAGATGGATCACTGTAGCACTGTCAGGTGATTCACTGTGGCACTGTCAGGTGATTCACTGTAGCACTGTCAGATGGATCACTGTAGTCGTAGCACTGTCAGGTGATTCACTGTGGCTGCTGTTTTAATGCAAATATCTACTCAGTCAATCACATGGGAGACTCTCAGTGTCTACGAGCATGTAGACATGGGAGACTCAGTGTCTACGAGCATGTAGACATGGGAGACTCAGTGTCTACGAGCATGTAGACATGGGAGACTCAGTGTCTACGAGCATGTAGACATGGGAGACTCAGTGTCTACGAGCATGTAGACATGTGAGACTTAGTGTCTACTAGCATGTAGACATGTGAGACTCAGTGTCTACTAGCATGTAGACATGGTCAGGAGGTTCTGATGTTGTTCAGACTGAACATCAGAATGTATAAGAAATGTGATGTAAGTTAGTGTGGAATGATTGTTGGTACCAGTCTGGAAGGGCAGAGTGTCTCACAAACTGTAATAACGTTAGTATGCAGCTAATGTGACATTTTATTGTGGCAACGTTTCGCTCTCCAGGAGCTCCTGGAGAGCGAAACGTTGCTATAATAAAATGTCGCATTAGTTGCACTTGTGTACTTTTACCTAACCTCTGAGAAAGTGTTGATCTGCTGGGAGGTTCAAGAACAACAGTCTATAAGAGTTTACGTAAAATGTTGTGAAACACAGAACATGGAGTGAGTGGCACTTGTGTGAGTGTTGACGCCTTGTTAATGAGAGAGGTCAGAGGAGAATGGCCAGACTGGTTCAAGCTGACAGGAAGGTGACAGTAACTCAAATAACCACGCGTTACAACAGTGTTTTGCAGCTAAGAGCAGGAGACTGAGGTTACAGTGGGCATAAAAACTGGACAGGTGAAACTAAAGAAACGTCACCTGGTCTGATAAATCCAGATTTCTGCTGTGACATGCTGATGGTAGTGTCAGAACTCTGCCCAAACCTTCGGGATGTGGTGGACCGGGAGATTCACTGCATGAATGTGCAGCCGACAAATCTGCAGCAACTGCGTGATGCTAACATATCAACAAGAACCAGGACCTTTAAGGAATGTTTTCAACACGTTATTGAATCCACGCCACGAAATATATATATATATATATATATATATATATATATATATATATATATGTGTGTGTGTGTGTGTTGTGTGTGTGTGTGTGTGTGTGTGTGTGTGTGCGTGTGTGTGCCCAATAGGCAATATTGGTCAATTTACAAGTACTCATTTTAACCATACCACTGGTGGGGATAGAACCCGCGGTGAATAAATATACCTAGTTGGGTGAATCATATTGTAGCCAGCT
This sequence comes from Cherax destructor, assembly GCA_009830355.1. Taxonomy (NCBI): domain Eukaryota; kingdom Metazoa; phylum Arthropoda; class Malacostraca; order Decapoda; family Parastacidae; genus Cherax; species Cherax destructor. The sequence goes on from WNWK01002654.1 coordinate 79,384, forward strand.
GGCCCAGTGGCTAACGCGTCGGTCTGGAGATTTATGACTCTCTGACCGCGGGTTCTATCCCCACCCGTGATATGGATTGTTTGCAATCGTGTCATTACGACTTCGTGAGTCATGAGTAACTCATTTAAAATTAAGTCCTTTCTAAATATATATATATATATATATATATATATATATATATATATATATATATATATATGAAGGGTAGGGGGGGTGTAGACCAAGTGTTTACAGTGAAACATATAGGTGAACAATATTTAGATAAGGGTAAAGAGGTGTTTGTGGCATTTATGGATTTGGAAAAGGCGTATGATAGGGTGGATAGGGAAGCAATGTGGCAGATGTTGCAAATGTATGGAATAGGAGGTAGGTTATTGAAAGCTCTGAAAAGTTTTTACGAGGATAGTGAGGCTCAGGTTAGAGTATGTAGGAGAGAGGGAGATTATTTCCCAGTAAAAGTAGGCCTTAGACAGGGATGTGTGATGTCACCGTGGGTTGTTCAATATATTTATAGATGGAGTTATAAGAGAAGTGAATGCTCGGGTGTTGGCAAGAGGTGTGGGGTTAAAAGATAAAGAATCTAACACAAAGTGGGAGTTGTCACAGTTGCTCTTTGCTGATGACACTGTGCTTTTGGGGGATTCTGAAGAGAAGTTGCAGAGGTTGGTGGATGAGTTTGGTAGGGTATGTAAAAGAAGGAAATTAAAAGTGAATATAGGAAAGAGTAAGGTGATGAGGATAACAAAAAAAATAGATAACGGAAGATTGGATATCAGATTGGAGGGAGAGAGTATGGAGGAGGTGAATGTGTCCAGATATTTGGGAGTGGATGTGTCAGCAGATGGGTATATGAAGGATGAGGTGAATCATAGAATTAACGAGGAGAAAAAGGTGAGTGGTGCACTGAGGAGCTTGTGGAGACAGAGAACTTTATCCATGAAAGCAAAGAGGGAAATGTATGAGAGTATAGTTATACCAACACTCTTGTATGGGGTGTGAGACATGGGTTGTGAATGTTGCAACAAGGAGAAGGCTGGAGGCAGTGGAGATGTCATGTCTGAGGGCAATGTGTGGTGTGAATATAATGCAGAGAATCCGTAGTTTGGAGATTAGGAGGAGGTGTGGGATTACCAAAACTATTATCCAGAGGGCTGAGGAGGGATTGTTGAGATGGTTTGGACATATAGAAAGGATGGAGCAAAATAGAATGACTTCGAGAGTGTATAAATCTGTAGTGGAGGGAAGGCGGGGTAGGGGTCGGCCTAGAAAAGGTTGGAGGGAGGGAGTAAAGGAGGTTTTGTGTGCGAGGTGCTTGGACTTCCAGCAAGCGTGCGTGAGCGTGTTAGATAGGAGCGAATGGAGACAAATGGTTTTTAGGACTTGACGTGCTGTTGGAGTGTAAGCAAGGTAACATTTATGAAGGGTTTCAGGGAAACCGGCAGGCCGGACTTGATTCCTGGAGATGGGAAGTACAGTGCCAGCACTCTGAAGGAGGGGTGTTAATGTTGCAGTTTTGTAGCTGTAGTGTAAGCACGCCTCTGGCAAGACAGTGATGGAGTGAATGATGATGAAAGTTTTTCTTTGTCGGGCCACCCTGCCTTGGTGGGAAACGGCCTACGTGTTTATAATATATATATATATATATATATATATATATATATATATATATATATATATATATATATATATATATATATATATATATATATATATATATATATATAAAAGATAGATAGATATATATACGTATATATACAGATAGATAGATACAATAATTATAGTAATCTTTATTACAAGTAATTAACACTGTTATAGACCTAGCTGACATCACTGACATGTTATACAGTAAGCACCAGGTTATGGAGAGCATTTCTGGCAACTTAGGTTAATCTTGCCCTCCAGGATGCGATCCATACCAGTCAACTAACGCCCAGATAAATAGATAGGTAGATATATACACAAGTGTAGTTGGTGATGGTGTTATCTTTACTAGCAGAGTGAGCCTAGTACACAAACTGGCTGAGCGAGCCTAGTACACAAATTGGCTGGGCGAGCCTAGTACACAAATTGGCTGGGCGAGCCTAGTACACAAACTGGCTGAGCGAGCCTAGTACACAAACTGGCTGGGTGAGCCTAGTACACAAACTGGCTGGGTGAGCCTAGTACACAAACTGGCTGGGTGAGCCTAGTACACAAACTGGCTGGGTGAACCTAGTACACAAACTGGCTGGGTGAGCCTAGTACACAAATTGGCTGGGCGAGCCTAGTACACAAACTGGCTGAGCGAGCCTAGTACACAAACTGGCTGGGTGAGCCTAGTACACAAACTGGCTGGGTGAGCCTAGTACACAAACTGGCTGAGCGAGCCTAGTACACAAACTGGCTGAACGAGCCTAGTACACAAACTGGCTGAGCGAGCCTAGTACACAAACTGGCTGAGCGAGCCTAGTACACAAACTGGCTGAACGAGCCTAGTACACAAACTGGCTGAGTGAGCCTAGTACACAAACTGGCTGGGTGAGCCTAGTACACAAACTGGCTGGGTGAGCCTAGTACACAAACTGGCTGGGTGAGCCTAGTACACAAACTGGCTGGGCGAGCCTAGTACACATACTGGCTGGGTGAGCCTAGTACACAAACTGGCTGAGCGAGCCTAGTACACAAACTGGCTGAGCGAGCCTAGTACACAAACTGGCTGAGCGAGCCTAGTACACAAACTGGCTGAGCGAGCCTAGTACACAAACTGGCTGGGTGAGCCTAGTACATAAACTGGCTGAGCGAGCCTAGTACACAAACTGGCTGGGTGAGCCTAGTACATAAACTGGCTGGGTGAGCCTAGTACACAAACTGGCTGGGTGAGCCTAGTACACAAACTGGCTGAGTGAGTTTATGTAATACACGCCAGCGTGGTCGCTCGTGCCATCTGGACTAAGCTCTTTCCGCCCTGCCCTCGGATAAAGCCCTGGTGATGGCGGCGCTCCATGCCCCTCCTTCCTGCCCACCACCACCATCTTGCCAGGGACGACCCAGGTAACACCCACAGCGGAAGCCTCCCACAGGTTTCCGCACTCATGCATATTCATGTGACATGCAGGTTAGCTTGGTCTCCGTGTCCACCAACCACCTCAACCATCTCAGTGCTGGGTCTTACCTTCTAATTCTTTTTACATCGGGAAAAATGTAGCGTTTTTCGTTGTTTTGATTGGTCCGTATGTTTAACATTGTAGTTTTAACGTTGTTTTGATTGGTCCGTATGTTTAACATTGTAGTTTTAACGTTGTTTTTGCATTGTATGTATTTTTTGGGTTGTAGAAGAGGTGAAAGTGAGTTGGGATGGTTGGTGTTGGGGGAGGGCGGAGGGCAGGACCGTGTGTTGTGTGTCGCATGATTAAGGCTCGGTATATTCATCATGTCGTCCAGCTGCTGCTGCCGCTATTGCCCCCTTCCCTTCCTTTCCCCTTTCCCCCCTTCCCTGGGCTCCTTCTTACCCCCCTCCACCCCCTCCCTGGTACTCTCTGGGTACTGCTGTCAGCATGCCCTTGTGTTACCCCTGGCCACCACCTTGTTCCTGCTGACATTACTGCCCAGCTCGTCACCCGGCCACGGCTATTGTTACCTCTGGTGCTTCTTGGAAGGGGTGCTGCTGGTGGTGACACTTCCCATCCAGAGAGCTCTACCTATCCTCCACTTCCTCGACTCAAACCCAAATAATTCCTATTTCCCAGGTATTGTACGACTCCTAAGTTGTCAGTGTTTCACTAAATTTAGGACTGGGACGATACCCAATTTTCGCCCGATACCGATACTTTACCTATACATTTTTTTAAAATTATAATGACTATATTCAGTATATAAGGGAATGTTTATTGGGTATTAAATAACAGAAGGTTAAATATTAAATAACTTACTTTATCTGTCATGATAATGTTATTAATGATTACTTGGTCTGTTGTGTTTCATATTGAGTGTTAAAAAGGCACTTGTCGATAGTGTGTGTGTGTGTGTGTGTGTGTGTGTGTGTGAGTGTATGTACTCACCTATTTGTTGTTGTAGGGGTCGATTCATAGCTCCTGGCCCCGCCTCTTCACTGATCGCTAATAGGTCCTCTCTCTCCCCCTCCTCCATGAGCTTTATCAAACCTCGTCTTAAAACTATGTATGGTACCTGCCTCCACTACGTCACTTTCCAGACTAGTCCACTTCTTAACAACTCTGTGACTGAAAAAATACTTCCTAACATCCCTGTGGCTCATCTGAGTCTTCAACTTCCAACTGTGTCCCCTTGTTGCTGTGTTCCATCTCTGGAACATCCTGTCTCTGTCCACCTTGTCGATTCCTCTCAGTATTTAATATGTCGTTATCATGTCCCCCCTATCTCTCCTGTCCTCCAGTGTCGTCAGGTCAAGTTCCGTTAACCTCTCCTCGTAGGACATGCTCCTTAGCTCCGGGACTAGTCTCGTTCCAAACCTTTACACTTTCTCTAATTTCCTGACGTGCTTGGTCATGTGTGGGTTCCAAACTGGTGCTGCATACTCCAATTGGACCTGACGTACAGGGTCCGGGACGATTCCTTACCGAAATCTCGGAATGCTATTCTTAGGTTCGCTAGTCGCCCATATGTTGCAGCAGTTATTTGGTTGATGTGCACCTCAGGAGATGTGCTCGGTATTATACACACTCCAAGATTCTTTTCCTTGAGCGAGGTTTGTAGTCTTTGGCCCCCTAGACTGTACTCTGTCGAGGTCTTTTTTGCCCTTCCCCGATCTTCATGACTTTGCACTTGTTGGAGTTGAAGGAGCCAGTTGCTGGACCAGGCCTCCAGCCTGTCCAGATCCCTCTGTAGTCCTGTTTTGTCCTCCTCCGACTGAATTCTCCTCATTAACTTCACATCGTCTGCAAACAGGGACACTTCTGAGTCTATCCTTTCCGCCATGTCGTTCACATATACCAGAAACAGCACCGGTCCTTGGACTGACCCCCTGTGGAACCCCGCTCGTCACAGGCGCCCACTCCGACACGTCGTCACGTACCATGACTCGCTGATGTCTTCCCGTCAGGTATTCTCTGATCCATTGCAGCGCCTTCCCTGTTTTACCTGCCTGGTCCTCCAGCTTTTAAACTAATTTCTTGTGTGAAACTGTGTCAAAAGCCTTCTTACAGTCCAAGAAAACGCAGTCTACCCTCCCCCCCTCTCTTGTCTTACTGCTGTCACCTTGTCATAGAACTCTAGTAGGTTCGTGACACAGGATTTCCCGTCTCTGAATCCGTGTTGGTTGTCGTTGATAAGCTCATTCCTTTCTAGGTGCTCCACCACTCTCCTCCTGATAATCTTCTCCATGACCTTGCATACTATACACGTCAGTGACACTGGTCTGTAGTTTAATGCTGCCTGTCTGTCTCCTTTTTTAAAAAATGGTACTACATTTGCTGTGTGTGTACATTTGCTGTGTGTGTACATTTGCTGTGTGTGTACATTTGCTGTGTGTGCACATTTGCTGTGTGTGTGTAACTCACAATAGTGAGGCAGAATGTTAATGTTCATATTGTTAAGTACACATGTGATATTAATATTTTAAAATGTATCCGCTGTTTTTTAACCGATAGCATAAAAATGGCCGATACCGATACCATAAAAATGGCCGATACCGATACCATAAAAATAGCCGATACCTATACCATAAAAATGGCCAATACCGATGGATAAAAATGGCCGATACCGATGCATAAAAATGGCCGATACCGATGCATAAAAATGGCCGATACCGATACCATAAAAATGGCCGATACCGATACTTTGACACATCCTTGATGTAAAAATAATAAAAATGCTTGTTTATTTCTTGTTGTTTACGTGTTTGTTACTTGTTTACTTAGCTATCTAGCGTGTTGTTGTTATTGTTGTAACACCCCTCCCCCCTGGTCTATTCTATACCATGCTGTATTAGTGTATTAATACACTCGTTCCATTAACAGGTATACAGGTGTATTACAGCAGTTCAGTACCAACGGTCCGGTACCAGTGGTCCAGTACCAGCGGTCCAGTACCAGCGGTCCAGTACCAGTGGTGCAGGACCAGTGGTCCAGTACCAGTGCTCCAGTACCAGCGGTCCAGTAACAGTGATGCAGTACCAGTGGTCCAGTACAAGCGGTCCAGTACCAGTGGTCCAGTACAAGCGGTCCAGTACCAGTGGTGTAGGACCAGTGGTCCAGTACCAGTGGTCCAGTACCAGCGGTCCAGTAACAGTGGTGCAGGACCAGTGGTCCAGTAACAGTGGTTCAGTAACAGTGATCCAGTCTACCTGGACTCTAGCTGGAGGGTATTACAGGGATCAACGCTCCCGCGACCCGGTCCACGACCAGGACTCACGGTGGATCAGGGCCTGATCAACTAGGCTGTTACTGCTGGCCGCACGTAGTCCAAAGTACGAACCACAGCCCGGCAGATCCGACACTGGCTTTAGGTATCTGTCCAGCTCCCTCTTGAAGACAACCAGGGGTTTACTGATAATTCCCCTAATGGCTGGTGGGAGGCTGTTGAACAGTCTTGGGCCCCGGACACTTATTGTGTTTTCTCTTAGTGTATTAATGGCGCCCCTACTTTTCACTAGGGGTATGTTGCATCGCCAGCCAAGTCTTTTGCTTTCGTAGGGAGTGATTTCTGTGTGCAGATTAGGGACCAGTCCCTCCAGGATCTTCCAGGTGTAGATTATGATGTATCTCTCTCGCCTGCGATCCAGTGAGTACAAGTCAAGTGTTTCCAAACGTTCCCAGTAGTTAATGCAACTTATACATGGAGTAAAGGATCTCTGTACATTCTCTAGATCTGCAATTTCACCTGCCTTGAATGGGGATGTTAATGTACAGCAGTATTCTAGCCTAGAGAGAACAAGTGATTTAAAAAGGATCATCATTGGCTTGGCATCTCTTGTCTTGAATGTTCTCATTATCCATTCTATCAGTTTCCTCGCAGATGTGATAGTGGCACTGTTATGATCCTTGAAGGTGAGATCCTCAGACATTACCACTCCCAGGTCCTTCACATTACTTTTCCACTCTATTGTGTGATTAGAGTTTGTAGTATACTCAGTCCTAGCTATTATTTCTTCCAGTTTTCCATAACGGAGTAGTTGGAATTTGTCTTCATTGAACATCATATTGTTCTCTGTTGCCCATTGGAAAACTTGGTTTATATCTTCTTGGAGATTTGCCGTGTCCTCAATGGATGACACTCATGCAGATCCTAGTATCGTCTGCAAAAGATGATACGGTGCTATGGTTTACATCTCTGTTTATGTCTGATATGAGGATGAGGAACAGGATAGAGACGAGTACTGTGCCTTGTGGAATAGAGCTCTTCACTATGGCAGCTTCCGATTTAGCTCTTTGTGTTCGATTGGTTAGAAAATTGAAGATTCATCTGCCCACTTTGTCAGTTATCCCTTTAGCACGCATTTTGTGTGCTATTACACCATGATCACACTTGTCAAAGGCCTTTGCAAAATCTGTGTATACTACATCTGCATTCTGTTTGTTTTCCAGAGCATCTAAGACCATATCATAGTAATCCAGTAGTTGCGAGAGGCAGGAGCGACCTGCTCTGAACCCATGTTGCCCTGGATTGTGCAATTTTTGGTAGTCCAAGTGGGTTGCAATCCTGCTTCTTAGAACTCTTTCAAAGATTTTTATGATGTGGGACGTTAAAGCTATTGGTCTATAGTTCTTAGCTATTGCTTTACTGCCACCTTTATGGAGTGGGGCTATATCCGTTGTTTTTAGTGACTGTGGAATCTCACCTGTGTCTATGCTCCTCCATAGCATACTTAGGGCCTGTGAGAGTGTTTTTTTGCAGTTCTTAATGAACACAGAGTTCGACGAGTCTTGGCCTGGGGCTGAGTGCATGGGCATGTTGTCAATGGCTTTCTCATAGTCTAGTGGAGTTAGTGTTATGTCAGAAATTTGGCATACATTGAGGCTCATTCATGAAAACAATTATTTGGATTGTCTATCTTTAGACTGATTAGTGGCTCGCTGAACACAGAGTCATATTGAGATTTCAGTATCTCACTCATTTCTTTGTTGTCATCTGTGTAAGATCCATCTTGTCTGAGCAGGGGCCTTGTTTTTTGGCATATGAAAAGAAATATTTCGAATTTCTTTCAATCTCACTAATCGCTTTTATCTCCTCTTGTCTCTCCTGGCTCCTGTATGCGTCCTTTAGCTTTAGCTCAATATTTTCCACTTCCCTGGTTAGCGCTTCCTTCTATGTTTCAGATAATCTGGCATTCTTGAGGAGCTCAGTGGTTCTTCGTCTTCTCCTGTAGAGGGAGCGTCTCTCTCTATTTCTGCACCAGTGGTACAGGACCAGTGGTCCAGTAACAGTGGTGCAGGACCAGTGGTCCAGTAACAGTGGTTCAGGACCAGTGGTCCAGTAACAGTGGTGTAGGACCAGTGGTCCAGTAACAGTGGTTCAGGACCAGTGGTCCAGTAGCAGTGGTGCAGTACAAGTGGTCCAGTACCAGTGCAGTACAAACGGTCCAGTAACAGTGGTGCAGAACCAGTGGTCCAGTACCAGCGGTCCAGTAACAGTGGTCCAGTACAGGCGGTCCAGTAACAGTGGTACAGTACCAGTGGTCCTGTAACAGTGGTACTGTACCAGTGGTCCAATAACAATGGTACAGTACCAGTGGTCCAGTAACAGTGCAGTACCAGCGGTCCAGTACCATCAGCCCAGTACCAGCTGTCCAGTACTAGCGATCCAGTACCAGGAGTCCAGTACCAGCGGTCCAGTGCTAGAGGTCCACTACTAGCAGTCCAGTAACAGTGGTTCAGTACCCAGTACCAGGTGAGGTCAGGTGGACACTGTAGGTCACCCTCACTCTGGCCACTGTAGGTAACCATCACTGATCACTGTAGGTCACCATCACTGGTCACTGTAGGTTACCATCACTGTGGTCACTGTAGGTCACCATCACTGGTGACTATAGGTCACCATCACTGTAGTCACTATAGGTCACCACCACTGGTCACTGTAGGTCACCATCACTGGTTACTGTATGTCACCATCACTGTGGTCACTATAGGTCACCATCACTGTGGTCACTATAGGTCACCATCACTGTGGTCCCTGTAGGTCACCATCACTGTGGTCACTGTAGGTCACCACCACTGGTCACTAGGTTACCATCACGGGTCACTGTAGGTCACCATCACTGTGGTCACTGTAGGTCACCATCACTGTGGTCACTGTAGGTCACCATCACTGTGGTCACTGTAGGTCACCATCACTGTGGTCACTGTAGGTCACCATCACTGTGGTCACTGTAGGTCACCATCACTGGTCATTGTAGGTCACAATCACTGGTCACTGTAGGTCACCATCACTGTTTACTGTAGGTCTGGCCACTTATGCACGGAGGGCGTTGAACAGTAGCGAACCCCTGACACTCGTCCAGCTCTCTTATCCCACTTCTGATTTTTATTGGAGGTCCTGTACACTGCCTGTCAAGTCTCTTGTTGTCATAGGCAGTGATTTCAGTCAGCAGGTTTGGGACCATTCCCTACAGGTGTAAATAAGGATGTACATTTCTCGCCAATTTTCCAAGGAGTACACTTAAAGGGACTTCAGACCTTCCCAGTAGTTAATAATAATAATGACGTCATTAATAATGACTATAATGATAATAACGATAATGATGACAATATTAATAATAATAATAATAATAATAATAATAATAATAATAATAATAATGACAATATATTATTATTATTAATGAGAGGGAAGAGGTGAAAGTGTGAGGATAATCCAGGACGCTGGAAGACAAGGTAGGAATGGAAAGTGACCACCCAAGGCTGGAAGGTGATGGGTGGGGAGGGGATGATGGGGGTTGGGTGGGAGGGGTGGAGTTACCCGGAAGACGGGGAAGAAACGGTGAATGTCTCGTAAGATTGGCGGAGATACTGTGGCGGGGGGGGGGAAGGGAGATCTGGTGGGGGTGGGAGGGAGGGGAAAGATGGTGTGGGGTGGGAGAAGCGGGGAGATCTGGTGGGAGGGGGGGCGGTCTGCTGGTCAGATGGAAGGGGTGATAGGAGTGTTGGGGGAGGGGTTGTTGGTATGGTGGGGTACTAAGGGGGAGGGGGAGAGATGACGCGAAATTAGCGAATTCCCATACCTGGCTGGGTGAAGGTAGCCCAGTGTGGGCTGGGGGTGGTGGGCGGGCGTGGGTGGACCGTGGGTAGTCGTGAGTGGACCGTGGGACGTAGTGGGTAGTTGTGGGTGGACGGTGGTAGTGGTGGGTGGAGGGTGGTTGTGGTGGGTGGTAGGTGGAGGGTGGTAGTGGTGAGTGGAGGGTGGTGGGTGGTAGTGGAGGGTGGTAGTGGTGGGTGGAGGGTGGTAGTGGTGAGTGGAGGGTGGAGGGTGGTAGTGGAGGGTGGTAGTGATGGGTGGTGGGTGGTGGAGGATCAAGCCTAAACCCATTCCAAGTCTTCACTGACCCACACGGATTTAGCGCTTCACAAATAAAAGAATAAGTTACATGGAGCGTGTATTAATGTATCCTAGAAGCATGTATCACTGTATCCTAGGAGTGTATCACTGTATCCTAGGAGAGTGTATTACTGTATGTGTATTACTGTATGTGTATTACTGTATCCTAGGAGAGTGTATTACTGTATCCTAGGAGCATGTATTACTGTATCCTAGTAGAGTGTATTACTGTATCCTAGGAGCATGTATTACTGTATCATAGTAGAGTGTATTACTGTATCCTAGGAGCATGTATTACTGTATCCTAGGAGCATGTATTACTGTATCCTAGTAGAGTGTATTACTGTATCCTAGGAGCATGTATTACTGTATCCTAGTAGTGTATTACTGTATCCTAGGAGCATGTATTACTGTATCCTAGTAGAGTGTATTAATGTATCCTAGGAGCATGTATTACTGTATCCTAGGAGCATGTATTACTGTATCCTAGTAGTGTATTACTGTATCCTAGGAGCATGTATTACTATATCCTAGTAGAGTGTATTAATGTATCCTAGGAGCATGTATTACTGTATCCTAGTAGAGTGTATTACTATATCCTAGGAGCATGTATTACTGTATCCTAGTAGTGTATTACTGTATCCTAGGAGCATGTATTACTGTATCCTAGTAGAGTGTATTACTATATCCTAGGAGCATGTATTACTGTATCCTAGTAGTGTATTACTATATCCTAGGAGCATGTATTACTGTATCCTAGTAGAGTGTATTACTATATCCTAGGAGCATGTATTACTGTATCCTAGTAGTGTATTACTGTATCCTAGGAGAGTGTATTACTGTATCCTAGGAGAGTGTATTAATGTATCCTAGGAGCATGTACTAATGTATCCTAGGAGCATGTATTAATGTATCCTAGGAGCATGTATTACTGTATCCTAGTAGAGTGTATTAATGTATCCTAGGAGCATGTATTACTGTATCCTAGTAGAGTGTATTAATGTATCCTAGGAGCATGTATTACTGTATCCTAGTAGAGTGTATTAATGTATCCTAGGAGCATGTATTACTGTATCCTAGGACAAATTACAAACACATATAAGGCGCACGACAGACACATCATAACAGTAAATCAGTAATTGTATTCAAGGGTTAACGAGGCTCTTACGTTACGCTGAAGAGTAACTCAGAGCCTACCCTTGACCCTGACCTTGACCCAGGGTCTACCCTTGACCCTGACCTTGACCCAGGGTCTACCCTTGACCCTGACCTTGACCCAGGGTCTACCCTTGACCCTGACCTTGACCCAGGGTCTACCCTTGACCCTGACCTTGACCCAGGGTCTACCCTTGACCTTGACCTTGACCCAGGGTCTACCCTTGACCCTGACCTTGACCCAGGGTCTACCCTGACCCTGACCTTGACCCAGGGTCTACCCTTGACCCTGACCTTGACCCAGGGTCTACCCTTGACCCTGACCTTGACCAAGGGTCTACCCTTGACCCTGACCTTGACCCAGGGTCTACCCTTGACCCTGACCTTGACCCAGGGTCTACCCTTGATCCTGACCTTGACCCAGAGCCTACTCTTGACCCTGACCTTGACCCAGGGTCTACCCTTGATCCTGACCTTGACCCAGGGTCTACCCTTGACCCTGACCTTGACCCAGGGTCTACCCTTGACCCTGACCTTGACCCAGAGTCTACCCTTGACCCTGACCTTGACCCAGAGCCTACTCTTGACCATGACCTTGACCCAGGGTCTACCCTTGATCCTGACCTTGACCCAGGGTCTACCCTTGATCCTGACCTTGACCCAGAGCCTACTCTTGACCCTGACCTTGACCCAGGGTCTACCCTTGATCCTGACCTTGACCCAGGGTCTACCCTTGACCCTGACCTTGACCCAGGGTCTACCCTTGACCCTGACCTTGACCCAGAGTCTACCCTTGACCCTGACCTTGACCCAGAGCCTACTCTTGACCATGACCTTGACCCAGGGTCTACCCTTGATCCTGACCTTGACCCAGGGTCTACCCTTGACCCTGACCTTGACCCAGGGTCTACCCTTGACCCTGACCTTGACGAAGGGTCTACCCTTGATCCTGACCTTGACCCAGAGCCTACCCTTGACCCTGACCTTGACCCAGGGTCTACCCTTGACCCTGACCTTGACCCAGGGCCTACCCTTGACTCTGACCTTGACCCAGAGCCTACCCTTGACACTGATCTTGAGCATATAAGGCGCAGGCTGATTCTTCGAGACTTTTCTGTGGCAAATGGCGTTCCTTATATGGCGGAAAATACGGTACTTGTGGATAACTGTACACACGCACACTACCATAACAAGGTGAGATATATGGCAGACAATACATGATAGAGAATAATAATAAAAATAAAAGGTCACAGTACCGTGACTGGAACAATACACAGTTGTGTATGGACGATAGAGCCATTGAAGAGTTGTTGAGCCGGAGGCACAGTAAGAAAACACTGCATCAACATCCATGGTCCCTGGTTCTTCCGGCTGGTGCCAGCCACTATCAGAAACACTGCTGAAGTTCTCAAGAGGTACAGTACCTGGGCCAGGTACACACAACCACGCTCTCATGTTCCTACACTTGACCTGATATTATACACTCCCGACAAGTTGATCAATAACACACATGTGTAACACTTAAATACCTGGAGGTTATTCCGGGGGTCGACGTCCCCGCGCTCTGGTCCATGACCAGGCTTTGCGGTGAATCAGGACCTGATCAACCAGGCTGGTACTGCTGGCCGCACGTAATCTTGCGTCTCCTTTCCCCTTCCTGCCTCTCTCTCTTCCCCTTCCTCCGTCCCCCCTTCCCCTTCCTGTGTCCCCGTTTTTCATCGGGAACGGCAGGAGGGAAGAAATGTGAAGGCTGGGGGGGGGGGAGGAGTCCGGTGAAGGGAGTATGCAAAAGTGGGTGGTTGATAGCATCTTGTTACCCGGTCGCTGCCGTCCTGCGCTCAAAAGCTGTCTGGCGGTGTGTGAATGGTGGTGGTGGTGGTGAATAGTGAGGAGAGTGAAGCCTGGGGATTAGTCCTCCCCCCCCCACAACCTCATCCCCTTCACCCCTGTACCCACCTGGGAGCGGGCAGGGGCGGGCGGACTTTTGTTTGTGATTACCACCCAGCTCCCTCCCCCCCTCTCTCCCTCTGAAGATGCTGCTGCTGTCTCCCTCCCACGCCCACGCACTCTACCCACTCCTACATACTCCACCCACATCTGCATACTACACCCACACCTGCAACTCCACCCATACCTGCAACTACACCCATACCTGCATACTACACCCACACCTGCATACTACACCCACATCTGCATACTACACCCACACCTACATACTACAACCAAACCTACATAGTACACCCACACCTACATACTACACCCACCACATCCCCCTACGCATAGTACACCACCACTACCCACCTACATAGTACACCCACACCTACATAGTACACCCACACCTACATACTACACCCACCTACATAGTACACCCACACCTACATAGTACACCTACATAGTACACCCACACCTACATAGTACACCTACATAGTACACCCACACCTACATAGTACACCCACACCTACATACTACACCCACCTACATAGTACACCCACACCTACATAGTACACCTACATAGTACACCCACGCAAACATTCTTCGCACACGGATATATGATGCTTCCAATACACAGCACCTTGACTTCAAGTTAATCTACACAACAGATAGTACACTTACTGCAGTGGGACACTTACTGCAGTGGGACACTTACTGCAGTGGGACACTTACTGCAGTGGGACACTTACTGCAGTGGGACACTTACTGCAGTGGGACACTTACGGCAGTGGGACAGTTACTGCAGTGGGACACTTACTGCAGTGGAACACTTTCGGCAGTGACACTACAGTGTCTCACTGTAGTAAGCTACAGTGAGACACTTCCTGCAGTGACACACTTACTTCAGTGAAACCTGAAGAATGTGTACAGGGGTCGACGCCTTCATGGCTTGGTGCCAGACCAGGCCTTCTGGTGGAGGAAGGCCTGATCAACCAGGCTATTACTGCTGGCTGTACGTAGTCCGACGGACGAAAATTAACTCGACTGATCACGAACTGACTTGAGCAATTGATCAAGTTCCCTCTCTTAAACAGTCTTGGGCCCCATACTCTACGTTACCTCTCACTGTACTAACGGTACTCCTCTTCGTTTGAGCATTTTGTCAACCAGGCTGTTGCTGCTGGAGGCCCGCTGCCCCACATATTCATCACAGCCTAGTTGATCTGGCACCTGGTGAAGATACTTGTCCAGTTTCCTCTGAAGGCTTCTACACTTGTTCCAGCCGTGTTTCTGATATCTTCTAGGCACTGGTGGGGGTTTAGGGCGCTCATGTCTGATTCCCAGGATATGTCTGATAGCTCTTGGTTTATTTTTTCCCAGTCATTTCTATGGATGTTAAAATTAAACTTACTGAACATCCCGTCTCTAACATTAGTGATGCAGTTCCCTAACCTTGAGTTAATACTCGTTTGAACGTCTATGATGTTATGATCAGAGTATATTGTTTTTGTAACTGTTATGTCTCTGATTAGTTTGGGATCAATTATCTGTTAATTTAATGAGCACTTTTCAAAAGCCTCATTAGTTTCCTGGTATGTGCCTGTTGAGCCAGGGTGAGCCAGGGTGAGCCAGGGTGAGCCAGGGTGCTTCCAGGAGATATTTCTTCCATTTTACATGAGGGAGATTAAAATCTCCAAGGAGTAAAATATTTGGTATGGGATTTTCTAGCTTATACTGATAGCTATCTATCTTCCTTAACTGATCTGTGAATTCCTCAGCAGTTGCTGATGGTGGTTTGTATACTAGGATAATTACCAAATTCCTATTTTCAACTTTAATGCCGAGGATTTCTACTATATCATTCGTAGCGTTCAGCACTTCTGTGCAACAGAAAGTATATTTTACATAGAGTCCTACTCCTCCCTGTGACCTATTAATTCTATCACATCTATACATGTTATAGTTTTCTATCTTAATCTCTCCGTCCAAGACCTCCTTGTGTGTTTGTGTAAATGCTCCAAACATGGCATTCACTTCTGCCAGGAGTCCACTGACATAACTAATTTTGTCGTTTTTATTTGATTTCAGACCCTGAATATTTGCAAATATGAAGCATTAATTACCATTTGGGATGTTTTGCCTTTCTTTGTGTTTCGTTAGTAAACCAAAAAACAGAGGTGGCATTCTCACCCACAGCTGGGGTTTACCAGCCAAACTATCAACATCTATGTCAGCAACTTCCCCCAACCAGAGCACAGACACCCCATCACCCAATATGCTAAAGATGTAATACCACTGGTCCATGGCCGGGCTCAGAGAGTAGATACTCTCGAAACTCTTCAAAGGTATATCAAAGGTATGTACTACCTGGTATGACCCCTGGTGTACATACCCCTGGTTTCTCCAGTACTGACTTTGCATTTGATTGTTTATTCGGCCCTGATGGTTTGGTACGTCCCATTTTGCTGCCCATCTGTTCCCCCTGTACCATTCCCTCTTTCTGACTTTCTTTGGTCCGATTGTTTCTCTTTATGTCTAAAAAAGATTACTGTTCATTTTCTTTTTCTCTGCTTTCTCTGTAGCACCGCGTTCCTTTTACATGATGGTCTGGGCAGGTCAGGTCATAACATTCTCTGGACTGTGTTGAAGCTTTGCACATCACTGGATGGAAGTACCTGCTGCACTCTTTGTTGAAACGACACTTTCCCTTTCTCAACATGTTGGCACATTTTCTGGTGTGTTTATTCCAGCAAGCTCTCCCATATAGGTACATACCTTTTGCATAGTATCTGCAAATGTTCTGACTGCCTATATTTACTGATTTTGTGTCTTTCCAAAGTTCTGCCACCTGATCTGAATTCTCTTGTTCTCTTTCATCTAGGCGTATTTCTTCCCTTTTTTTAATTTTCGTTTGTTCCTGCTCTAGCTTTCTCTTCCTCCCTTTCCCTTTTCTCTATGTTATGTGCCCATGTTTTGTACTTTTTCGACTTGCTCTGAATGACGTTTCCCACTCTTATTTCCACTCCTTCTGATGTGTGTGATTTAACTTAATCGTGCGGTGAAGGTTCTCTATACGTTCTCTAGGGTCGCAAACATAGTCAGGGCTGTTAGTGTACAGTAGCATTCCAGCCTGTGGAAGATGTAGTCTATAGCAACGTGAAGATCTCCAGTGTCCTCACTGGATGACATACTCCTACAGATTCTAGTATCGTTTGCAAAGAATGACATGGATAAAAGCGAGTAATGTACCTTGGTGCTTTTCACTCTGCCATCCACTAATTTAACTGTTTCCTGTTATGCTTTCCTTTCTATTTGTCAGAAAGTTCAAAATGCATCTGCCCATCTTCCTTTTACACATATGATGACACTTGTCGAAAGCTTTTGCCAAGTCTTTGTATACTTCATCCTTGTGACAGTGGTGCAGTAGTTGTGGGGAGTGACCTGCTCTGAACCCATGCTGCCTTGACTTGTGTAAGTGTTAGAAATCCAAGTGGTTGGCAATCTTCCTTTGGAAATCCTGGAGTGAGACACTTTTTGGAGTGAGACACTTCCTGGAGTGAGGTACTTCCTGAAGTCAGACACTACCTGGAGTGAGACTTCCTCGATCAAGTGTTACCAATACTACTACCAGATTATCAAGTGTTACCAAGACTACTACCAGACTATCAAGTGTTACCAAGAGTTACTACCAGACTATCAAGTGTTACCAAGAGTTACTACCAGACTATCAAGTGTTACCAAGAGTTACTACCAGACTATCAAGTGTTACCAAGACTACTACCAGACTATCAAGTGTTACCAAGACTACTGCCAGACTATCAAGTGTTACCAAGACTACTGCCAGACTATCAAGTGTTACCAAGACTACTGCCAGACTATCAAGTGTTGCCATAATAAGAATCTAACACTGGTGTATATAAAACTTTTATCAAGATTTTATCTCAGTGTGGGAACAATGTCTCCCCCCTCCCCCTCTAATCCCCCCTCCCTCCCTCCTCCTCTCCTCCCTCCCCTTCCTCTTCCCCTCTTCGTTAACCACTCGTTGTAACAATAATAATAATATTATCAATTAATAATAATTAATAATAATAATAACGATAATAATTATAATAATAATAATGATTAATAAAAATAATTAATAATAAAATAATAATAGTGAAATAATAATAATAATAATAATAGTAATACAAAAATAATGATAATATTAATAATAAAATAATAATAATGGTAATAAATAATAGTAATAATGATGATGATGATAATAATAATAATAATAATAATAATAATAATAATAATAATAATAATGTTGCTATTGTCCACTAGAAAGATATAGAAGTCATTATTATTTTCTGCGGGAAGCGCTAAACCCGTATGGGTTACACCACGCCTTCCACCACCACCATAACCCACAACAACCCATCACGTACACAGAGAGAGAGAGAGAGGGAGAGAGAGAGAGAGAGAGAGAGAGAAAGAGAGAGGGAGAAGGAAGGAATGAGGGAGGGAAGGAGAGAGGAGGGAGGGAGGGAAGGAGAGAGGAGGGAGAGAAGGGAGGGAGGTATGCTGAGGCAGAATTCTGCTTGACATGATATTTGAAGGTAATATATATATTTTCATAATACATCTATCTACATACTATATCTGTCTATATAATATATCTATCTGCAAGCCTGGCCCAAGCCTGACACACCGTGCTACACTAGTAGGCTGGACATCAGGCAGGCTGGACATCAGGCAGGCTGGACATCAGGCAGGCTGGACATTAGGTAGGCTGGACATCAGGTAGGCTGGACATCAGGTAGGCTGGACATCAGGCAGGCTGGACATCAGGTAGCCTGGAAATCAAGTAGGCTGGACATCAGGTAGCCTGGACATCAAGTAGGCTGGACATCAGGTAGGCTGGACATCAGGTAGCCTGGACATCAGGTAGACTGGACATCAGGTAGGCTGGACATCAGGTAGCCTGGACATCAAGTAGGCTGGACATCAGGTAGCCTGGACATCAAGTAAGCTGGACATCAGGTAGGCTGGACATCAGGTAGAATGAACATCAGGTAGACTGGACATTAGGTAGGCTAGACATCTGGCAGGCTGGACATCAGGTAGCCTGGACATCAGGTAGCCTGGACATCAGGTAGCCTGGACATCCTTAGTCTTCCTGGATAACAAGACATGTTACGGAGAAGTATAAACACAGAGATGCACGTTTCGCTCTGCACAGAGCGAAACATCGTCCATGTCATCACACTGACGCTGCCTGGTGTGCTGTCACTCTCCGTCTACTGTGCTTCATGAATTCCGTCCACTGGAAGGACAGGAGGAGGAGACAGTGAGCAATAGACTCTGTGTGAAGCAAGGTAGCCAGGACCACCATCATGGCGTCAACATCCCTGGGCAGCAAATATTCAGCCCTCAACCACCATATGTTGCTACTGCTGCACCTTATACAACACCTAGGTCCACTGATCACTTCAGTACAAGGGTTGTTTGAAGGTGTTGATCCTGAACATGGTAGAAGATGAGGTAATCAGTCCCTCAGCCTAAGAAGCATTCACCCTACATACTTGTTGACCCTAGATAACTAGAGTGGTGAGCACGTCAGTATTAACATGATAAATCCATTGCTGGGCGAAACGTCTTCAGGATAAAGATACCCAGGTGTTGCACATGTGTATACAACACCTGGGTATCAATGCTAATAGCTATGCTTCAATATCTATGAGAAATATTGCTGGTACCAGAGTAGAGGTCACAGGTAAACCACTGCTTCACAGCCTCTGTAAGCCACCATTCCATGTTGGATGTCAGTAAGGAAGTCGCTACTATCCAGGTGCTGCACTATCCTCTATTCTCCTCTCTCTGACTATCTTCTCCATTACCGTGGACAGGATATATGATAGTGATACTGTCTGGTATCCGTTGTGTCTGATCACTGTGTGGGTGTGAGTGTGTTTGTGTGATCATTGTGTGGGTGTGAGTGTGTTCGTGTGATCATTGTGTGGGTGTGAGTGTTTGTGTGATCATTGTGTGGGTGTGAGTGTGTTTGTGTGATCATTGTGTGGGTGTGAGTGTGTTTGTGTGATCATTGTGTGGGTGTGAGTGTGTTTGTGTGATCATTGTGTGGGTGTGAGTGTGTTTGTGTGATCATTGTGTGGGTGTGAGTGTGTTTGTGTGATCACTGTGTGGGTGTGAGTGTGTTTGTGTGATCATTGTGTGGGTGTGAGTGAGTTTGTGTGATCATTGTGTGGGTGTGAGTGTGTTTGTGTGATCATTGTGTGGGTGTGAGTGTGTTTGTGTGATCATTGTGTGGGTGTGAGTGTGTTTGTGTGATCATTGTGTGGGTGTGAGTGTGTTTGTGTGATCATTGTGTGGGTGTGAGTGTGTTTGTGTGATCATTGTATGGGTGTGAGTGTGTTTGTGTGATCACTGTGTGGGTGTGAGTGTGTTTGTGTGATCATTGTGTGGGTGTGAGTGTGAGTGTGTTTGTGTGATCATTGTGTGGGTGTGAGTGTTTGTGTGATCATTGTGTGGGTGTGAGTGTGTTTCTGTGATCATTGTGTGGGTGTGAGTGTGTTTGTGTGATCATTGTGTGGGTGTGAGTGTTTGTGTGATCATTGTGTGGGTGTGAGTGTGTTTGTGTGATCATTGTGTGGGTGTGAGTGTTTGTGTGATCATTGTGTGGGTGTGAGTTTGTTTGTGTGATCATTGTGTGGGTGTGAGTTTGTTTGTGTGATCATTGTGTGGGTGTGAGTGTGTTTGTGTGATCATTGTGTGGGTGTGAGTGTTTGTGTGATCATTGTGTGGGTGTGAGTATGTTTGTGTGATCACTGTGTGGGTGTGAGTGTTTGTGTGATCACTGTGTGGGTGTGAGTGTTTGTGTGATCACTGTGTGGGTGTGAGTGTTTGTGTGATCACTGTGTGGGTGTGAGTTTGTATAAGACTGAAGAAGATTTTATAGAAAACGTAAGAGTATGTCGAAGATGAAGAACAAAAAGTAATAGTAAATAGCAAAATCCAGCACCAGCGAGGAACAAAGCTCAGTTCCCCAAGGCAGTGTCCTGGCACCTCTGCTGTTTCTCATCCTCATAGCAGACATAGATAAAAACACCCGTCACAGTTTTGTATCAGCATTTACAGATGACACTAAAATAAGCATGAAAGTCACTACGGTAGAAGACACTGAAAAATTACAGGAAGACAAAAGCAGTGTTTTCCAGTGGGCAGTGGAGAACAACATGACGTTCAGTGGGCAGTGGAGACCAACATGACTTTCAGTGGGCAGTGGAGACCAACATGACTTTCAGTGGGCAGTGGAGAACAACATGACGTTCAGTGGGCAGTGGAGACCAACATGACTTTCAGTGGGCAGTGGAGACCAACATGACTTTCAGTGGGCAGTGGAGAACAACATGACGTTCAGTGGGCAGTGGAGAACAACATGACGTTCACTGGGCAGTGGAGAACAACATGACGTTCAGTGGGCATTGGAGAACAACATGACGTTCAGTGGGCAGTGGAGAACAACATGACGTTCAGTGGGCATTGGAGAACAACATGACGTTCAGTTGGCAGTGGAGAACAGCATGACGTTCAGTGGGCAGTGGAGAACAACATGACGTTCAGTGGGCATTGGAGAACAACATGACGTTCAGTTGGCAGTGGAGAACAGCATGACGTTCAGTGGGCAGTGGAGAACAACATGACGTTCACTGGGCAGTGGAGAACAACATGACGTTCAGTGGGCATTGGAGAACAACATGACGTTCAGTGGGCAGTGGAGAACAACATGACGTTCAGTGGGCATTGGAGAACAACATGACGTTCAGTTGGCAGTGGAGAACAGCATGACGTTCAGTGGGCAGTGGAGAACAACATGACGTTCAGTGGGCAGTGGAGAACAACATGACGTTCAATGGTGATAAGTTCCAGCTGCTTAAGTATGGAAAGAAAGAACTCAAAAGGAACACTGTATACAAAGCTAAGAGGATCATCACACAGAACGAAAGGAACACGTGAAAGACCTGGGAGTCATTATGTCAGCTGACCTTTCTTTCAAAGAACACAATAAGACAAAGGTCACGGCAGCCAGGAAGATGATGGGGTGGATAATGAGAACTTTCATAACAAGGGAAATAATGCCAATGGTGACACTTTTTAAGTCATTTGTGCTCTCTCTTTTAGAATATTGCTCTGTGTTGACGGCCCCGTTCAGGGCAGGAGAAATATCAGAGCTGGAACAGATACAGAGATCGTTTACGACCCTCATAGAGCCAGTAAAGCATTTAAATTACTAGGAACGCCTTAAAGTCTTAAATATCTACTCATTGGAGCGGAGGAGAGAGAGATACATGATAATATATATCTGGATAGTACTTAAGGGCCTTGTTCCAAACCTGTACACTGCCATAACAACATACTGGAGTGAGAGATATGGGAGGAAATTTAAAGTAGGGTCAAAGGTATATCAAAGGAGGAGAATACTACCTGGCAGTAATGTATTAAGACTGGTATTATCTGAGAAGCTCTCAACACTCTTATCTAATCACCGCCATGTTGGTGCTTAATCATGGACCTCACTCACCCCCAGCTTGCCCCGGGGGAGGGGGTCACAGTGCCCGTTCACCCCCAGCTTGCCCCGGGGGAGGGGGGTCACAGTGCCCGTTCACCCTCAGCTTGCCCCAGGGTGGTCACAGTCCCCACTCACCCCCACCTTGCCCCATGGTGGTCACAGTGCCCACTCACCCCAACCTTGCCCTGGGGGTGACAGTGCCCGCTCACCCCCCAGCTTGCCCGGAGTATCACAGTGCCCGCTCACCCCAGCTTACCCCGGGGTATCACAGTGCCCACTCACCCCCAGCTTGCCCTAGGGGTCACCGTGCCTGCTCACCCCCAGCTTTCCCCGGGGTATCACAGTGCCCGCTCACCTCCAGCTTGCCCCGGGAGTCACAGTGCCCACTCACCCCCAGCTTGCCCCCAGGTGCTCACAGTTCCCTCACCCCCAGCTTGCCCCGGGGTGGTCACAGTGCCCACTCACCCCAGCTTGCCCCGGGGTGATCACAGTGCCCGCTCACCCCAGCTTGCCCCAGGTTGGCCACAGCGCCCGCTCACCCCAGCTTGCTCCGGGGTGGTCACAGTGCCCACTCACCCCCAGCTTGCCCCGGGGTGGTCACAGTGCCCACTCACCCCAGCTTGCCCCGGGGTGATCACAGTGCCCGCTCACCCCAGCTTGCCCCAGGTTGGCCACAGCGCCCGCTCACCCCAGCTTGCTACGGGGTGGTCACAGTGCCCACTCACCCCCAGCTTGCCCCGGGGTGGTCACAGTGCCCACTCAACCCAGCTTACCCCGGGGTGGCCACAGTGCTCGCTCACCCCAGCTTGCCCCTGGGTGGCCACAGCGCCCGCTCAACCCAGCTTGCCCCGGGGTGGCCACAGTGCTCGCTCACCCCGGCTTGCTCTAGGGGGTCACAGTGCCCACTCACCCCCAGCTTGCCCCGGGGGGCGGGCAAGTGCCCAACCACAGTTCGTGGCATCTTTTACAAACAATATCAACATACACATGAAGTTGGTTCACTAGAAGGCAAGAAACAACTGCAAGAACATCACAAGCACTCGCAAACACAGCTTGCTTAATAGGGTTTGAAGCCTATCGACCACACTAGGGTCATTAGAGTTGCGCTGTAAGGTTAGGTTAGGTTAGAATAGGTAAAATTGGTCGTCAATTATCAAGAACTCGTTTAAAATTAAGTCCTTTCAAAAATTTTCTCTTATGCTTTTAAAGATATATTTTTTTCATTAATGTTAATGTAAAAATTAATAATTTTGTACCAAAAGAACCTTAGTAAACTTACCTAACCTTATTATAGCAAGCCCAATTTAATTTAGCCTAATCAAACATAATATATTTTACATAAGTTTACAATAATTAAATAATAAACAAACACAATGAAATATATTTTTTTCGTTAGATTCAGAATGATTTTCGAGAAATTATTGCATACACAAATTTTCGCTTGTCTTATTCGGCAAAAAAAGAGCGTTGCTATTTAAGCCAAAACCGCAAGTTTTACCTATAAGGCACGACGAAGTTGGTAGTTTATTGTACAGAACATATCCATCCTGTGGAGGGCAGCGCAAGAGTATATGGATGCATAAAATACCTATTAACTAGGCCCCAAAATGTTTTAAATTATTTTATCTGGATTTGTATCTACACTTGTCTTGTTGCAAACAAATAATATTTGCTTATGTCTGGTATCTTATTTTATTTAATAAGATATGTTGATATGTCACGGAGGTTATTATACTGTCTCTATATTTCTCAGTAAGTGGAAAATTAAGCATATAGTTCAAGATAGTGACCATAGGCCTAACTACATACTTTGCATTTAGTTTGGTCATCATCTGTGTATCTGCCAAACTGCCAGAAGTACTTGTAACCAAGCCTAAGCCTGGCCACTACAACATCAGTCAGTACTTGTAACCAAGCCTAAGCCTGGCCACTACAACATCAGTCACTACTTGTAACCAAGCCTAAGCCTGGCCACTACAACATCAGTCACTACTTGTAACCAAGCCTAAGCCTGGCTACTACAACATCAGTCAGTACTTGTAACCAAGCCTAAGCCTGGCTACTACAACATCAGTCAGTACTTGTAACCAAGCCTAAGCCTGGCCACTACAACATCAGTCAGTACTTGTAACCAAGCCTAAGCCAGGCTACTACAACATCAGTCAGTACTTGTAACCAAGCCTAAGCCTGGCTACTACAACATCAGTCAGTACTTGTAACCAAGCCTAAGCCTGGCTACTACAACATCAGTCAGTACTTGTAACCAAGCCTAAGCCTGGCTACTACAACATCAGTCAGTACTTGTAACCAAGCCTAAGCCTAGCTACTACAACATCAGTCAGTACTTGTAACCAAGCCTAAGACTGGATACTACAACATCAGTCAGTACTTGTAACAAAGCCTAAGCCTGGCTACTACAACATCAGTCAGTACTTGTAACCAAGCCTAAGCCTGGCTACTACAACATCAGTCAGTACTTGTAACTAAGCCTAAGCCTGGCCACTACAACATCAGTCAGTACTTGTAACCAAACCTAGGCCTGGCTACTACAACATCAGTCAGTACTTGTAACCAAGCCTAAGCCTGACCACTACAACATCAGTCAGTACTTGTAACCAAGCCTAAGCCTGGCCACTACAACATCAGTCAGTACTTGTAACCAAGCCTAAGCCTGGCTACTACAACATCAGTCAGTACTTGTAACCAAGCCTAAGCCTGGCTACTACATCAGTCAGTACTTGTAACCAAGCCTAAGTCTGGCTACTACAACATCAGTCAGTACTTGTAACCAAGCCTAAGCCTGGCTACTACATCAGTCAGTACTTGTAACCAAGCCTAAGCCTGGCTACTACAACATCAGTCAGTACTTGTAACCAAGCCTAAGCCTGGCCACTACAACATCAGTCAGTACTTGTAACCAAGCCTAAGCCTGGCTACTACATCAGTCAGTACTTGTAACCAAGCCTAAGCCTGGCTACTACAACATCAGTCAGTACTTTTAACCAAGCCTAAGCCTGGCCACTACAACATCAGTCAGTACTTGTAACCAAGCCTAAGCCTGGCCACTACAACATCAGTCAGTACTTGTAACCAAGCCTAAGCCTGGCTACTACAACATCAGTCAGTACTTGTAACCAAGCCTAAGCCTGGCCACTACAACATTAGTCAGTACTTGTAACCAAGCCTAAGCCTGGCTACTACAACATCAGTCAGTACTTGTAACCAAGCCTAAGCCTGGCTACTACAACATCAGTCAGTACTTGTAACCAAGCCTAAGCCTGGCTACTACAACATCAGTCAACTTATTCTCTTTACAAGTTAATCCGTAGACATATCTACGGTCATGTTATTACAGTGGGTGAACGATCTACTGAAGCTTGTAACGACATTCCTATAACATTCACTTTCATTATTTACTTCTCTCCTAATATTATTCCCAGTGCTAGACAACAAATACCTCAGACTTATATTCTACCTTTTCCTTCAGAGTACTTTACCTAACTGAGTTAGGTAACAGCCTGGTTGATCAGGCCCTGATCCACCATGAGGCCTGGTCACGGCCCGGGCCGCGGGGGCGTTGACCCCTGGAACTCTCTCCAGGTAAACCAACTTCGTCATGAAGGAGTAATTCAGTGGCGACAGAATCCATAAAAAAATTGATGACGTTGATATCGTAAAATGGCGGCTGACACATACCCACCACGGACCGCCATACCTTTTTTACCCAGTGGTGACGCGGGTATAAAGGGGTACTTGACCACTGCTGCTGCCTCTCACTCACTCTCATACACACTTTCCTCTCTCTCATCAACCATCATCTTGCTACAATTATTACTTTTACGATCACTTAAGACATCTTCCAAACAGAGAGTGTGTGTGAAAGTCATTAATTATCTGTATTTGTTAGTGTAAATAATGGGGCGAGTCCATGATGGAGGTGACAGCTGAGGTGGTGCCAGCGAGAGCAACCAACAGTTTTATGGCGCAGTTACCACCTCTCTTATATTACCACCATTAATTATATCCACTATATAATTATAAAGGGTATTATATAATATAGTTTCGTGAGAGGGTTCATGAAATGCCATTACGCAGTAACCAGGAGAAGTAATGTATGTCAGGGGAAGGTGTGTTGGTCGGGCATGAAGGACGGAGGTGGGCAGCCTCCTCTACCCTTTTTTTACGAGGTTGGCATAAAAAGTGTTAGTGGGTGAGGCTGTGATTGGCTGGTGCCCGGCAGGGCGGGGCCAACCCTTTACCCCTTCCACCACCCCTTACATCCCCCCCCCTACAATATGTTCCCTCCTATAGTCACTCCTTATATCCACTTATGTTCACTTATCTGAAGATATAACCAGAGATTATTTGGGAATTTAAGTGAAGGGAGAGACTGTAGTGGTTGGTGTGTGTACACGAGGTGTGTGTGCGTGTACACGAGGTGTGTGTGCGTGTACACGAGGTGTGTGAGTGTGTGTACACGAGGTGTTAGTGGTGACCAGTGAGTGTGATATGCCCAGCGACTTGGCCAATCACAGGCTGGGCTGGGGACCACACTCATCAATATCATGCATTTAACCCTTCCCGACTGGCCCAATCAGAGGCCTGCTAGGTCGACCTGACCCCACCACGCCCACCATAGCCCCGGCTCACCCTCTGATTGGCTCACCCTCTGATTGGCTCACTCTCTGATTGGCTCAACCTCTGATTGGTTCACTCTCTGATTGGTTCACTCTCTGATTGGCCCAATCGCTAATTAATTTACTGCTCTGTTATTTTTTATCCCATGAACGATTATTATATCGAAAATATATTAATGATTGAACACAGATATGTGTTAGTGTTTGTGTGTACGTTTATATAGGTGGTCAACCACACGTACCTGGCCTGTACATACTACTACTACGACTACTATTACTACTACTGCCACCACTACTACTACGACTACTATTACTACTACTGCCACCACTACTACTACGACTACTATTACTACTACTGCCACCACTACTACTACGACTACTATTACTACTACTGCCACCACTACTACTACGACTACTATTACTACTACTGCCACCACTACTACTACGACTACTATTACTACTACTGCCACCACTACTACTACGACTATTACTACTACTGCCACCACTACTACTACGACTACTATTACTACTACTGCCACCACTACTACTACGACTACTATTACTACTACTGCCACCACTACTACTACTACTACTACGACTACTATTACTACTACTGCCACCACCACTACTACTACTACTACGACTACTATTACTACTACTGCCACCACTACTACTACTACTACTACTATGACTACTATTACTACTACTGCCACCACTACTACTACGACTACTATTACTACTACTGCCACCACTACTACTACGACTACTATTACTACTACTGCCACCACTACTACTACTACTACTATTACTACTACTGCCACCACTACTACTACGACTACTATTACTACTACTGCCACCACTACTACTACGACTACTATTACTACTACTGCCACCACTACTACTACGACTACTATTACTACTACTGCCACCACTACTACTACGACTACTATTACTACTACTGCCACCACTACTACTACGACTACTATTACTACTACTGTCACCACTACTACTATTACTACTACTGCCACCACTACTACTACGACTACTATTACTACTACTGCCACCACTACTACTACGACTACTATTACTATTTATCTCCACCACTACTACTACGACTACTATTACTACTACTGCCACCACTACTACTACGACTACTATTACTACTACTGCCACCACTACTACTACTACTGCCACCACTACTACTACTACGACTACTATTACTACTACTGCCACCACTACTACTACGACTACTATTACTACTACTGCCACCACTACTACTACGACTATTATTACTACTACTGCCACCACCACGTCTACTACTACTATTACTACTACTGCTACCACTACTACTACTACGACTACTATTACTACTACTATGACTATTACTACTACTGCCACTACTACTACTACTACGACTACTATTACTACTACTGCCACCACTACTACTACAACTACTACTACTACTACTGCCACCACTACTACTACAACTACTACTACTACTACTGCCACTACTACTACTGCCACCACTACTACTACTACTGCCACCACTACTACTAATGCCACCTCTACTACTACTACGACTACTATTACTACTACTGCCACCACCACTACTACGACTACTATTACTACTACTGCCACCGCTACTACTACCGACTTACTACTACTGCCACCACTACTACTACCACTACTATTACTACTACTACTACTATTACTACGACTACTATTACTACTACTGCCACCACCACTACTACGACTACTATTACTACTACTGCCACCGCTACTACTACGACTTACTACTACTGCCACCACTACTACTACTACTACTATTACTACTACTACTACTACGACTACTACTACTACTACTACTACTGCCTCGCTTCACTCTACCGTTTCTTGTGCCACTATTCCCCTACCTACTACTACCACTACCACTTCTATTACTGCTACTACAAGTACTTCTACTATTACTACCACTTCTACTTCACTTCCTTCTTCCTCTCTGTGTCCCGTCCCTGTCTTCCTCTCCTATATATACTGGCTCCCTCACCTTCCTGTGTTAGTGTGACTTGTAAATGGTTCACGTTGAAGTGAAGGTTCGTCACAAGGTTCTCTCTCCTCTGCGCGGGTTATTTGTGTATACTGGTCCATATATAATTCTTGGCAGGAGAAAGCTGAGAATTTTGTGCTTTCAGGGGTGAAAGGTGTGACTGTACTGGGGAGGGAAAGGATGGGGAGGGGAGAGGAGAGAGAGAGGGGGAGTAATAACATCGCACCGGGTTTATAAGTCCCCACAGTAACCATGCCCTTCCGTACCCCTCCCCCAAGATGGGGTGGAGGAGGGGCTTAGGGAGATGAGGTGGGGGTGTATGGGGGAAGAATGGGGGTTTGAGGGATGGTTGGAGGCGGGGGTTGAAGTGGTAGACGGGTAGACACACACACACAAACACCCACAGTTGACCCTGACTGGTGTGTGGGTGCGGTACTCTGCTGCTGCTCTTGTTGTCTCTCTTGCTGCACACACACACACACACACTTCATACCCTACATATGCTGCCCACGGGCGGCCTTCAAGACGACGTATCCTGCCCACGGGCGGCCTTCAAGACGACGTATCCTGCCCACGGGCGGCCTTCAAGACGACGTATCCTGCCCACGGGCGGCCTTCAAGACGACGTATCCTGCCCACGGGCGGCCTTCAAGACGACGTATCCTGCCCACGGGCGGCCTTCAAGACGACATATATTGTCCACGGGCGGCCTTCAAGACGACATATCTTGTCCACGGGCGGCCTTCAAGACGACATATCTTATCCACGGGCGGCCTTCAAGACGACATATCCTGCCCACGGGCGGCCTTCAAGACGACATATCTTGTCCACGGGCGGCCTTCAAGACGATATATCTTATCCACGGGCGGCCTTCAAGACGACATATCTTGTCCACGGGCGGCCTTCAAGACGATATATCTTATCCACGGGCGGCCTTCAAGACGACATATCCTGCCCAAGGGCGGCCTTCAAGACGACATATCCTGCCCAAGGGCGGCCTTCAAGACGACATATCCTGCCCAAGGGCGGCCTTCAAGACGACATATCCTGCCCAAGGGCGGCCTTCAAGACGACATATCCTGCCCAAGGGCGGCCTTCACGACGACATATCCTGCCCAAGGGCGGCCTTCAAGACGACATATCCTGCCCACGGGCGGCCTTCAAGACGACATATCCTGCCCACGGGCGGCCTTTAAGACCAAGTCTCGTGCTTAAAGAGTCCATCACATCTGTCGTCCATATCCACTATTTTCAAAGCTTGAAATTAATGTGAAATAGTGCGTGTGTGCGTGCGTACGTGCGTGTGTGTGTGCGTGTGGCCGTGTTGCGTGTGTAGTAGTGCTGGTAAACGCCCGTACTCATCTGTACTCAGTTGTACTCAGTAGTATACTCATCGGATTGTGTTAGCAAGCGCTTGCTTGCTTGCGTGTGTTTGTACTCACCTAATGGTTGCAGGGGTCGAGTCATAGCTCCTGGCCCCGCCTGTGTGTGTGTGTGGGTATCTAGCCAGGTGTACACACACTCAACATGACTGCCAGAACAAGTAAGTGTAACACCTCACTCACTATGGTACACGATACAGACAGGTTGGTAAGTCACATGTGCAACAGTTAGGCATCTTAAGAAACGTTTCGCCTACACAGTAGACTTCTTCAGTTCAATACAGAAGAGGTGAGCAGAAGTATAGATGTAAAGATGATGTAATCAGTCCCTCACCCTTAAAGGGTGAGGGACTGATTACCTCAAACTTCCACCGTTCTTCTCTGTACTAGACTGAAGAAGCCACTGGTTCACGAAACGTTTCCTGGATAAAGATTCCCAAGTGCCGTACAAGTGTCTTAGTCTTACACTCGACGGTTTTTCTAAGTGATTGACATCAAACAGATTAAAATGATTTTATCTGTCCTCACGAAGGTTAATAATAACGTAGTTAACATTAACACTGAAGAATGTTTACAACATGTTGCTGAAACATTGTCCGTCAAGTTAACCAGAATAAACTACTTTATTTCCTGGGCTAATTTATGCGGTTTGAAACTTATCGACTACACGAGTCATTGTTCATGAATTTCCAGCGTATATACGCTGAGAAATATATACCACGGTGTATATACACTGAGAAGTACTCTGGGTGTATATACGCTGAGAAGTACTCTGGGTGTATATACGCTGAGAAGTACTCTGGGTGTATATACACTGAGAAGTACTCTGGGTGTATATACACTGAGAAGTACTCTGGGTGTATATACACTGAGAAGTACTCTGGGTGTATATACACTGAGAAGTACTCTGGGTGTATATACACTGAGAAGTACTCTGGGTGTATATACACTGAGAAGTACTCTGGGTGTATATACACTGAGAAGTATTCTGGGTGTATATACACTGAGAAGTACTCTGGGAGTATATACACTGAGAAGTACTCTGGATGTATATACACTGAGAAGTACTCTGGATGTATATACGCTGAGAAGTACTCTGGGTGTATATACACTGAGAAGTACTCTGGGTGTATATACACTGAGAAGTACTCTGGGTGTATATACACTGAGAGATAATTTGGTGCATGTCTACCTACCTGGAGTCTACCTGGAGGGTATTCCCGGGATCAGCGCCCCCGCGGCCCGGAGGTAGTTGTGGTAGATGAGGCACTGATGGTGGTAGTTGTGGTAGATGAGTCACTGATGGTGGTAGTTGTGATAGATGAGGCACTGATGGTGGTAGTTGTGATAGATGAGTCACTGATGGTGGTAGTTGTGATAGATGAGTCACTGATGGTGGTAGTTGTGGTAGATGAGGCACTGATGGTGGTAGTTGTGATAGATGAGGCACTGATGGAGGTAGTTGTGGTAGATGAGTCACTCCTGGTGGTAGTTGTGATAGGTGAGTCACTGATGGTGGTAGTTGTGGTAGATGAGTCACTGATGGTGGTAGTTGTGGTAGATGAGTCACTCCTGGTGGTAGTTGTGATAGATGAGTCACTGATGGTGGTAGTTGTGGTAGATGAGTCACTGATGGTGGTAGTTGTGGTAGATGAGTCACTGATGGGGGTAGTTGTGGTAGATGAGTCACTGATGGAGGTAGTTGTGATAGATGAGTCACTGATGGTGGTAGTTGTGGTAGATGAGTCACTGATGGTGGTAGTTGTGATAGATGAGGCACTGATGGAGGTAGTTGTGGTAGATGAGTCACTGGTGGAGGTAGTTGTGATAGATGAGTCACTGATGGTGGTAGTTGTGGTAGATGAGGCACTGATGGTGGTAGTTGTGATAGATGAGGCACTGATGGAGGTAGTTGTGGTAGATGAGTCACTCCTGGTGGTAGTTGTGATAGGTGAGTCACTGATGGTGGTAGTTGTGGTAGATGAGTCACTGATGGTGGTAGTTGTGGTAGATGAGTCACTGATGGGGGTAGTTGTGGTAGATGAGTCACTGATGGAGGTAGTTGTGATAGATGAGTCACTGATGGTGGTAGTTGTGGTAGATGAGTCACTGATGGTGGTAGTTGTGGTAGATGAGTCACTGATGGTGGTAGTTGTGGTAGATGAGTCACTGATGGTGGTAGTTGTGGTAGATGAGTCACTGATGGTGGTAGTTGTGGTAGATGAGTCACTGATGGGGGTAGTTGTGGTAGATGAGTCACTGATGGAGGTAGTTGTGATAGATGAGTCACTGATGGTGGTAGTTGTGGTAGATGAGTCACTGATGGTGGTAGTTGTGGTAGATGAGTCACTGATGGTGGTAGTTGTGGTAGATGAGTCACTGATGGTGGTAGTTGTGGTAGATGAGTCACTGATGGTGGTAGTTGTGGTAGATGAGTCACTGATGGTGGTAGTTGTGGTAGATGAGTCACTGGTGGTGGTAGTTGTGGCAGATGAGTCACTGGTGGTGGTAGTTGTGGTAGATGAGTCATTGGTTGTGGTAGTTGTGGCAGATGAGTCACTGGTGGTGGTAGTTGTGGTAGATGAGTCATTGGTGGTAGTAGTTGTGGTAGATGAGTCACTGATGGAGGTAGTTGTGATAGAAGAGTCACTGATGGTGGTAGTTGTGGTAGATGAGTCACTGATGGTGGTAGTTGTGGTAGATGAGTCACTGATGGTGGTAGTTGTGATAGATGAGTCACTAGTTGTGGTAGATGAGTCACTGGTGGTGGTAGTTGTGGTAGATGAGTCACTGGTGGTGGTAGTTGTGGTAGATGAGTCACTGGTGGTGGTAGTTGTAGTAGATGAGTCACTGGTGGTGGTAGTTGTGGTAGATGAGTCACTGATGGTGGTAGTTGTGGTAGATGAGTCATTGATGGTGGTAGTTGTGGTAGATGAGCCACTGATGGTGGTAGTTGTGGTAGATGAGTCACTGGTGGTGGTAGTTGTGGTAGATGAGTCACTGATGGTGGTAGTTGTTGTAGATGAGTCACTGATGGTGGTAGTTGTGGTAGATGAGTCACTGATGGTGGTAGTTGTTGTAGATGAGTCACTGATGGTGGTAGTTGTTGTAGATGAGTCACTGATGGTGGTAGTTGTGGTAGATGAGTCACTGATGGTGGTAGTTATGGTAGATCAGTAATCACAACTAATATTCTCTCAGTTACAAATATTTCTGTGTCGTTGTTAATAACGTCTGTGTCATTGTTGATAGCGTCTGTGTCATTGTTGATAGCGTCTGTGTCATTGTTAATAACGTCTGTGTCGTTGTTGATAATGTCTGTCGTTGTTGATAACGTCTGCGTCATTGTTAATAACGTCTGTGTAGTTGTTGATAACGTCTGTGTCGTTGTTGATAATGTCTGTCATTGTTAATAACGTCTGTGTCGTTGTTGATAACGTCTGTGTCGTTGATAATGTCTGTGTCGTTGATAACGTCTGTGTCATTGTTAATAATGTCTGTGTCGTTGTTGATAACGTCTGTGTCGTTGATAATGTCTGTGTCGTTGTTGATAACGTCTGTGTCATTGTTAATAACGTCTGTGTCGTTGTTGATAATGTCTGTGTCGTTGATAATGTCTGTGTCGTTGATAATGTCTGTGTCGTTGTTTGGGTCGTGTTGGGTCACATGAGCTAGAATCCGGGTAACATATACCTGGAGTCGCCTCCGGTGGTGAGAGCACCCGCAGCCCGGTCCCAGACCAGTCTTCCTGCTTGCTGGCCTGATCGATCAAGCTGTTAGTGCCAGCCTCCCGCAGTTCAACGTATGCACCACAACCCGGCTGATCAGGAACTGTTTTGATTAATCTGTCGAGTTACGTCTTGAAGACAACCAGGAGTTGTTGGTAATACTTCTTATGCATGAAGGAAGTGTTGAAGAGTCGTGGTCCCTTAACATTTATTGAGTTCTCTCTCAGTGTAGCCATCGTTCCTCTGCTTCTCACTGGAGGTATCCTGCACCGTCTGTCAAGCCTCGTGTTCATAAGTAGTGATTTTAGTGTGCAGGTTTGGTACCAATCCTCCAGTATCTTCCAGGTGTAGATTATGATGTATCTTTCTCGCCTGTCTTCTAAGGAGTACAGTTCTAGGTATTTTAATGTTCCCAGTAATTTAAGTGTTTGACTGAGTTTATACGAGTTGTGAAGGTTCTCTGTACATTTCCCAGTTCAGTAATTTCTGCAACCTTGAAGGTGGGTGTTAGTACACAGTAATACTTCAGCCTTGAAGCTGGGTATTAGTACATAGTAATACTTCAGCCTTGAAGCTGGGTATTAGTACATAGTAATACTTCAGCCTTGAAGCTGGGTGTTAGTACACAGTAATACTTCAGCCTTGAAGCTGAGTGTTAGTACACAGTAATACTTCAGCCTTGAAGGTGGGTGTTAGTACACAGTAATACTTCAGCCTTGAAGGTGGGTGTTAGTACACAGTAATACTCCAGCCTTGAAGGTGGGTGTTAGTACACAGTAATACTTCAGCCTTGAAGGTGGGTGTTAGTACACAGTAATACTTCAGCCTTGAAGCTGAGTGTTAGTACACAGTAATACTTCAGCCTTGAAGATGGGTGTTAGTACACAGTAATACTTCAGCCTTGAAGGTGGATGTTAGTACACAGTAATACTTCAGCCTTGAAGGTGGGTGTTAGTACACAGTAATACTCCAGCCTTGAAGGTGCCTGTTAGTACACAGTAATACTCCAGCCTTGAAGGTGGGTGTTAGTACACAGTAATACTCCAGCCTTGAAGGTGGCTGTTAGTACACAGTAATACTCCAGCCTTGAAGGTGGCTGTTAGTACACAGTAATACTCCAGCCTAGAAAGAACAAGTGACCTGAAGAGCGTTATTATTAACTTGGCATCTCTTGTTTTGAAAGTCCTAGTTATTCAACCTATCACTCTCCTTGTAGTTGCGAAAATAATATTATTGTGCTCATTGAAGGTGAGATCTACTCTTCTAACATTATCACTCCCAGGTTTCTCACATTTGACTTACGTTCTGTTGACTGATAGAGTTTGTCTTGTACTCTGATCTTTTAATTTCCTCAATTCTTCCGTGACGTATTAACTGAAATTTGTCCTCACTGAACATCATGTTGTCAGTGTGACACTGACAACATGATGTTGTCAGTGTCACACTGGAGGACTTGGTTTATATCAGCTTGGAGGTTCACTATGTCTTCTATGGATGACACTTTCATACAAAATCTAGTATGGGCTATAAAGGATGATACGTCTCTATCTAGGTTAGAAATGAGAATGAGTAAGAGAAGTGGGGCGAGTATCATGCCTTGGGGGGACAACTTTTCACTGTAGTCTCCCCTGTCGCTGTTTGGGTCGTGTTGGGTCACGTTATGTTGATAAATAGTAATATGTCGCTGTTTGGGTCGTGTTGGGTCACGTTATGTTGATAAATAGTAACATGTCGTTGTTTGGGTCGTGTTGGGTCACGTGATTCTCATTCCCACCAGTATAGGCTCATCCATAACTAGGAAGAATGGATAAGGCAATGTAGGCCTACACTCACCCGCAGCCTAGCTTGTCAAAGGCCTACCAGATAAACATATTTCAGGAGGCTGCAGTGGTGAGAGGCCTATCTGCAGGCGGCCGCATGTGCTATTCTCACACCCTGTGCGATAACTCTTACGTGCGAATTTCCTGTGACAAGTGAAGCAGCGCTCTGCCGAAACTGGTGCTGGTGGGGGGAGTGGGGGTTACAGGGGAGGGGTTATTAGATAGAGGGGAGGGGGAGGATGGTGTGTGGGGAAGGGAAGGATAGGCCGTACCTCACTGTATGAATTCCAACACACTTCCCTCCCCGGGCCAGCAGGCCTACAGTTTCGTCACTGCTGGTCCCTTCTTACTCACAGGTGGAACAATTAGCAGTAGAGGTGTGTGGGCCTGCTGGCTGAGACACGTTGCTTGGGTAGGCCTAGGGGCAGAGGGGGCACAGCATGCCCCCGCTGACGCTATCGTCGTTTATCGCCCACTGCTACGACGCGATAATTTGCGTGATCTTATCGCACGACATAGTTGGTGAGACTCATGAATGTTTGTTTATGTTGATCACTGTTATCTTCCCTTCAGGAATATTCCCGCATGACTGGTGAACCAGACTTGTATACTGACCTGAGTGGCGGTGAACCAGAATTGTATACTGACCTGTGTCGGTGAACCAGACTTGTAAACTGACCTGAGTGGCGGTGAACCAGAATTGTATACTGACCTGTGTCGGTGAACCAGACTTGTATACTGACCTGAGTGTCAGTGAACCAGACTTGTATACTGACCTGAGTGGCGGTGAACCAGACTTGTATACTGACCTCTGAGTGTCGGTGAACCAGACTTGTATACTGACCTGAGTGTCAGTGAACCAGACTTGTATACTGACCTGAGTGGCGGTGAACCAGACTTGTATACTGACCTGAGTGTCGGTGAACCAGACTTGTATACTGACCTGAGTGTCGGTGAACCAGACTTGTATACTGACCTGAGTGTCGGTGAACCAGACTTGTATACTGACCTGAGTGGCGGTGAACCAGACTTGTATACTGACCTGAGTGTCGGTGAACCAGACTTGTATACTGACCTGAGTGGCGGTGAACCAGACTTGTATACTGACCTCTGAGTGTCGGTGAACCAGACTTGTATACTGACCTGAGTGTCAGTGAACCAGACTTGTATACTGACCTGAGTGGCGGTGAACCAGACTTGTATACTGACCTGAGTGTCGGTGAACCAGACTTGTATACTGACCTGAGTGTCGGTGAACCAGACTTGTATACTGACCTCTGAGTGTCGGTGAACCAGACTTGTATACTGACCTGAGTGTCAGTGAACCAGACTTGTATACTGACCTGAGTGTCGGTGAACCAGACTTGTATACTGACCTGAGTGTCGGTGAACCAGACTTGTATACTGACCTGAGTGTCAGTGAACCAGACTTGTATACTGACCTGAGTGTCGGTGAACCAGACTTGTATACTGACCTGAGTGGCGGTGAACCAGACTTGTATACTGACCTGAGTGTCGGTGAACCAGACTTGTATACTGACCTGACCTTGCTTCTTAGAACACTTTCAAAGATTTTTATGATGTGAGACGCTAGTTCTAGCGGTCTGTAATTCTTTACAATTGCTTTACTGTCACCTTTGTGGAGTGGGGCTATAGCCCTTGTTTTTAGTGACTGTGGGATAACCCCCGTGTCTATGCTCCCTCTTCATAGAATATTTAAGGCACATGAAGGGGTTTCTTGCAATTATTAGACCATTAACTAGTCACACAGGTGTGTGTATTGTTCCAGTCACGGTATTGTGCCCTTTTTGTTATTTGTAACTAGTTAATGGTGTAAGTTGGACCGAAACGTCGTTATAAGTTTCGGTCTCCTCTGTGAGGATTATCTGTACATGTATATGAAGGAGATCAACACCCACGCGGCTCAGTTCTTGACCAGGCGTCGCTGTGGATCAGGGCCTGATCAACAGTCTGTTACTGCTGGCCCCACGTAGTCCAAAATACGAACCACAGCCCTGTTGATCGGGTACTGACTTTAGGTAT
This sequence comes from Cherax destructor, assembly GCA_009830355.1. Taxonomy (NCBI): domain Eukaryota; kingdom Metazoa; phylum Arthropoda; class Malacostraca; order Decapoda; family Parastacidae; genus Cherax; species Cherax destructor. The sequence goes on from WNWK01002654.1 coordinate 117,179, forward strand.
CTGTTCAGCTCCTCCTGAAGGCAGCCAGGAGGGTGTTATTCCAACTTTACCTTTGATATACCTTTGATGAGTTTCGAGAGTCTCACTACTCTCGGAGCCCGGCCATGGGCCAGGCTCGTCTGGTGCTCGTCAGGATTAGATATGACGAATGTTATGTCTTCTGCCTACAGTACGGTTTAAGTTCCTGGGAGGCATGCGGTAGGTCATTTGTATAGATGAGAAATAACAGTGGGTTCAGGACGCCACCCTGCGGTTCTATGAAAGTTTGCACCATAGACTGAGCGCAGTCCTCTGCGTCTCGTGACCGCCATGTGGGGTCCCAGTTTGTCTCACTCGCTGGTCTCTCCTGCTGTCATTAGTCTAGTTTCTCATCGGTCACCTTCCTCGGTCACCTTTCTCGGTCATCTTCCTCGGTCATCTTCCTCGGTCACCTTCCTCGGTCACCTTCCTCGGTCACCTTCCTCGGTCATCTTCCTCGGTCACCTTTCTCGATCATCTTTCTCGGTCATCTTCATCGGTCATCTTCCTCGGTCACCTTTCTCGGTCACTTTCCTCGGTCATTCATCGGTCATCTTCCTCGGTTATCTTCCTCGATCGTCTTCCTCGGTCACCTTCCTCGATCATGTTGTTGTATCGCTCTTGCCATATTCCTGACTATGTTTACTATGTGGTGGTGGGTTGTGGATGACAACACAACATACTGCGGGAACTCTTGTAACACTACATACTGCGGGAACTCTTGTAACACTACATACTGCGGGAACTCTTGTAACACTACATACTGCAGGAACTCTTGTAATACTACATACTGTGGGAACTCTTGTAACACTACATACTGAATGAACTCTTGTAACACTACATACTGCGGCAACTCTTGTAACACTACATACTGCGGGAACTCTTGTAACACTACATACTGCAGGAACTCTTGTAACACTACATACTGCAGGAACTCTTGTAATACTACATACTGCAGGAACTCTTGTAACACTACATACTGCGGCAACTCTTGTAACACTACATACTGCAGCAACTCTTGTAACACAACATACTGTGGGAACTCTTGTAACACTACATACTGCAGGAACTCTTGTAACACTACATACTGCGGCAACTCTTGTAACACTACATACTGCGGGAACTCTTGTAACACTACATACTGCGGGAACTCTTGTAACACTACATACTGCGGGAACTCTTGTAACACTACATACTGCGGGAACTCTTGTAACACTACATACTGTGGGAACTCTTGTAACACTACATACTGTGGGAACTCTTGTAACACTACATACTGTGGGAACTCTTGTAACACTACATACTGTGGGAACTCTTGTAACACTACATACTGTGGGAACTCTTGTAACACTACATACTGCGGGAACTCTTGTAACACTACATACTGTGGGAACTCTTGTAACACTACATACTGCGGGAACTCTTGTAACACTACATACTGCGGGAACTCTTGTAACACTACATACTGCGGGAACTCTTGTAACACTACATACTGCGGGAACTCTTGTAACACAACATACTGCGGGAACTCTTGTAACACTACATACTGCGGCAACTCTTGTAATACTACATACTGCGGGAACTCTTGTAACACTACATACTGCGGGAACTCTTGTAACACTACATACTGCGGGAACTCTTGTAACTCAACATACTGCGGGAACTCTTGTAATACTACATACTGCGGGAACTCTTGTAACTCAACATACTGCGGGAACTCTTGTAACACTACATACTGCGGGAACTCTTGTAACTCAACATACTGCGGGAACTCTTGTAACACTACATACTGCGGGAACTCTTGTAACACTACATACTGCGGGAACTCTTGTAACTCAACATACTGCGGGAACTCTTGTAACTCAACATACTGCGGGAACTCTTGTAACACTACATACTGCGGGAACTCTTGTAACACTACATACTGCGGGAACTCTTGTAACACCACATACTGCGGGAACTCTTGTAACACTACATACTGCAGGAACTCTTGTAATACTTCATACTGTGGGAACTCTTGTAACACTACATACTGCGGGAACTCTTGTAACACAACATACTGCGGGAACTCTTGTAACACTACATACTGTGGGAACTCTTGTAACACTACATACTGCGGGAACTCTTGTAACACTACATACTGCGGGAACTCTTGTAACACAACATACTGCGGGAACTCTTGTAACTGCGGGAACTCTTGTAACACTACATACTGCAGGAACTCTTGTAATACTTCATACTGCGGGAACTCTTGTAACACTACATACTGCGGGAACTCTTGTAACACTACATACTGCGGGAACTCTTGTAACACAACATACTGCGGGAACTCTTGTAATACTACATACTGCGGGAACTCTTGTAATACTACATACTGCGGGAACTCTTGTAATACTTCATACTGCGGGAACTCTTGTAACACTACATACTGCGGGAACTCTTGTAACACTACATACTGCGGGAACTCTTGTAACACTACATACTGCGGGAACTCTTGTAACACTACATACTGCGGGAACTCTTGTAACACAACATACTGCGGGAACTCTTGTAACACTACATACTGCGGCAACTCTTGTAATACTACATACTGCGGGAACTCTTGTAACACTACATACTGCGGGAACTCTTGTAACACTACATACTGCGGGAACTCTTGTAACTCAACATACTGCGGGAACTCTTGTAATACTACATACTGCGGGAACTCTTGTAACTCAACATACTGCGGGAACTCTTGTAACACTACATACTGCGGAACTCTTGTAACTCAACATACTGCAGGAACTCTTGTAACACTACATACTGTGGGAACTCTTGTAACACTACATACTGTGGGAACTCTTGTAACACTACATACTGCGGGAACTCTTGTAACACTACATACTGCGGGAACTCTTGTAACACTACATACTGCGGGAACTCTTGTAACACAACATACTGCGGGAACTCTTGTAACACTACATACTGCGGGAACTCTTGTAACACTACATACTGTGGGAACTCTTGTAACACTACATACTGTGGGAACTCTTGTAACACTACATACTGCGGGAACTCTTGTAACACAACATACTGCGGGAACTCTTGTAACACTACATACTGCGGGAACTCTTGTAACACTACATACTGTGGGAACTCTTGTAACACTACATACTGTGGGAACTCTTGTAACACTACATACTGCGGGAACTCTTGTAACACTACATACTGCGGGAACTCTTGTAACACCACATACTGCGGGAACTCTTGTAACACCTGAACTCCTGGTATAACCTAAGAACTCATCACAACCTGTAGTCAACTTTCCAAATCTCAGCTCATTGGTATTGAAAGTGTCACTCCTGCCCTTCCCCCACTTTCCCTCGTCTACCTCTCTCCCCTCTTATCCTCCCCCCTTCCTCTCGTCTACCTCTCCCCTCTTATTAAACATCATTCTGAAGTGGCTATGAGGTTAAATATTTTTTTTTCAATTCATTCAGTTCATGGGCTTTATTTTTGATCCCAACTTTATTTATATACTTTACCTTGATTGATATTCGTGAGTGTCTAATTATGGAAAGGTAATGCGCTGTGGGGTCTACCTACCTACCTGGAGGGTATTCCGGGGATCAACGCTCCCGCGGCCCGGTCCATGACCAGGCCTCCCGGTATAATCAACCAGGCTGTTACTGCTGGCCGCACGTAGTCCAACGTACGAACCACAGCCCGGCTGATCCGGCACTGACTTTAGGTATCTGTCCAGCTCCCTCTTGAAGGCAGCCAGCGGTGTACTGATAATTCCCCTTATGGCTGGTGGGAGGCTGTTGAGCAGTATTGAGGGTATGTTGCACCCCCTGCCAAGTCTGCTTCGTAGGGGAGAGGTTAGGTAAAAGGACACATGTGCACATATTTTACTTTGCTACAATAAAATGTCACATTAGTTGCACTTTTGTCCTTATACCTAACATACTGTAGGTAATTATACCAACATTAATACAGTAATGTTATGTAGTATGAAAGAACATGAATGGGGAGTATTGAAGAATGTTAATACCTGGCTGTCAGAGTCTGTAATTCAGAGGAATGGAATGTTTTCTGGAGGTGAGATGCTCACCAAATAGAATGAATGGAACACGTAAAAGACTTGGGAATAATTATGTCAGCTGACCTTTCTTTTAAAGACAATAACAAGACAAAGATCACGACAGCCAGGAGGATGACGGGGTGGGTATTGAGAACTTTCAAAACAAGGGAAATAATGCCGATGGTGACACTCTTGAAATCGCTAGTGCTCCCTCACTTAGAATACTGCTCAGTGCTGACGGCCCCGTTCAGGGCAGGAGAAATATCAGAGCTGGAACAAATACAGAGATCGTTTACGTGTCACATTGAACCATTGAAACATCTAAATTACTGGGAACGCCTTCAAGTCTTGAACATGTACTCATTGGAGCAGAGGAGAGAGAGATACATAATAATATATACCTGGAAAGTACTCGAGGGCCTGGTCCCAAATCTGCACACTGCCATAACAACATACTGGAGTGAGAGATATAGGAGGAAGTGTAAAATAAACCCAGTGAGGAGCAACATCCGGGGCCCCAGACTATTCAACATCTTACCAGAAGATATCAGAAACACTGCTGTAACAAGTGTAGAAGTCTTCAAGAGGAAACTGGACAAGTATCTTCACCAGGTGCCAGATCATCCAGGCTGTGATGGATATGTGGGACAGCGGGCCTCCAGCAGCAACAGCCTGGTTGACCAGGCAAGCACCAGACGAGCATGGCCCATAGCCTGGCTCCCAGAGTAGTTAAACTCTCAAAACTCTTCAAAGGTTTATGTCGTTACCATGTCTCTCCTATCTCTCCTGTCCTCCAGTGTCGTCAGGTCGATTTTCCTTAACCTCTCCTCGTAGGACATACCCCTTAGCTCCGGGACTAGAAAGTGCAAAGGTTTGCAACCTTTGCACTTTCTCTAGTTTCTTTACGTGCTTGGCTAGGTGTGGGTTCCAAACTGGTGCTGCATACTCCAATATGGGCCTAACGTACACATTGTACAGGGTCCTGAACGATTCCTTATTAAGATGTCGGAATGCTGTTCTTAGGTTTGTTAGGCGCCCATATGCTGCAGCAGTTATTTGGTTGATGTGCGCCTCAGATGTGCATGGGGTTATACTCACCCCAAGATCTTTTTTCTTGAGTGAGGTTTGTAGTCTCATGACTTTGCACTTGGTGAGGTTGAACTCCAGGAGCCAATTGCTGGACCAGGCTTGCAGCCTGTCCAGATCCCTTTGTAGTTCTGCCTGGTCTCGTCCGATTGAATTCTTCTCATCAACTTCACATCATCTGCAAACAGAGACACTTCGGAATCTATTCCTTCCGTCATGTCGTTCACAAATACCAGAAACAGCACCGGTCCTAGGAATGACCCCTGTGTGTGTGTGTGTGTGTGTGTGTGTGTGTTGCTCCTGGGTCATAACTGGGAGACACAGCGAAGGTTCTGACAGTTTTGTTCCTCTTGAGAACCACAAGTAACATTCAGGAATACCTTGTGTCTGGTGTGGTTGGCACCACCACCACACAGTCAGGTGTGTGGTGGGCACCACCACCATACAGTCAGGTGTGTGGTGGGCACCACCACCACACAGTCAGGTGTGTGGTGGGCACCACCACCACACAGTCAGGTGTGTGGTGGGCACCACCACCATACAGTCTGGTGTGTGGTTGGCACCACCACCACAGTCAGGTGTGTGGTGGGCACCACCACCACCACACAGTCAGGTGTGTGGTGGGCACCACCACCACACAGTCAGGTGTGTGGTGGGCACCACCACCACACAGTCTGGTGTGTGGTGGGCACCACCACCACAAGTCAGGTGTGTGGTGGGCACCACCACCACACAGTCAGGTGTGTGGTGGGCACCACCACCACACAGTCAGGTGTGTGGTGGGCACCACCACCATACAGTCTGGTGTGTGGTTGGCACCACCACCACACAGTCAGGTGTGTGGTGGGCACCACCACCACCACACAGTCAGGTGTGTGGTGGGCACCACCACCACCAACAGTCAGGTGTGTGGTGGGCACCACCACCACACAGTCAGGTGTGTGGTGGGCACCACCACCACACAGTCAGGTGTGTGGTGGGCACCACCACCACACAGTCAGGTGTGTGGTGGGCACCACCACCACACAGTCAGGTGTGTGGTGGGCACCACCACCACACAGTCAGGTGTGTGGTGGGCACCACCACCACCACACAGTCAGGTGTGTGGTGGGCACCACCACCACACAGTCAGGTGTGTGGTGGGCACCACCACCACACAGTCAGGACAGTGTGAGCTCCACCACCACACAGTCAGGACAGTGTGAGCTCCACCACCACAGTCAGGAGTGTGGTGAGCTCCACCACCACAGTCAGGTGTGTGGTGGGCACCACCACCACAGTCAGGTGTGTGGTGGGCACCACCACCCACAGTCAGGTGTGTGGTGGGCACCACCACCACACAGTCTGGGTGTGGTGGGCACCACCACCACACAGTCTGGTGTGGTGGGCACCACCACCACAGTCAGGTGTGTGGTGGGCACCACCACACACAGTCTGTGTGTGGTGGGCACCACCACCACACAGTCAGGTGTGTGGTGGGCACCACCACCACACAGTCTGGTGTGTGGTGGGCACCACCACCACACAGTCTGGTGTGTGGTGGGCATCACCACCACACAGTCAGGTGTGTGGTGGGCACCACCACCACACAGTCTGGTGTGGTGGGCACCACCACACAGTCTGGTGTGTGGTGGGCACCACCACCACACAGTCAGGTGTGTGGTGGGCACCACCACCACACAGTCAGGTGTGTGGTGGGCACCACCACACAGGTCAACAGTAACTTCATCTCAGACTTAGATTTTCTTAATGTTTTGTAAGTAACTTTGTTTTTTAGTCCTTATAGCTTACCAAGCCACCAGCTTGACCCAGCTGTGATGCCAAGCTTACCAAGCCACCAGCTTGACCCAGCTGTGATGCTAAGCTTACCAAGCCACCAGCTTGACCCAGCTTGCGCCGTTCATAGGTCTTTCCAGATGTCTGTCGATTTTCAGCTCGTGACAATTTTATTTTTATCCTGTCTGACTTTCCTGTTCATTTCGTGTTTGATTACCGTCATCAGTCTCACACCCAAGAATTTCCCCACTGCAAGGTCCTGTTAGGCCTATCTAAACTATTTCCTTAGTAGTATTGCGGCCTATCTGACGGGTGTATTTCTTGATGTACTCTGCCCCCCCCAATGTTGTCTTCAGCACTGACACACACACTGCCACTGCTGTCTTCAGCACTGACACACACTGCCACTGCTGTCTTCAGCACTGACACACACTGCCACTGCTGTCTTCAGCACTGAGACACACACACTGCCACTGCTGTCTTCAGCACTGAGACACACACACTGCCACTGCTGTCTTCAGCACTGACACACACACTGCCACTGCTGTCTTCAGCACTGACACACACACTGCCACTGCTGTCTTCAGCACTGACACACACGGCCACTGCTGTCTTCAGCACTGACACACACTGCCACTGCTGTCTTCAGTACTGACACACACTGCCACTGCTGTCTTCAGCACTGACACACACTGCCACTGCTGTCTTCAGCACTGACACACACTGCCACTGCTGTCTTCAGCACTGACACACACTGCCACTGCTGTCTTCAGCACTGAGACACACACACTGCCACTGCTGTCTTCAGCACTGACACACACTGCCACTGCTGTCTTCAGCACTGACACACACTGCCACTGCTGTCTTCAGCACTGAGACACACACACTGCCACTGCTGTCGTCAGCACTGACACACACTACCACTGCTGTCGTCAGCACTGACACACTGCCACTGCTGTCTTCAGCGCTGAGACACACACTGCCACTGCTGTCGTCAGCACTGACACACACTGCCACTGCTGTCTTCAGCACTGACACACACTGCCACTGCTGTCTTCAGTACTTACACACTGCCACTGCTGTCTTCAGCGCTGAGACACACACACACTGCCACTGCTGTCTTCAGCACTGACATACACACTGCCACTGCTGTCTTCAGTACTTACACACTGCCACTGCTGTCTTCAGCGCTGAGACACACACACACACACACACACACACACACTGCCACTGCTGTCTTCAGCACTGAGACACACACACTGCCACTGCTGTCGTCAGCACTGACACACACTACCACTGCTGTCGTCAGCACTGACACACTGCCACTGCTGTCTTCAGCGCTGAGACACACACTGCCACTGCTGTCGTCAGCACTGACCACACTGCCACTGCTGTCTTCAGCACTGACACACACTGCCACTGCTGTCTTCAGTACTTACACACTGCCACTGCTGTCTTCAGCGCTGAGACACACACACACACACACACACTGCCACTGCTGTCTTCAGCACTGACATACACACTGCCACTGCTGTCTTCAGTACTTACACACTGCCACTGCTGTCTTCAGCGCTGAGACACACACACACACACACACACACACACACACACACACACACACACTGCCACTGCTGTCTTCAGCACTGACACACACACTGCCACTGCTGTCTTCAGCACTGACACACACACTGCCACTGCTGTCTTCAGCACTGACACACACACTGCCACTGCTGTCTTCAGCACTGACACACACACTGCCACTGCTGTCTTCAGCACTGACACACACACTGCCACTGATGTCTTCAGTACTGACACACACACTGCCACTGATGTCTTCAGCGCTGAGACACACACACACACACACACACACACACACACACACACACACACACACACACACTGCCACTGCTGTCTTCAGCACTGACACACACACTGCCACTGCTGTCTTCAGCACTGACACACACACTGCCACTGCTGTCTTCAGCACTGACACACACACTGCCACTGCTGTCTTCAGCACTGACACACACACTGCCACTGCTGTCTTCAGCACTGACACACACACTGCCACTGCTGTCTTCAGCACTGACACACACACTGCCACTGCTGTCTTCAGCACTGACACACACACTGCCACTGCTGTCTTCAGCACTGACACACACACTGCCACTGCTGTCTTCAGCACTGACACACACACTGCCACTGCTGTCTTCAGCACTGACACACACACTGCCACTGATGTCTTCAGCACTGACACACACTGCCATTCTTACGTTATGTCATATACTCACTCGTGATTAACTAATTAACAAAAATGTATATTAATGGCTCTACTTCCTGTTATGTTCATGAATGGTATATAATAACGACAAGATGGAGAATTAGACACATGTACAACATCTGGGTAGCTTTATTGTAGACGTTTCGCCCTCCAGTGGCTTTATCAATACAAATTCAAGGACATAATTTGAAGACAGTAGAACTATATACAAAAGATGAGGTAATCAGTCCCTCAACCTTGGAGTTGGTGAGGAGCACCGTAGTCTTCAAGACGATGTTTGTGTCTTCAAGACGATGTTTGTGTCTTCAAGACGATGTTTGTGTCTTCAAGACGATGTTTGTGTCTTCAAGACGATGTTTGTGTCTTCAAGACGACGGTGATCTTCACCAACTTCTTAGGGACTGATTACCTCATATTTTATATATAATTCTACTGTCTTCCACTTGTGCCTTGTAATGTAGTCATAAAGCCACTGGTTGTGTCCAATTCATCTTATCGTTATTATCAATCGTCTCACCTACGTATTTTGTAGAGGTGAAGCGCTTCTTGCGTAATTGGTCGGCTGACTTACGCATTCTTTTTTACAAGTAAAGATAACTCTTGTGATTGGTCGACTTACCTTCATATTTTATACAGATACAAATACCTCCCTTGTGATTGGTTGGCTCACAGACATGATTTTTATAGGAAAAGGAACGTCATTCGTGAGTGGCTGTGGGGGAGGGGGGGGTTATTAGCATAGTGAGGGGTGGGGTGAGGGAGAGGTAAGGTGTGGGAGGGGTTGGTGAGGGAGAGGTAGGGTGAGGGAGGGGTTGGGTGAGGGAGGGTGGGGTGTGGGAGAGGTAAGGTTAGGGAGGGGTTGGGTGAGGGAGAGGTGGGATGAGGGAGGTTGCCTTGGCGAGGTTCTCACTCCACCACCTGCACTCAACCAGAAAATTCTCCGGCCCCTTCACTGAAGGGAAGTTTACAGCCCCTTACTGAGGGGAAGTTTACAGCCCTTCACTGAGGGGAAGTATACAGCCCCCTCACTGAAGAGAAATTTACAGCCCTTCAATGAAGGGAAGTTTACAGCCCCTCACTGAAGGGAAGTTTACAGCACCCTCACTGAAGATAAATTTACAGCCCTTCACTGAAGGGAAGTTTACAGCCCCTTACTGAGGGGAAGTTTACAGCCCTTCACTGAAGGGAAGTTTCCAGCCCCCTCACTGAAGAGAAATTTACAGCCCTTCACTGAAGGGAAGTTTACAGCCCCTCACTGAAGGGAAGTTTACAGCCTCTCACTGAAGGGAAGTTTACAGCCCCTCACTGAAGGGGAGTAGGAAAGAGAGCATTGACGAGAAGGGTCAATGTCTCAACAAAGATAATCTTAACCGATATATCACTAATTTAGAGCAAAAACAACTTTGAATGTCGTGCCAAACACAAGAACGTGAATAAACGATACAAAATACCGCCAAGTTGATAAACGAGACACTGAAGAAGGTACTGGCGGGCGAAACGTTTCCTCAATAAAGATTCCCAAATGTTGCACAAGTGTCTCACTTACCAAACAGAAGCACAAAGGAAGGAAAGACCGTCCAGGACATTGCAAGAAACCACAAATATTTCTCTTCATATGAACGTACAACACTGTGGTTTGTTTACATTTACACTGTAAATGGGAAACACATTTTTTTTTCTGGTGTTGTAAATTATACCTGACATGTGAGGCCACTTAGTGAAGATCTTGGTCAAGTGGTGGAGACCGTGACCACATGAGTGTGTTGGCTAGACTAACACTTGCTGCTGGTAAGTGGTCCTCCTGACTCTTGAAAACGCTTATCGTATTGTGGTAATATTTCCGACACCACCGATACTGACAGGAAAATAACCATGCCACATATAAACTAAATAATGTAGATTTTAATATTACTGATTGCGAAAAGGATTTCGGAGTTCTGATTAGCCGTAATCTAAAGCCAAGACAACAGTGCATAAGTGTTCGCAATAAAGCTAACAGAATCCTTGGCTTCATATCAAGAAGCATAAATAATAGAAGTCCTCAGGTTGTTCTTCAACTCTATATATCTTTGGTTAGGTCTCATTTAGATTATGCTGCACAGTTCTGGTCACCGTATTACAGAATGGATATAAATGCACTGGAAAACGTACAAAGGAGGATGACAAAGTCGATCCCATGTATCAGAAATAATCCCTATGAGGATAGACTGAGGGCCCTGAATCTGCACTCTCTAGAAAGGCGTAGAATTTGGGGGGATATGACTGAGGTGTATAAATGGAAAACAGAAATAAATAAAGGGGATGTAAATAGCTCGCTAAAAATATCTAGCCTAGACAGGACTCGCAGCAATAAGAACATAAGAACATAAGAAAGAAGGAACACTGCAGCAGGCCTACTGGCCCATGCGAGGCAGGTCCAAGTCTCCCGCCGGCTTAAGCCAATGCCCTGACCCAGCCAGGTCAGGTTACATTCACTTAAGGGAGGAGCACGGCATCTGACCTAGTAACACAAACTAGTCAGGTACAAATCACACCCACCCGCACCCACTCATATATTTATCTAGCCTATTTTTAAAACTACACAACGTTTTAGCCTCTATAACTGTACTCGGGAGTTTGTTCCACTCATCGACAACTCTATTACCAAACCAATGCTTTCCTATATCCCTTCTGAATCTGAATTTATCCAACTTAAAGCCATTGCTTCGAGTCCTGTCAATACAAGATATTTTTAGCACGCTATTTACATCCCCTTTATTTATTCCTGTTTTCCATTTATATACCTCAATCATATCCCTTATATACCTCAATCATGCAATGGTTTTAAGTTGGAAAAATACAGATTCAGGAAGGATATAGGAAAGAACTGGTTTGGTAATAGAGTTGTGGATGAGTGCTCCTTCCTTAAGTGAATGTGACCTGACCTGACTAGGTTGGGTCATTGGCTTAAGCCGGTAGGAGACTTAGACCTGCCTTGCATGGCCCAGTAGGCCTGCTGCAGTGTTCCTTCTTTCTTATGTTCTTAAGTGCGATCATGGTGTAACAGCACACAAAATGCGTGCTAAAGGGATAACTGGCAAAGTGGGCAGATGGATCTTCAACTTTCTAACCAATCGAACACAAAGAGTAGTGGTAAACAGAGTTAAATCGGAAGCTGCCATAGTGAAAAGCTCTGTTCCACAAGGCACAATACTAGCCCCTATCCTGTTCCTCATCCTCATATCAAACATAGACAGAGAGGTAAACCATAGCACCGTATCATCCTTTGCAGATGATACTAGGATCTGCATGAGTGTCATCCATTGAGGACACGACAAATCTCCAAGAAGATATAAACCAAGTTTTCCAATGGGCAACAGAGAACAATATGATGTTCAATGAAGACAAATTCCAACTACTCCGTTATGGAAAACTGGAGGAAATAATAGCTAGGACTGAGTATACTACAAACTCCAATCACACAATAGAGCGGAAAAGTAATGTGAAGGACCTGGGAGTGGTAATATCTGAGGATCTCACCTTCAAGGATCATAACAGTGCCACTATCACATCTGCGAGGAAAATGATATGATGGATAATGAGAACATTAAAGACAAGAGATGCCAAGCCAATGATGATCCTTTTTAAATCACTTTTTCTCTCTAGGCTGGAATACTGCTGTACATCCCCATTCAAGGCAGGTGAAATTGCAGATCTAGAGAATGTACAGAGAACCTTTACTGCACGTATAAGTTCCATCAAACACCTTAACTACTGGGAACGCCTGGAAGCACTTGACTTGTACTCACTGGAGCGCAGGCGAGAGAGATATCATAATCTACACCTGGAAAATCCTAGAGGGACTGGTCCCTAATCTGCACACAGAAAAAGACTTGGCAGGCTATGCAACATACCCCCAAGACTGTTCAACAGCCTCCCACCAGCCATAAGGGAAATTACCAATAAACCCCTGGTTGTCTTCAAGAGGGAGCTGGACAGATACCTAAAGTCAGCACCAGATCAGCCGGGCTGTGGTTCGTACGTTGGACTAAGTGCGGCCAGCAGTAACAGCCTCGTTGATCAGGCCCTGATCCACAGGGAGACCTGGCCATGGACCGGGCCGAGAGGGCGTTGATCCCCGGAATACCCTCCAGGTAGACTCAAGGTAGGTAGTGTTGACGGCCCTGTTTAGGGCAGGAGAAATATCAGAGCTTAAACAGATACAGAGATCGTTTACGGCCATCCTAGAGCCAGTAAAGCATTTAAGTTACTGGGAACGCCTTAAAGTCTTAAATATGTACTCACTGCAGCGGAAGAGAGAGAGATACATGATAACATATACCTGGAAAGTACTTGAGAGAGCCTGGTCCCTAAATCTTCACACTGCCATAACAACATACCGGAGTGAGAGATATTTAAGTGCAAAATAAACCCAGTGGAAAGCATGGGCACCGTGGGCACAATAAGAGAACACTGTATCAACATTCGTGGTCCCAGAATATTCAACATCTTACCAGAAGATATCAGAAACACTACTGGAACAAGTGTAGAAGTCTTCAAGAGGAATCTAGACAAGTATCTTCACCAGGTGCCAGATCAACCAGACTGTAATGGATATGTGAATCATCGGGCCTCCAGCAGCAGCAGCAGCCTGGTTGACCAGGCAAACACCAGACGAGCCTGGCCCATGGCCGGGCTTCGAGAGTAGAAAAACTTCTCAAAATTCATGAAAGGTACAAGATTATTGAACTAATGAACTTGTAGCTACTGTTGAACTTGTAGTTACGTTGTTGCTACAAGACTGGGTAACTGTTGTTGCTACAAGACTGATTAACTGTTGTTGCTACAAGACTGGGTAACTGTTGTTGCTACAAGACTGGGTAACTGTTGCTGCTATAAGACTGATTAACTGTTGCTGCTACAAGACTGGGTAACTGTTGCTGCTACAAGACTGGGTAACTGTTGTTGCTACAAGACTGGGTAACTGTTGTTGCTACAAGACTGGGTAACTGTTGTTGCTACAAGACTGGGTAACTGTTGTTGCTACAAGACTGGGTAACTGTAGCTGCTACAAGACTGGGTAACTGTTGTTGCTACAAGACTGGGTAACTGTTGTTGCTACAAGACTGAGTAACTGTTGTTGCTACAAGACTGGGTAACTGTTGCTGCTACAAGACTGGGTAACTGTTGTTGCTACAAGACTGGATAACTGTTGTTGCTACAAGACTGGGTAACTGTTGTTGCTACAAGACTGGGTAACTGTTGTTGCTACAAGACTGGGTAACTGTTGTTGCTACAAGACTGGGTAACTGTTGTTGCTACAAGACTGGGTAACTGTTGTTGCTACAAGACTGGGTAACTGTTGTTGCTACAAGACTGGGTAACTGTTGTTGCTACAAGATTGGATAACTGTTGTTGCTACAAGACTGGATAACTGTTGTTGCTACAAGACTGGGTAACTGTTACTGCTACAAGACTGGATAACTGTTGTTGCTACAAGACTGGGTAACTGTTACTGCTACAAGACTGGGTAACTGTAGCTACTGTTGCGTTACTATCATGTTCAACGGTGGAAAGTGAAATTTCCAAAGCAGAAAATAATTGACTCAGGATTATCCAGATTTTCTAAGAAGTTATTGATTTACTTTATCTGTTGTGTGACTTCCTCCGCCCACAGGAAGGTAGACCAGTACTGCCGGTACCTTGTACTAGAGAGTACCATAGTACCGGTATCGGTGGTATCAGCTAATTTTAATGATCTCAGTATCGGCATCGGCCTAATAATAAGTTTTGGTATCAACAAAAATATTGGTATCGTCTCGACACTAGTTTTAATGGAAGAATCACCAGGTATATGTTCGTTTATACCTTTGTTATACCTCTGGAGGGTATACTTGGAAAATGTTGCGAAGGTCACCGCTCTCATGGCCCGGTCTCAGACCAGGCCTCCCGGTGGATGACCTGATTAGCCAGGTTGTTGGTGCTAGCCACACGAAGTCCAATAGAGGCACCACAACCCGGCTGATCAGGGACAGACTGGAGAAACTTGTCCACTTCTTTCTTGAAGAGAGCCAGTGGACTGTTTGGTAATCCCTCTTATGTATGAAGGGAGGGCATTGGAAAGTCTTGTTCCCTTCACATATATTGAGTTTTCTCTTAGTGTACTCATGGGAGCCCTACTTTTATTGGGGTATTTTGTACCGTCTGCCAAGCCTCTTGCTTTTCTGGGGAATGATTTGTGTGTGCAGATTTAGGACTAATCCTTCTAGATTATGTTTCTCGCCTACCTTCCAAGGAGTACACATCGAGGGACTTCGAATGTTGTCAGTAATTTAGTTACCTACATGAATCTATGTGAGCCATGAAGTTTCTCTGCTTTGAATGAAGCTGTTAGAGTACACCAGTATTCTGACAAGTGACTCGAAGAGTATCATGAATGGCTGGGCATCTGTTCTGAAGGTTCTAGTTATCCAGCCTATCATTTTCCTTGCAGCTGTGATAGTGACACTGTTGCGATCCTTGAAGGTGAGATTTGACATCATCATTCCCAGGTCTCTCACATTAGTCTTGCGTTCTACTGAGTTTCGAGCTTTTTTTTTTTTACTCCAGGATCCCGGCCCTAGACCGGCTTGCTTGGTGCTTGCCTGATTAACCAGGCTGTTGTTGCTGCTGCCTGCTGACCCACATATCTATTACAGACTGGTTGATCTGGCACCTGTCCGGTTTTCTCTTGAAGACTTCTACACTTGTTCCAGCAGTGTTTCTAATTTCTTCTGGTAAGATGATGAATAGTCTGGGACAACGGATGTTGATACAATGTTCTCTTATTGTGCTCATGGTGTCCCTGCTTTTTACTGGGTTTATTTTGCACTTCCTCCCATATCTCTCACTCCAATGTGCAGGTTTGGGACTAGGTCCTCAGGTACTTTCCACATATATATTAGTGTGTGTCTCTCCAAGACTCAAACAAGTACACATTTAAAGCTTTGAGACTGTTACCAATAATTTAATTTCGTTATTCTTTCTACCTAGGCGGTAAATGGCCTCAGTATTTGTTTCAGCTCTGATATCTCTCCTCTCCTGAAAGGAGCCGTCAACACTGAACAACACTAAGCGAGAGAGCACTAGCAGTTTGAAGAGTCTCACCACTGACACACTTTTCATTGTTTGGAAAGTTCTCATTATCCAAGTAATTCCATCACATCATTTAGACTATTTTTTTCATTTCTGTACAAATAACTGAGTCCTTCGCATGGAGACCTACTCGCTCCCACAGTTTATGTACGTGGAAGTTACGTCCTCCCACCAGCAGATGTTAGTAACATTGCCTCAGCCAAGGCAAACTTATTACCACTACAGAAAACAAATGAGTTATAGTGTTATTGTGTGGGATGTGTAAGAGTGATGGGTTAGAGCGGATTCAAAATTAATAACAAAGCTGGCACACTATGTTAGAATCTGGTAGACAAAGAGTGAGTCAAGTATGAGTGTGAGACTGGCACGCAGGTCAGGTAGAGTGAGAGTGCCAGAGCATCGCACATGTTGTCGTAGCAACATAAGAAATCAGACTGAATGTGTCTAGAAAGACAACACAAGTTGGCTAGCCATGGAAGCTCCGAGGATGAAGGAGGAACGAGTCAACCTGGATGGTGGGAACTTCCCAAGCAGAAAAAAGTGTGATACGAGGTCAAGATAAAAGATGGAAGGAGGTGAGTTAAGAGAAGTTACTAAAAATTCATATGCAAAGATTAAAGGGACGCTATAAGTGGAGTCAAGGATTAAGGTAATTAGTCTTAAGAACATCCGTGACTATACTCTACATGAAAGGATCGTGAAGGTCACAGAGGTGGACAAAATAACAACAATAATGGTCATCAATACACCTGCGAAGAAGAGTCACTTGTCTCAATATACACAGCAGTGAGAGTTAAGAACATAAGAAAGAAGGAACACTGCAGCAGGCCTACTGGCCCATGCGAGGCAGGTCCAAGTCTCTAACCGGCTTAAGCCAATGCCCCGACCCAGCCAGGTCAGGTTACATTCACTTAAGGAAGGAGCACGGCATCTGACCTAGTAGCACAAGCTAGTCAGGACTAACTCACACCCACCCGCACCCCACCTGGAGTTAACCCTCACCAGGTAAACTCCAGGTAGTCAGATCACTTCCACTTAAGGAATTAGTACGGCATCTGACCTAGTAGCACAAGCTAGTCAGGTCCAACTCACACCCACCCACACCCACTCATGTATTTATCTAACCTATTTTTAAAACTACACAACTTTTTAGCCTCTATGACGGTACTCGGGAGTTTGTTCCACTCATCCACAACTCTATTACCAAACCAGTGCTTTCCTATATCCTTCCTGAATCTGAACTTTTCCATCATAAACCATTGCTGCGAGTCCTGTCTTGGCTGGATATTTTCAGCACGCTATTTACATCCCCTTTATTTATTCCTGTTTTCCATTTATACACCTCAATAATATCCCCCCTAATTCTACGCCTTTCTAGAGAGTGCAGATTCAGGGTCCTCAGTCTATCCTCATAGGGAAGATTTCTGATACATGGGATCAACTTTGTCATCCTCCTTTGTACGTTTTCCAGTGCATTTATATCCATTCTGTAATACGGTGACCAGAACTGTGCAGCATAATCTAAATGAGGAGTAACCAAGGATATATAGAGTTGAAGAACAACCTGAGGACTTCTATTATTTATACTTCTTGATATGAAACCAAGGATTCTGTTATCTTTATTGCGAACACTTATGCACTGTTGTCTTGGCTTCAGATTACTACTAA
Organism: Cherax destructor; assembly: GCA_009830355.1. Taxonomy (NCBI): domain Eukaryota; kingdom Metazoa; phylum Arthropoda; class Malacostraca; order Decapoda; family Parastacidae; genus Cherax; species Cherax destructor. The sequence continues at coordinate 135,187 of WNWK01002654.1, forward strand.
CCAGAACTCCGAAATCCTTCTCGCAATCACAAGTAATAAGATCTACATTATTCAGTTTATATGTGGCACATTTAGAACTTTGCATTTGCCTACATTAAACTGGAAGGTCAGTGAGAGTTGTATGACACTGGAAGGTCAGTGAGAGTTGTATGACACTGGAAGGTCAGTGAGAGTTGTATGACACTGGAAGGTTAGTGAGAGTTGTATGACACTGGAAGGTCAGTGAGAGTTGTATGACACTGGAAGGTCAGTGAGAGTTGTATGACACTGGAAGGCTAGTGAGAGTTGTATGACACTGGAAGGCTAGTGAGAGTTGTATGACACTGGAAGGTCAGTGAGAGTTGTATAACACTGGAAGGTTAGTGAGAGTTGTATGACACTGGAAGGTCAGTGGGAGTTGTATGACACTGGAAGGTCAGTGAGAGTTGTATGACACTGGAAGGTCAGTGAGAGTTGTATGACACTGGAAGGCTAGTGAGAGTTGTATGACACTGGAAGGTCAGTGAGAGTTGTATAACACTGGAAGGTTAGTGAGAGTTGTATGACACTGGAAGGTCAGTGGGAGTTGTATGACACTGGAAGGTCAGTGGGAGTTGTATGACACTGGAAAGTCAGTGAGAGTTGTATGATATTGGAAGGTTAGTGAGAGTTGTATGACACTGGAAGGTCAGTGGGAGTTGTATGACACTGGAAGGTTAGTAAGAGTTGCATGATATTGGAAGGTCAGTGAGAGTTGTATGACACTGGAGAGTGAGGGAAGGTGAGGGGGAGTGAGGGAAGGTGAAGGAGGGCGTACGAAGGAGGAATAGACGTAGGGAGGGAGATAAATCATATGGAGTAGTGATGGAGAGAGGGAGGGCGTATGGAGGGAGGGAGGGCGTGTGGAGGAGTGATGAAGGGAGGGAAGGCGTGTGGAGGAGTGATGGAGGGAGGGAGGGATTGCATGTGGAGGAGTGATGGAGGGATTGCATGGGGAGGAGTGATGGAGGGAGAGAGGAGGGTGTGTGGGCTAGTGACCTACCTACCTATCTGGTGTCTACCTGAAGTCTACCTGGAATCTACCTGAAGTTTGCCTGGTGTCTACCGGAAGTTTACTTAGTCTGCCTGATGTCTACCTGGAGGGTGTTTCGGGGGTCAATGAACCCGCGGCCCGGTCCATGACCAGGCCTCGTGGTTGATCAGAATCTGATCAACCAGGCTGTTACTGGTGGCCGCACGTAAACCGACGTACGAACCTCAGCCCGGCTGGTCAGGTACTGACTTAAGGTGCCTGTCCAGCGCCTTCTTGAAGACAGTAAGGGGTCTATTGGTAATCCCCCTTATGTATGCTGGGAGGCAGTTGAACAGTCTTGGGCCCCTGACACTTATTGTGTTGTCTCTTAATGTATTCACGGCTCCCCTGTTTTCATTGGTGAATGTTGCATCGTCTGCCGAGTCTTTTGCTTTCATAGGGTGTAATTTCTGTGTGCAAATTTGGGGCCAGTTCCTCTAGGATTTTCCAGGTGTAAATTATATATCTTTCTCGCCTGCATTCCAGGGAGTACATGTCAAGGGACTTCAAGCATTCCCAGTAATTAAGGTGCTTGACTGTGCTTATACATGCAGTGTATAGGTCTGCAGTTTCGCCTGCCTTGAAAGAGGTTGTTAGTGTACAGTAATATTCCAGCCTAGAGAGAACAAGCGACTTAAAGAGGATCATCATTGGCTTGGCAACCCTTGTTTTAAAGGTTCTAGTTATCCATCATATCCTCACAGATGTGTTAATGATACTTATGATCATTGAAGGTGATGTAGTAAGGGAGTAATGGAGGGATGGAGTAAGGGAGGGAGGGTAGACATCCTGCACTGCACTCTTCACTATCGATCACGACTGCTTCCTCTGCACTCTCTTCATTATTGATTTTTCCGCAACCTTTCCTTCTCCCCTTCCCCTCTCCATTCCCCATATTCCTTCCCTTCCCCATTCGATCCCTCCCACTCTCTCTCCCTCCTCCCCTCTATACCCATACATCACAACCTCCTCTCCCACCCACTCACCCACCTTCTCCTCTCAACTTCACAAATGCTCATCACACCTTTTTTTTCTGCATCCTTCCCTCCCTCCCTCCCTCTCTCCCTTGCCCTCCCTCCATCTCTCTTTTCCTCTATTTCTTATTCCTCCCTTCAATTTCCCCTGCCTTCGCGACCCCATACTCAGTAGAGGTTGTTGAGGGTGACTTGCACGGTACACTGCCATAGGTCTACTGGGAGATGAGATGAGGCGAGGTAGACCATATCAGACCAACACAGACCACCACAGACCAATACAGACCACCATAGACCAACATAGACCACCATAGACCAACACAGACCAACACAGACCGTCATAGACCAACACAGACCACCATAGACCAACACAGACCAACACAGACCGTCATAGACCAACACAGACCACCATAGACCAACACAGACCGTCATAGACCAACACAGACCACCATAGACCAACACAGACCACCATAGACCAACACAGACCAATACAGACCGTCATAGACCAACACAGACCACCATAGGCCAACACAGACCACCATAAACCAACAGAGACTAACACAGACCACCACATACCAACACAGACCACCACAGACCAACACAGACCAACACTGGTGTAAACTACAGTTCGTCAGATAAGGATAGACTGAGGAACTCACAGGATGCACAGATCAACCAGCCTGTGATGGATATGTGGGTCAGCCTGCCACCAGCATCAACAGCCTGGTTGACCAGGCTAGCACCAGACGAGCCTGGCTCATGGCCGGGCTCCGAGAGTAGAAGAACTCTGGGAACTCATCAAAGGTAGAGAGTGTAGACACATCACAGGACGGTCATCCCATCAAATACAAGGAACAAGTGAAAGACCCGTGAGTGATAATGTAGCTCAACTGTCTATTGAGGAACACAATAAGGCAAGAGCTGCGACTGCCAGGATAATGGAAACTTTCAAAACCAGGGAAATAATGGCAAAGGTGACACTACTGAGGTGCCTTGTGCTCTTCCAGCTTGGAATACTGCTCAGTGTTGACGGTCAGTCAAGGTGAGAGTTGGAACATCATGGATAAGTGTTTACTGCTTGCGTAGAACCAATAAGGTGTTTATTTAAACCACTGGGAGCACCTCAGAGAATTGGAAATGGTCTCTCCAGAGAGAGAAAGAGAGAGAGATACATAATAATATGTACGTGGAAGATACAGGAGACTCTAGCCCCAAATCAGCACACTACCATAACAATATACTGGAGGGAGAGATTTACGAGGAAGTGTACAACACACCCAATGACAAACAGGGAAGCCACGGACACAGCAAGAGAACACTATATCAACACCTGTGGTCTGTAACAGAAACAGAGATTGTTTATGGCCCACATAGAGCCAATAAAGCATTTAAATTACTGGGAACGCCTTTAATCCTTAAATATGTGCTCACTGGAGCGGAGAGAGAGATACATGATAATATATACATGAAAAGTACTTGAGGGTCTGGTTCCGAACCAGGGAAAAGTATGGGTGCAGTGGGCACAATAAGGGAACACTGTATCAACATTTATGGTCCCAGACTATTCAACATCTTACCAGAAGATATCAGAAACACTGCTGTAACAAGTGTAGAAGTCTTCAAGAGGAAACTGGACAAGTATATTCACCAGGTGCCAGATCAACCAGGCTGTGATAGATATGTGGGGCAGTTGGCCACCAGTAGCAACAGCCTAGTTGACCAGGCAAGCATCAGACGAGCCTGGCCTATGGCCGGGCTCTGGGAGTAGAAAAGTTCTCAGAACTCATCAATGGTATATTGTAACTTATGATGTGTGATGTGAGCGCAAACACAGCAAACACAAACACAGCAGCTCTCTGCTGCTGTGTTTGTGCATGGGAGCTATGACTGCATTTCTGGTGCTGGTGGTCCGCTGGCCCACATATCCATCACAGCCTGGTTGATCTGGCACCAAGGCTGTGATGGTGCTCTTTAAGGCATACGTAGAGGCGTGATACCATCAGGTATCCTTAAACAAGACAATATACAGAAGAATCTTTTATTAAGACTAGAGATAAGACAGGACACAGGTGATCCACGTCGTTACAAAGTCTGGTTCCACGTAATGTCTTGATGAAGACAATACCGTGACCGAAGCAATACTCAAATAACTCTCACATAGCAGAATAAAATTTGTGACGACGTTTCGGTCCGACTTAGACCATTAGTTAGTCACACGAAACGTCGTCGTAAGTTTCAGTCTTCTACGTGTGGGTTATTTGTGTCTTTATATCCATATTCCTCGAGTCACTTGTTGTCTCCAGGCTGGAATATTCCTGCCACTCACAGCATCTCTTAAGGCAGACGAAATCACACAACTGCAGGAAAACTTTCAACGCTCGTAAAAATTCAGTGAAGCACCTGAATGATCAGGAACTTCTGAAGTTCCAGGAACTGTACTCCTTGGAAGTTAGGCGAGACAAATACATCATAATTAGTATCTGGAAAATTCTGCACACTGAAATTACTCCATATGACAGCAAGAGGCTCAGTAGACATTACAAAATATCTACAATGAAAAGCGGGTGTTGTGAATACTCTAAAAGATGACTCATTAAGTGTAAAGGGACCAAGACTTGTCAACACCTCTTTATACACAAGGTAAAATCATAAGTAGACACCCAGTTGTCTTCAAGAGGGAACTGGAGATGTGCCTCAAGTTAGTTTCTGATCAATCGGGTAGAGTGCCTACAACAGACTGTGTCTTGCTATCACCAACAGCCTGATTGATCAACTCGTCAACCAGTAGATCAGCGGTGATCCCTGGAGTCGTCTTCAGATAACCTTGAAGTATATCTCTGAGAGGTGAATGTTGAGAACATCACCTAGTATGACCGAGGCAGGTGGTGAAGGTGTCACCTAGCACATAAGGAAGGTAAGGGAGACAGTGGTGGTGAAGGTGTCACCTAGCACATAAGGAAGGTAGGGGAGACAGTGGTGGTGAAGGTGTCGCCTAGCACATAAGGAAGGTAGGGGAGAGTGGTGGTGAAGGTGTCGCCTAGCACATAAGGAAGGTAGGGGAGACAGTGGTGGTGAAGGTGTCACCTAGCACATAAGGAAGGTAGGGGAGACAGTGGTGGTGAAGGTGTCACCTAGCACATAAGGAAGGTAGGGGAGACAGTGGTGGTGAAGGTGTCGCCTAGCACATAAGGAAGGTAGGGGAGAGTGGTGGTGAAGGTGTCGCCTAGCACATAAGGAAGGTAGGGGAGACAGTGGTGGTGAAGGTGTCGCCTAGCACATAAAGAAGGTAGGGGAGACAGTGGAGGTGAAGGTGCCACCTAGCACATAAGGAAGGTAGGGGAGACAGTGGTGGTGAAGGTGTCACCTAGCACATAAGGAAGGTAGGGGAGACAGTGGTGGTGAAGATGAGTCACCTAGCACATAAGGAAGGTAGGGGAGACAGTGGTGGTGAAGGTGCCACCTAGCACATAAGGAAGGTAGGGGAGACAGTGGAGGTGAAGGTGCCACCTAGCACATAAGGAAGGTAGGGGAGACAGTGGTGGTGAAGGTGTCACCTAGCACATAAGGAAGGTAGGGGAGACAGTGGTGGTGAAGATGAGTCACCTAGCACATAAGGAAGGTAAGGGAGACAGTGGTGGTGAAGGTGCCACCTAGCACATAAGGAAGGTAGGGGAGACAGTGGTGGTGAAGGTGCCACCTAGCACATAAGGAAGGTAGGGGAGACAGTGGTGGTGAAGGTGTCGCCTAGCACATAAGGAAGGTAGCCGAGACAGTGGTGGTGAAGGTGTCGCCTAGCACATAAGGAAGGTAGGGGAGACAGTGGTGGTGAAGGTGCCACCTAGCACATAAGGAAGGTAGGGGAGACAGTGGTGGTGAAGGTGTCACCTAGCACATAAGGAAGGTAGGGGAGACAGTGGTGGTGAAGGTGTCGCCTAGCACATAAGGAAGGTAGGGAGAGTGGTGGTGAAGGTGTCGCCTAGCACATAAGGAAGGTAGGGGAGACAGTGGTGGTGAAGGTGTCGCCTAGCACATAAGGAAGGTAGGGGAGACAGTGGAGGTGAAGGTGCCACCTAGCACATAAGGAAGGTAGGGAGACAGTGGTGGTGAAGGTGTCACCTAGCACATAAGGAAGGTAGGGAGACAGTGGTGGTGAAGATGAGTCTCCTAGCACATAAGGAAGGTAGGGAGACAGTGGTGGTGAAGGTGCCACCTAGCACATAAGGAAGGTAGGGAGACAGTGGAGGTGAAGGTGCCACCTAGCACATAAGGAAGGTAGGGGAGACAGTGGTGGTGAAGGTGTCACCTAGCACATAAGGAAGGTAGGGGAGACAGTGGTGGTGAAGATGAGTCACCTAGCACATAAGGAAGGTAGGGGAGACAGTGGTGGTGAAGGTGCCACCTAGCACATAAGGAAGGTAGGGGAGACAGTGGTGGTGAAGGTGTCGCCTAGCACATAAGGAAGGTAGGGGAGACATTGGTGGTGAAGGTGTCACCTAGCACATAAGGAAGGTAGGGGAGACAGTAGTGGTGAAGATGAGTCACCTAGCACATAAGGAAGGTAGGGGAGACAGTGAAGGTGAAGGTGTCACCTAGGTAGGGGAGACAGTGAAGGTGAACATCATCTGTGTAAAAATATACTCCTATTTGCAACTGGTATTCACATCAAACGTGACGTTTTACGTCGTTTAACAACATTCCGTCGAACTATAGACAACATTCCTCTTGTGGACGCCGCTATGCGTTCGCTTCCACAGCGAGGTGTGGAAGCGAACACTTGCTGGCGACCACTGAACGTTAGGAGCATCTTGGAGAGGCTTACTCCACACCTACCTGCTGAGGAACCTGTCTCACTTCACATACTTAATATTTACCTCGTCTCCTTCTCAGTCTTCCACTCACTGTCTTCCACTCACCCAGTCTTCTACTCACCCAGTCTTCCACTCACCCAGTCTTCTACTCACCCAGTCTTCCACTCACCCAGTCTTCCACTCACCCAGTCTTCCACTCACCCAGTCTTCCACTCACCCAGTCTTCCACTCACTCAGTCTTCCACTCACCCAGTCTTCCACTCACCCAGTCTTCCACTCACCCAGTCTTCCACTCACCCAGTCTTCCACTCACTCAGTCTTCCACTCACCTAGCCTTCCACTCACCCAGTCTTCCACTCACCCAGTCTTCCACTCACCCAGTCTTCCACTCACCCAGTCTTCCACTCACCCAGTCTTCTACTCACCCAGTCTTCCACTCACCCAGTCTTCCACTCACCCAGTCTTCCACTCACCCAGTCTTCCACTCACTCAGTCTTCCACTCACCCAGTCTTCCACTCACCCAGTCTTCCACTCACTCAGTCTTCCACTCACTCAGTCTTCCACTCACCCAGTCTTCCACTCACTCAGTCTTCCACTCACCTAGCCTTCCACTCACCCAGTCTTCCACTCACTCAGTCTTCCACTCACCTAGCCTTCCACTCACCCAGTCTTCCACTCACTCAGTCTTCCACTCACTCAGTCTTCCACTCACTCAGTCTTCCACTCACTCAGTCTTCCACTCACTCAGTCTTCCACTCACCCAGTCTTCCACTCAGTCTTCCACTCACTCAGTCTTCCACTCACCCAGTCTTCCACTCACCCAGTCTTCCACTCAGTCTTCCACTCACTCAGTCTTCCACTCACCCAGTCTTCCACTCAGTCTTCCACTCACCCAGTTTTCCACTCACTCCACCATGTCACAGAGGTGCTAGTAGCAAAGTCATCGTATTGTAAGGTGTTTTTGAGTGGGTACAGTGCTGGGTCTAGTGGGTACAGTGCTGGGTCTAGTGGGTACAGTGCTGGGTCTAGTGGGTACAGTGCTGGGTCTAGGGGGTACAGTGCTGTGTCTAGCGGGTACAGTGCTGGGTCTAGCGGGTACAGTGCTGGGTCTAGCGGGTACAGTGCTGGGTCTAGTATTGGCATGAACAATGGTTTAATTCCCTCTCCATGCTTCTTTTTTTTTCTTTTTTTTCTTTTTTTTTTGAAGGAAGATGTAACTATGGCAACCAAAATCTTAAGAGGGACTGACATGACAAACATACATTTTGTTTGTCTGCTGCTACATCCAAGACTATGTTGGTCCTGCAAGATGCAGGAGCGACCTTCTGCAAGCCCGTCCATCCATCACTCCATGCGAAAGCAAAAGACTTGGCTGGCGATGCAACATACCCCCAGTGAAAAGTAGGAGCGTCACTGGTACACTAAGAGAAAACACAATAAGTGTCCGGGGCCCAAGACTGTTCAACAGCCTCCCACCAGCTATAAGGGGCATTACCAGTAGACCTCTGGTTGTCTTCAAGAGGGAGCTGGACAGATACCTAAAGTCAGTGCCAGATCAACCGGGCTGTGGATAGTACGTTGGACTACGTGCAGCCAGCAGTAACAGCCTCGTTGATCAGGCCCTGATCCACCGGGATGCCTGGTCATAGACCGGGCCGCGGGGGCGTTGATCCCCGGAATACCCTCCAGGTAGACTCCAGGTAGACTCCAGGTAGACTCCAGGTAGACTTGTGCAGATGTGAATGAATGTGATTAACAGGTTTTCTTCTTGAAACTCTTACTGATACGTGGTAACTCTTACTGATACGTGGTAACTCTTACTGATACGTGGTAACTCTTACTGATACGTGGTAACTCTTACTGATACGTGGTAACTCTTACTGATACGTGGTAACTCTTACTGATACGATCATGGGGTGATTGCACAAACAACAGTGACAACAATAGTTATAATGGATTTTCAATATGCAAATTGATATTCAACTTTACACAAATATCCTGCACATAAACCATACCACGGGCGGGGATGGAACTCATGGCGAGTGAGTCGTAAATCCCCAGGCCAGCTGGCCCAGTGGCTCAAGCGCTGGCCTGGAGTGTTACAACTCACCCGCCGCAAGTTCAATCCCCACCCGTGGGGATTGAACTCGTGGCAATCTTGTCATTACGGTTTCGTGAGTCACACGAGAGAGGAGCTTATGACGACGTTTCGGTCCGACTTGGACCATTTACAAGTCACAGTAACACAGGAAGGTGAGGGACCCAGTATATATAGAAGAGGGGGACACGGACGGGACCAAGATATTCAACTTTCTGGGTAATGGAACACAAAGTAGCAGCAATAAACAGAGCAAGAAGCAGCAGTAACAAAGCAAGAAGCATCAGTAACAAAGCAAGAAGCAGCAGTAACAAAGCAAGAAGCAGCAGTAACAAAGCAAGAAGCATCAGTAACAAAGCAAGAAGCATCAGTAACAAAGCAAGAAGCAGCAGTAACAAAGCAAGAAGCAACAGTAACAAAGAAAGAAGCAGCAGTAACAAAGCAAGAAGCATCAGTAACAAAGCAAGAAGCATCAGTAACAAAGCAAGAAGCAGCAGTAACAAAGCAAGAAGCAACAGTAACAAAGAAAGAAGCAACAGTAACAAAGAAAGAAGCAGCAGTAACAAAGCAAGAAGCAGCAGTAACAAAGCAAGAAGCAGCAGTAACAAAGAAAGAAGCATCAGTAACAAAGCAAGAAGCAACAGTAACAAAGCAAGAAGCATCAGTAACAAAGCAAGAAGCAGCAGTAACAAAGCAAGAAGCAACAGTAACAAAGAAAGAAGCAGCAGTAACAAAGCAAGAAGCATCAGTAACAAAGCAAGAAGCAGCAGTAACAAAGAAAGAAGCATCAGTAACAAAGCAAGAAGCAACAGTAACAAAGAAAGAAGCAGCAGTAACAAAGAAAGAAGCAGCAGTAACAAAGAAAGAAGCATCAGTAACAAAGCAAGAAGCAGCAGTAACAAAGCAAGAAGCAACAGTAACAAAGAAAGAAGCAGCAGTAACAAAGAAAGAAGCAGCAGTAACAAAGCAAGAAGCAACAGTAACAAAGAAAGAAGCAGCAGTAACAAAGAAAGAAGCAGCAGTAACAAAGCAAGAAGCAACAGTAACAAAGCAAGAAGCAGCAGTAACAAAGAAAGAAGCAGCAGTAACAAAGCAAGAAGCCCAGTAGTCCAAGGAACGGATCTGGTACCTCTACTTTCTTATCCTCTTAGCAGACTTATTATTATAATTATAATCATGGAGGAGCGTTAAACCCGTAGGATTATACAGCGCCTGTCGTGGGGGGGATGTTGGAAGGTATTCAGGATTAATTCAGGAAACTGGAGCACAGATACCAAAATTATAATAAAAATCACCTCAGAAGATACGGAAAAACTGCAAGAAAATGTTTGCAGTCTTCCAGTAGAGAGTTGGAGAGCAACATCATGTTCACTGGTCACATCATGTTCACTGGTCACATCATGTTCACTGGTCACATCATGTTCACTGGTCACATCATGTTCACTGGTCACATCATGTTCACTGGTCACATCATGTTCACTGGTCACATCATGTTCACTGGTCACATCATGTTCACTGGTCACAACATGTTCACTGGTCACATCATGTTCACTGGTCACATCATGTTCACTGGTCACATCATGTTCACTGGTCACATCATGTTCACTGGTCACATCATGTTCACTGGTCACATCATGTTCACTGGTCACATCATGTTCACTGGTCACATCATGTTCACTGGTCACATCATGTTCACTGGTCACATCATGTTCACTGGTCACATCATGTTCACTGGTCACAACATGTTCACTGGTCACATCATGTTCACTGGTCACATCATGTTCACTGGTCACAACATGTTCACTGGTCACATCATGTTCACTGGTCACAACATCATGTTCACTGGTCACATCATGTTCACTGGGTCACAATCATGTTCACTGGTCACATCATGTTCACTGGTCACATCATGTCTCACTGGTCACATCATGTTCACTGGTCACATCATGTTCACTGGTCAAAATCATGCTCACTGGTCACATCATGTTCACTGGTCAACATCATGTTCACTGGTCACAACATCATGCTCACTGGTCCCAAAATCATGTTCACTGGTCACATCATGTTCACTGGTCACAACATGTTCACTGGTCACAACATGTTCACTTGTCACATCATGTTCACTGGTCACAACATGTTCACTGGTCACAACATGTTCACTTGTCACATCATGTTCACTGGTCACAACATGTTCACTGGTCACATCATCATGTTCACTGGTCACAACATCATGTTCACTGGTCACAACATCATGTTCACTGGTCACATTTTATTTATGTTCACTGGTCCCCAACATCATGTTCACTGGTCACAACATTGTTCACTGGTCACACATGTTCACTGGTCCACATGTTCACTGGTCAACATCATGTTCACTGGTCACATCATGTTCACTGGTCACAACATGTTCACTGGTCACATCATGTTCACTGGTCACATCATGTTCACTGGTCACAACATCATGCTCACTGGTCACAACATCATGTTCACTGGTCACATCATGTTCACTGGTCACAACATCATGCTCACTGGTCACAACATCATGCTCACTGGTCACAACATCATGTTCACTGGTCACAACATCATGTTCACTGGTCACATTATGTTCACTGGTCACAACATGTTCACTGGTCACAACATGTTCACTGGTCACATCATGTTCACTGGTCACAACATGTTCACTGGTCACATCATGTTCACTGGTCACAACATCATGTTCACTGGTCACATCATGTTCACTGGTCACATGTTCACTGGTCACATAATGTTCACTGGTCACAACATCATGCTCACTGGTCACAACATCATGCTCACTGGTCACAACATCATGGTCACTGGTCACAACATCATGCTCACTGGTCACAACATCATGTTCACTGGTCACATCATGTTCACTGGTCACAACATGTTCACTGGTCACATCATGTTCACTGGTCACAACATCATGCTCACTGGTCACAACATCATGTTCACTGGTCACATCATGTTCACTGGTCACAACATGTTCACTGGTCACATCATGTTCACTGGTCACAACATCATGCTCACTGGTCACAACATCATGTTCACTGGTCACAACATCAACTTACTTGGATATAAAAAGAATGAAGAACTCAAAAATAAATACTACGTACCAACTACAAGATCAACAGATGGAACAATAAAAGCGTGAACAACCTGGTGATAATAACGCCAGGTGACATGTTCTTCAACGAACACAATAACGTAGATGTTACGACAGCCAGGAAGATGACGAGATGGATAATGAGAACTTTCAAGACAAGAGAAATAGTGCCAACGGTGATACTATTTATATCATTTGCACTCTCTCTCGCTTAGAATATTGTTCAGTGTTGATGGCCCCGTTCAGAGCTGCAACAAATACAGAGATCGTTTACGGCCCGCACAAAGCCATTAAAGCATCTAAATTAATATTGGTAGTATTACCGACAATATGTTAAGTAAAAGGACACAAATGCAACTAATGCTTTGACAAAGCTCCTGGAGAGCGAAACGTTGCCACAATAAAATGTCACATTAGTTGCATTTGTGTCCTTTTACTTAACCTCTAAATTACCGGGAAAGCCTTAAAGTCATGAATATGTACTCACTGGAGCGGAGGAGAGAGAGATACATGATAATATATATACGTGAAAAGTACTTGAATGGCCGGGCTCAGAGAATAGATACTCTCGAAACTCTTCAAAGGTATATCAAAGGTATGTACACTGTCATAACAATACCTTTGATATACCTTTGAAGAGTTTCGAGAGTATCTACTCTCTGAGCCCGGCCATGGGCCAGGCTCGTCTGGTGCTTGCCTGGTCAACCAGGCTGTTGCTGCTGGAGGCCCGCTGCCCCACATATCCATCACAGCCTGGTTGATCTGGCACCTGGTGAAGATATTTGTCCAGTTTCCTCTTGAAGGCTTCTACACTGGTTCCAGCCGTGTTTCGGATATCTTCTGGTAAGATGTTGAATAGTCTGGGACCCCGGATGTTAATACAGTGCTCCCGTATTGTCCCCACCGCACCCCTGCTCCTCACTGGGTTTATTTTACACTTTCTCCCATATCTCTCACTCCAGTATGTTGTTATGGCAGTGTGCAGATTTGGGACCAGGCCCTCAAGTACTTTCCATGTATATATTATCATGTATCTCTCTCTCCTCCGCTCCAATGAGTACATGTTCAAGACTTGAAGGCGTTCCCAATAATTTAGATGTTTCAATGGCTCAATGTGAGCCGTAAACGATCTCTGGATTTGTTCCAGCTCTGCTATTTCTCCTGCCCTGAACGGGGCCGTCAGCACTGAGCAGTATTCTAAGTGAGGGAGCACTAGCGATTTGAATAGTGTCACCATCGGCATTATTTCTCTTGTTTTGAAAGTTCTCAATACCCACCCCGTCATCTTCCTGGCTGTTGTGATCTTTGTCTTGTTATGGTCTTTAAACGACAGATCAGCAGACATAATTATTCCCAAGTCCTTTACGTGTTCCTTTCGTTCTATGTGGTGACCCTCTTGCGTTTTGTATATAGTGTTCCTTTTGAGTTCTTCATTTTTCCATACCTAAGCAGCTGAAACTTATCACCATTGAACGTCATGTTGTTCTCCACTGCCCATTGGAAGACCCTGCTTATGTCCTCCTGTAATTTTTCAGTGTCCTCTACCGTAGTGACTTTCATGCTTATTTTAGTGTCATCTGCAAATGATGATACAAAAGTGTGCTGGGTGTTTTTATCTATGTCTGCTATGAGGATGAGAAACAGCAGAGGTGCCAGAACAGTGCCTTGAGGCACTGAGCTTTTGACCTCGCTGATGCTGGATCTTGCCCTGTTCACTACTACTTTTGTGTTCTTTGTGTTAGGAACTCAAAATCCATCTGCCTACCTTCCCGTAATGCCTATGGCCCTCATTTTGTGCGCTATCACTCCATGATCGCATTTGTCAAACGCCTTTGCAAAATCTGTGTAAATCACATCTGCGTTTTGGTCGTCCTCCAATGCCTCCGTAATTCTGTCATAATGGTTCAGCAGCTGTGACAGGCATGATCGACCCGCTCTAAAGCCATGCTGGTTCGGGTTATGTTGGTTGTGCTGGTCCATGAACTTTGTAATCTGCCGTCTCATCACTCTTTCAAAGATTTTTATGATGTGAGAAGTGAGGGCTACTGGTCTGTAATTTTTAGCTAGTGCTCTACTACCTCCCTTATGCAAAGGAGCTATGTCTGCACTCTTTAAGGCCTCTGGAATTTCACCTAGATCTAAGCTCTTTCTCCACAGAATACTAAGGGCTCTTGCTAATGGTACTTTGCACTGCTTTATAAATAAAGCATTCCATGAATCTGGTCCAGGTGCTGAGTGAGTGGGCATGTTGGCCATTTCTTTTTCGAAATCTATGGGATTTGTACTAATGTCGGTTAGGTGGTCTGCGCAGCCTTCTGCTGGAGTGAAAAATATTTCTGCATTTTCTACCTTGCTGTCATTTAGTGGGTTGCTGAACACTGACTCGTACTGTTCTTTTAGAATTTCACTCATTTCCTGTTCATCGTCCGTATACGAATCTCCTCTCAATAATGGTCCAATTCTACAGGTAGTTCTTAGCTTGGATTTTGCATAGGAGTAGAAATATTTTGGGTTTCTTGCAATATCCTGTATGGCTCTTTGTTCCCTTTGTACTTCTTCTGTCAGGTATGACATCTTAAGTTTTTGCTCTAATTCCGTGATCTCTCGGTTAAGGCTATCTCTCTTCTGTTGCAACATAACTGTGTTTTTTCAGCAATTCAGTAACCCGTTTTCTTCTCCTGTACCATCTCCTACGCTCTCTCTCTATATCTGATCTTCTTCGGGGTTTCCTCAATGGTACGTGTTTCATACATACCTTGTATGCTTCTGTATTCAGCTTCTCTAGGCACTGGTGTGGATTTAGGGTGCTCATGTCTGATTCCCATGATATGTCTGATAGCTCTTGGTTTATTTTTTCCCAGTCAATTCTATGGTTATTAAAATTAAACTTACTGAACATTCCGTCTCTAACATTAGTGTCGCAGTTCCCTAACCCTGAGTTAATACTAGTTTGAACTTCTATGATGTTATGATCAGAGTATATTGTTTTTGTAACTGTTATGTCTCTGATTAATTCCTCGTTGTTTGTGAATATCAAATCCAGGGTATTTTCATTTCTAGTGGGATCAATTATCTGTTGGTTTAGTGAGTACTTTTCACAAAGCCTCATTAGTTCCCTGGTATGTGCCTGTTGGGCCAGGGTGCTTCCAGGAGTTATTTCTGGTATAACATTATGGTGCCTCATCTTCCATTTTACATGAGGGAGATTAAAATCTCCAAGGATTAAAATGTTTGGGGTGGGATTCTCTAGCCTATCCAGATAGCTATCTATCTTCTTTAACTGCTCTGTGAATTCCTCCGCAGTTGCTGATGGTGGTTTGTATACTAGGATAATTACTAGATTCTTATTTTCCACTTTAATGCCGAGGATTTCTACTATATCATTCGTAGCGTTCAAAACTTCTGTGCAACAGAGAGTATCTTTTATATAGAGTCCTACTCCTCCCTGTGACCTATTAATTCTATCACATCTATACATGTTATAGTTTTCTATCTGAATCTCTCCGTCCAAAACATCCCTTGTATGTGTTTCTGTAAATGCTCCAAACATGGCATTTGCTTCTGATAGAGTCCACTAACATAACTAACTTTGTCATTTTTATTTGATTTCAGACCCTGAATATTTGCAAATATGAAGCAGGAGTTACCATTTGGGATGTTTGGTCTTTCTTTGTGTTTGGTTAGTACCACTGGTGATGTCCTACCTGGTATGGCCCCTGGTGCCCATACCCCTGGTTTCTCCAGTACTGACTTTGATTGTTTATACAGCCCTGATGAGCTGGTGCCTGTCTTGTCTTGTCCCACTGTTCTGCCCATCTGTCCCCTCTGTACCATTTCCACCTTTTGTCTCTTTCTTTTATCTGGTTGTTTCTCCTTATATCTAAAAAGATTGCTGTTCTTTTTCATTTTCCCTTTCCCTGCTTTCTCTGTATCGTACTGTTCCCTTTATATGGTGGTCTGGGCAGCTCATGTCATAACATTCTCTGGACTGTGTTGAAGCTTGACACATCACTGGATGGAAGTATCTGCACTCTTTGTTAAACCGACACTTTCCTTTCCTTAACATGTTGGCACATTTTCTGGTGTGTTTATTCCAACAATCTCTGCCATAAAGGCACATACCTTTAGCATAGAATTTGCATATGTTTTGGCTGCCTATATTTACTGACTTTGTATTTTCCCAAAGATCTGCAGAATTATCTGCGTTTTTTTCCTCTCTTTCCACTCCTTGGTTTTCCTCGTTATCTGCGCTTTTCTCCTTTGATGACATGGGGCCAACATTTTCCCTGGAAGAGGACTCCCTACTATATCTGTATTAGAGGCTATGGCTGTGGTGGCGTCCTTAACCAAAACCGGATGTTCACTATGGCTGGGGGCTGGGTCTGGGTCAGTCCTGGGGCTGGGGGCTGAGTTAGCTAATGTTTTTGTCTCCTGTGTTTTTTCCCGTGGATGACTTTTTATTTTTGGGTCAATTGTTGTAGACTGGTCATTCTGTGTGTTATACTTTACCCCTTTCTTATCTTCCCAAGTTCTATAAATACCGGGGAGACTATTCAATAGTTCCTCTTTTTCTTCATGCTTATTGTTTATTAGCCTCCTGAGTGCTTTCCTGATATCTGTCCATAGTTCCACATCCTTGTTGCAGATCCAGAAACACCTTTCTAGACGGATGTCACTTCTTGTTACTGTGTTAATTTTTGAACATGTGACATGATGTTTTGAAAAGCAAAGGTTGCATGTGATTCTAGATCTTTTCCCAAGAGCCTTTTCACAAGTCCCACAGATATACTGTACTGCCATCCTGCCTGTATCCTATTTGTATTAGTATATGTGGGATGTACTGATTATGGAGACTTACTACACCTTATATTATATTATTGTTATAATATGTATTTATTTATGTTTGCTCACTGTATAACTCTTTCTATATTTATTCCTCTCTGATCAGTCCTATATACATTTTAATGTAAGAGATAATGGGACGAAGTGAAAAATAAACCCAATGAAAAGTATGGGAACCGTGGGCACAATAAGAGAACATTTTATCAACATCCGTGGCCCCAGACTATTCAACATCTTACCAAAGATATCAAAAACACTGCTGGGACACGTGTAGAAGTCTTCAAGAGGAAACTGGGCAAGTGATCAACCATGCTGTGATGGATGTGTTCTAGCGGGCCACAAGCAGCAACAGCCTGGTTAACCAGACAAGCCTGGCCCAGGGCCGGGCTGGGCTAGTAGAAAAACTATCCAAACCTGTCAACGGTATATACCATTGTGTCCAGAAGTATCTTCAGAGCTTGTGTCCAGATGCATCTCCAGAGTTTGTGTCCAGAGCTTGTGTCCAAAAGTATCTCCAGAGCTTGTGTCCAGAACATAAGAAAGAAGGAACACTGCAGCAGGCCTACTGGCCCATGCGAGGCAAGTCCAAGTCTCCTACCGGCTTAAGCCAATGACCCAACCTAGTCAGGTCAGGTCACATTCACTTAAGGGAGGAGCACGGCATAAGACCTAGTAGCACAAGCTAGTCAGGTCCAACTCACACCCACCCACACCCACTCATGTATTTATCTAACCTATTTTTAAAACTACACAACGTCTTAGCTACTATGACGATACTCGGGAGTTTGTTCCACTCATCCACAACTTTATTACCAAACCAGTGCTTTCCTATATCCTTCCTGAATTTGAACTTTTCGAACTTGAAACCATTGCTGCGAGTCCTGTCTTGGCTGGATATTTTCAGCACGCTATTTACATCCCCTTTATTTATTCCTGTTTTCCATTTATACACCTCAATCATATCCCCCCTAATTCTACGCCTTTCTAGAGAGTGCAGATTCAGGGCCCTCAGTCTATCCTCATATGGAAGATTTCTGATACATGGGATCGACTTTATCATCCTCCTCTGTACGTTATCCAGTGCATTTATATCCATTCTGTAATACGGTGACCAGAACTGTGCAGCATAATCTAAATGAGGCCTAACCAAAGATATATAGAGTTGAAGAACAACCTGAGGACTTCTATTATTTATACTTCTTGATATGAAGCATCTCCAGAGAATGTTTAAGACACATGGTAAAGTCTTCTTGCATCTCATGATGCAGGTGGTGTTGCAGGAGCCTGCGCCTGGTGGGGGTGGTGGTGAAGATGGTGGTGCTGCTGGTGGAGTGGTGGGGGTGATGTTGGGGTGGTGGGGGTCGTGGGATTGGTGGTGGGGTGGGGTCGTGGGATTGGGGTGGTGGTGGTGGTGGGGTAGTGGGGTGGGGTCGTGGTATTGGTGGTAGTGGTGGAAGTGGCAGATGGGGGAGGGGAATGGTAGTGATGAGAGGTGGAGGGGAATAGTAGTGGTGGAGGAGGAGAGGGATGATAGTGGAGGAGGAGAAGGGGATGAGTAGTAGTAGTGGTGGTAGAGGGATGCTAGTAGTGGTGGAGGTAGAGGGATGCTAGTAGTAGTGGTGGTAGAGAGATGCTAGTAGTAGTGGTGGTAGGGGAATGCTAGTAGTAGTGGTGGTAGAGGGATGCTAGTAGTGGTGGTGGTAGTAGAGGGATGCTAGTAGTACTAGTAGTAGTGGTGGTAGTAGAGGTATGCTAGTAGTGGTGGTAGTAGAGGGATGCTAGTAGTGGTGGTGGTAGAGGGATGCTAGTAGTGGTGGTAGAGGGATGCTAGTAGTGGTGGAGGTAGAGGGATGCTAGTAGTAGTGGTGGTAGAGAGATGCTAGTAGTAGTGGTGGTAGGGGAATGCTAGTAGTAGTGGTGGTAGAGGGATGCTAGTAGTGGTGGTAGTAGAGGGAGGTTAGTAGTACTAGTAGTAGTGGTGGTAGTAGAGGGATGCTAGTAGTGGTGGTGGTAGAGGGATGCTAGTAGTGGTGGTAGAGGGATGCTAGTAGTGGTGGTAGTAGAGGGAGGTTAGTAGTACTAGTAGTAGTGGTGGTAGTAAAGGGATGCTAGTAGTGGTGGTGGTAGAGGGATGCTAGTAGTGGTGGTAGAGGGATGCTAGTAGTGGTGGTAGTGTTGAAAGGGAGGTGGTGGAGCTGTGGTAGGCCTATGAGACTTGACCAGCACGGCCTACGTCCGTGGGCCTCGCCGCTGCAGGTTACCATGGCGACGCTCCCCTCACTCAGCCTATGCAAGGGGAGAGAACAAATCAATTTCCTAACTTCACTAACCCCTCTTTTTCCCCTCTCTCTCAAGATCTTCAAGTCAATTCACAGCTGCACTTTACTAGTCTTAGTCAGGTTAAGTTATCTACACTCTGGTCTAAGTTATCTACGCTGTACTCTAAGTTATGTACACTCTACTCTAAGTTATCTACACTCTACTCTAAGTTATCTACATGAAAGCTAAACGCGTTCAAGCAGAGCATTATAGAGGCAGGTGGCACTCTGAGGCCGTCCATGCTCACCAGGTGGGCGTGAGGCTCTGACTAACATGTACCTAGTACCTGCCTTCAAGAATACTTTCCTCTGCTCCTCCACATTCACCCCCCCCTCCCTCCCTCCCTCTCTCTCTCTCTCTCTCTCTCTATCTATCTATCTATCTCTCTCTCTCTCTATCTCTCTGCTCTCTCTCTCTCTCTCTCTCTCTCTCTCTCTCTCTCTCTCTCTCTCTCTCTCTCTCTCTCTCTCTCTGCCTCCTTTCCACATCCCTTCCCCTTCCATCTATCCCTCATTTGTTTTTTTACATGAAAACTGTCTCAGCAGCTTTGATTTAGGGCCTTGTTAGTGTGTGTGTGTGTGTGTGTGTGTGTGGTGTGTGTGTGAGTGTGTGTGTTTGAACTCCTTAAAGCACTTTCAATATTCTCTACGTAGGGGAGAAGAAATACCTGATAAGATTTTTGAAGGTCAGGTCCCCATCCCGCACACTGACATAACTTACAGTCACTGAGATATATTATGGAAGACGTAAAACAAACCCATTGAAAAGCAGGGACGCCACGGGCACAATACGAAAATTCTGTATAAACATCTGACGCCCAAGACTTGCCTAGCTACCAGAAATATTGGCAAAAAAAAAAAGGTACAAAGCTTCAAGAGAAAAACTGGACCAATATCTGATGGAAGTACCTTATTGTACAGTTTTGTGATGGTTATGGAATCTACAGAAAGGCAGTGTCCTGTTGTTTCTCATCCTCATAGCAGACATAAATAAAAACACCCGTCACAGTTTTCTATCATCATTTGCAGATGACACTAAAATAAGCATGGGAGTCACTACCGTAGAAGACACTGAAAAACTGCAGGAAGATATAAGTAGTGTTTTCCAGTGGGCAGTGGAGAACAAGATGACGTTCAATGGTGATAAGTTCCAGCTGCTGAGGTATGGAAAGAATAAAGAACTCAAAAGAGACACTGTATACAAAACTCAAGAGGATCACCAAATAGAACGAAAGGAACATGTGAAAGACCTGAGAGTAATTATGTCAACTGACCTTTTTTTCAAAGAACACAATATGCCCAAGATCATGACAACCAGGAAGATAGTGGGGTGGATAATGAGAACTTTCAAAACAAGGGAAATAATGGTGACATTTTTCAAATCACTTGTGCTTTTCATTTGGAATATTGTTCATTGCTGACAGCCCTGTTCAGGGCAGGAGAAATATCAGAGCTGGAATATATACAGAGATCGTTTATGGCCGCATGGAGTCAATAAAGCACTTATATTACTGGGGATGCTTTAAAGTCTTAACCCATCAAGGAAGGTTCCTTGACGCTGGTGAGGGCTCTTGACTCTTGATCTAGGGAACTGGATCTGTGCTCCAGTTCCCTGAATTAAGCCTGAATACCTTCCATTCCCCCCCCCCACAGGCGCTATATAATCCTACGGGTTTAGCGCTCCCCCTTAATTATAATAATAATAATTTAAAGGCTTAAATATATACTCACTTGAGTGGAGGAGAGAGAGATGCATGATAATATATACTTGGAAAGTATTCGAGGGCCTTGTTCCAAGTTTGCACACTGCCATGACAACATACTGGAGTCAGAGATTTGGAGGACAATATGGGTTTAGAGCAGATCAGTTCTGTTTCTTGCTTGTGCTGGGCCACTAAGTGATGGTCTTGGATGCACAGGAAGACAAATGACATGCCGATGTAATGTACACAGACTTGATGTAGTGTACACAGAGTTGATGTAGTGTACACAGACTTGATGTAGTGTACACAGAGTTGATGTAGTGTACACAGAGTTGATGTAGTGTACACAGACTTGATGTAGTGTACACAGACTTGATGTAGTGTACACAGACTTGATGTAATGTACACAGACTTGATGTAGTGTACACAGACTTGATGTAGTGTACACAGACTTGATGTAGTGTACACAGACTTGATGTAATGTACACAGACTTGATGTAGTGTACACAGACTTGATGTAGTGTACACAGACTTGATGTAGTGTACACAGACTTGATAGTGTACACAGACTTGATGTAATGTATACAGACTTGATGTAGTGTACACAGACTTGATGTAGTGTACACAGACTTGATGTAGTGTACACAGACTTGATGTAGTGTACACAGACTTGATGTAATGTACACAGACTTGATGTAGTGTACACAGACTTGATGTAGTGTACACAGACTTGATGTAGTGTACACAGACTTGATGTAATGTATACAAACTTGATGTAGTGTACACAGACTTGATGTAGTGTACACAGACTTGATGTAGTGTACACAGACTTGATGTAATGTATACAGACTTGATGTAGTGTACACAGAGTTGATGTAGTGTACACAGACTTGATGTAGTGTACACAGACTTGATGTAGTGTACACAGACTTGATGTAGTGTACACAGACTTGATGTAGTGTACACAGACTTGATGTAGTGTACACAGACTTGATGTAGTGTACACAGACTTGATGTAATGTACACAGACTTGATGTAGTGTACACAGACTTGATGTAGTGTACACAGACTTGATGTAGTGTATACAGACTTGATGTAGTGTACACAGACTTGATGTAGTGTACACAGACTTGATGTAGTGTACACAGACTTGATGTAGTGTACACAGACTTGATGTAATGTACACAGACTTGATGTAGTGTACACAGACTTGATGTAGTGTACACAGACTTGATGTAGTGTACACAGACTTGATGTAGTGTACACAGACTTTGCAAAAGCATTCGAGATGTGTGATCAAGGTGTGACAGAAAACAGGAAGGCAAAAAAGGGCAGTAATATACATTCTTCAGAGTGTTGGTGTCACCTGCAGTGGGTGTGTTGCTTGCAGTGGGTGTTAGTGTCACCTGCAGTGGGTGTTAGTGTCACCTGCAGTGGGTGTTAGTGTCACCTGCAGTGGGTGTGTTGCTTGCAGTGGGTGTTAGTGTCACATGCAGTGATTGTTGGTGTCACATGCAGTGATTGTTGGTGTCACATGCAGTGATTGTTGGTGTCACATGCAGTGATTGTTGGTGTCACATGCAGTGATTGTTGGTGTCACCTGCAGTGTGTGTGTTGCTTGCAGTGGGTGTTAGTGTCACCTGCAGTGGTTGTTGGTGTCACCTGCAGTGGGTGTGTTGCTTGCAGTGGGTGTTAGTGTCACATGCAGTGATTGTTGGTGTCACATGCAGTGAGTGTTAGTGTCACCTGCAGTGGGTGTTAGTGTCACCTGCAGTGGTTGTTGGTGTCACCTGCAGTGGGTGTTAGTGTCACCTGCATTGGGTGTTGGTGTCACCTGCAGTGGGTTTTGGTGTCACCTGCAGTGTGTGCTACGTGTATCCCCCAATATAAATTAGTCAAATTGTCTTGCGATAGAACACTTAATGACTTTGCGATGTTATTGTCAGTGTGAACGTAGTCACCTTGTGAACATCAGGTGATGTTCTCCAGAGTGAGAATCTGCGTCTACCCACACCCTCACATGTCCATTTTTCTGCTTATGAATAACACGAGGTTTATAGAAGGTAATATTTTTTGCATGTGTATTTGTGTTGGAGAACTCTAGCGTGAAGGATCTTTGCTGATCCCCAGATGTAAAGGGAATAACTGACTTGACTCAATATACAATAGTAACAACGAAAGCTATCTCTGTAAAACAAGTGCTAAACCCGTATGGGTTATACAGAATGATCGCTGTTGAAGTCTTCGGGATGGGTGGACAACATGGGGATGGGGGACCTGCACAACAACGGTGACAGGGCTCTGGGAGTAGACAAACTGTGGGAACTCATCAGAGGCAAAGGTATCAAGGGCAAGCCTCTGTTAAATTAATATACTTTGTGACAAAGCAGATTGCTTTACTTTTCTGTGTAGTCCCATTATGGTTCTTGATAATAGTGTTTTGTTTGTGTCATTGCAGGGCTGGTGGGAAGCGTGGTCCCCGGCGCAGAGACGTGTGCTGTCATGAAGGAGGGTGGCGAGAGTGACAAGGACCCAGGCACCGCCGCCCTCACCCACAAAACGGGCGGCGCCGACCTAGGCATCAGCCTGGGGGCGCACCTGGGGGCGAGCCGGCACCTGGCGGGAGGACACCATCACCGTCACCACCACCTGGGCGGCGGGGGTGGCCTTGCGGGGTTCCCTGGCCTGCATCACCCACTGCAACTGGCCGCACTCTCCTCGCAGCAACAAGCAGCGGCCGCCGCTGGCATACTCTACCCGTCTTTACTCGGCGCCAACCTAAACCCAGCAACTCTGATGGCGTCTCTGGCAGCGGCCAGATCAAGTCATCAGTTCCTTGGACAACCACCTTCAGGACCACCACCTGGCATGGCCCCAACAACCACCACCCTGGCCAGCCTACACGCCACGCTGGCCGCCGCAGACACATCCCGCCAGCGAGACCTCCTGGCCACTATGGCCGCTGCTGACTCTGCACGACAGCGCGATCTTCTAGCAACCCTCTCCAAGCTAGCAACTACCTCAGCCAACACATATTTACCTCACCATGACTCTCCAGTCAAGCCAGATTCATCTGCGATGGATTCTGGAAGACACGGAAGCCCGATGTCGCCAGCATCATTTTCTTCGTCCAGTGGCCTCGGTGGCTCGCCTTCTCTTGCGCCGCCCATCACCCATCCAAACCTTGTTTGTGCCAACATGGCCGCCAGTATCACCACGGGAGGACTCGGGTCGGAGACGCCGTCTCCCACGGCAGGCTCGTCGCCTCCTGGTAGTAATGGTCGCCTTGATCTTTACATGAGCACTACGCCTACGCGAAAATCATCAAATGGTCGCCCAGATCGAATTTTTACGTGCAAGATTTGTAATCGAAGCTTTGGTTATAAGCATGTGCTTCAGAACCACGAGCGGACTCACACAGGTGAAAAACCATTTGAGTGTAAAGAGTGCCACAAAAGGTTTACGAGAGATCATCACCTCAAGACTCACATGAGGCTTCATACAGGAGAAAAGCCTTACCACTGTACACACTGCGACCGCCAATTCGTCCAAGTCGCCAACCTTCGACGTCACCTGCGTGTTCATACTGGAGAGAGACCGTATTCCTGCGAGTTGTGCTCTTCCCGGTTTTCAGATTCAAACCAGCTCAAGGCTCACATGCTTATTCACAAAGGAGAGAAACCATTTGAGTGTGGTCGGTGTTCGGGACGGTACAGACGGCGTCACCACCTCATGCACCACAAGTGTCCAAACGACCCCGAAAATGACAGGCGATTAGACACTATCCAATATAGCGAAAGCGATACCTACTCCTTGGGACCTGAGGATGATGATGATGATGAATTCAATGAGGAAGATTTACCTCCCCCGGCGACGCTACTGGATGATGAGCCGCTACAGTTAGAGAAACGACGCGAGAGAAAAAGTCGTGATCCTCGTCGAGTGATCAGTCATCCCATGAACGAAGTGATGAACAGTGTTCGTCTGGTGGGCACGGCTCACCTGCTCCGTGGCTTGCACTCTGCCTTGCCCGAGCAAACAGAACCCGAGGATTTGAGTGTAGCTGGCACTCGCGGTCGCAACAGAAATTACTCGGGGATGTCGGCTGTGTCTAGCGTGTCGGGGTTCCCAGTGAATGAGCTCGACTACTCTCGGGATTCGCTAAGCGCCACCAGGGAAGACGACGCTAGCGAGGGCGTCGGTGACTGCAGGTTTCCACGACAATGCGAGGACGAGGAGCCCATGTCCTCGCAGACGTGAAGAACGCCAACCCTTCTCCAGTAGTTCGTCCTGACACAACGACTCAACAGAACCCTCCGACCAACATTTGGAGCGCCCTACATGCACACGCCCCTGCACGCCCACGCCACACACCGCCAAGGTGCTGTGTGCCACTTACGCCCTTCGCTTGGCGCCTCTTGTTGGAGTTGAAAGATTATATATATATACTGGGCGCCAAGCGACGTGCAAGGTGCCGCCCCTGTCCATAAATATTCTGAAACGTTGCCTTCCATTTTTCTTCTTTTTGTAAGTGTTTTCAACCGTTGATGCGGGAGATGAGAGGCCAACCTCTGCTCTCCTACCTCTGGCCTCACACACCAGTACCCAACCCGCCAAATTCTCAGTCTGAAACTAATCTGACGGCTTTCTAATGATATCTCCGGTGGAGAAGATTCGCCCCCCACGGTCACCCTTATCTAGACTGATCATTTTATAGGTCTCGAGGCTCTTTATCCACAAGAATCGCACACAATTCCAAAAATATTGAATGAGGAGAGTCGAGTAAACTTTCCCGACGTAATTTTACTCAGGGTGATCACATACTGTGACTTTAATTATATAATTCAGAATCAACTCAAATGTCGTCTGGTGAAAGAGAACTCTCAGGCTTCATCCACAACCCCCCTCCCCTCCACACAAGCACAGGTAACTACTCTTACATAGGCAGGCACATACACGTATATATGCAAGTATATACAAATACACAAGCAAATAATCTTACTCGCGAGGGCGTTGACCCTCGGCACGACCTCCAGGTAGACATAATTATGTACATATATAAACCGCTCACTCGTTAGCTTGGAAAGTTTATCTCTAATTTATCTAAATTCGCAGAGACCTGAACAAACTTTCCTTACTATACATAAGAAAGTACAAGTACAGACCAGTGGCCGAGACCAACACCGTTACTAACCTTTGCAAAATAATCTGAATATCGTTACCAAACACGCAGCGATGAGTCATGTAGAGTGGTTGTTGTACAAACTGTGGTGATACACACACCATGTGCAAGACACATGTACACACTTATGATTTTTCCCTTAATACATAACTCTACACATGCTCCGCATACACATACTCTCAAGCTTTATCTAACTTTCTAATTTATTGTCCAACTTTTACTATTATCAGTATGTATGTGAATTTAAGATCTTTTATATTTTAAGTATAAACACGAGAATTATTATTATTATTGTTGTTATTATTATTATTATTAGTAGTAGTAGTAGTAGTAGTAGTATTATAGTCAACATGGGACGTTCCTTGACGCTGGTAATGGACGGTCGACCTTACCTAAGTGGTATCATGCTCAGTCCAAGGATGGGGAGGGTAGCTCGAACTTCTTGGATCGAGAGCAGTTTACGAGTAGCCAGGCAAAGAGTTTGAAGGTACATTGAGAGTCAAGTGCTGGAAGTAGTGTGGTGACCCTCAAGTCTACAACCATAGTGTGTTCGTACTACGTAGCACCACTGCTAATACCACACCATTACTGTTAATACCACACCATCAGTGCTAGTACTACACTACTGATAATACCACACCACTGCTAATACCACACTATCACTGCTAATACCACACCACTGTTAATACTACACCACTGCTAATACCACACCATCACTGCTAATACCACACCATCACTGCTAATACCACACCATCATTGCTAATACCACACCATCACTGCTAATACCACACCATCACTGCTAATACCACACCACTGGTAATACCACACCATCACTGCTAATACCACACCATCACTGCTAATACCACACCATCACTGCTAATACCACGCCATCACTGCTAATACCACACCATCACTGCTAATATCACGCCATCACTGCTAATACCACACCATCACTGCTAATACCACGTCATCACTGCTAATACCACACCATCACTGCTAATACCACACCATCACTGCTAATACCACGCCATCACTGCTAATACCACCATCACTGCTAATACCACACCATCACTGCTAATACCCCACCATCACTGCTAATAGCACGCCATCACTGCTAATACCCCACCATCACTGCTAATACCCCACCATCACTGCTAATAGCACGCCATCACTGCTAATACCATTCACAGTGTACTTCTTGAACGAATCTCTCTTCATTCGTACATCAATAATAATAACAATAATAATAATAATAATAATAATAATAATAATAATGGTAGACACATTGAAGACATTCTATAATTAAGTATTGATTATACCGTTGTTTTTATTTTCACCTATGTTTCCAGACTAGGAGACAGGACTGACACTGTTGTTATTGTAGCGGCCGGAAGGCGCCTACCTCACAGCCTCTCTCTCTCTCTCTATCGTCTCGCATCCATTAATCTTACGTCATCTGCGGCGTGGCTGCCTCACCTACCAGGCCTACACCCAACTCAGATTTGCAGCACGGCCTCCCCCGCTCCACAAGAGCCCCTATTGTTACCTTCATACCCACTGCCCGGTACCTTTCATCCCGTAGCCTCGCGTTTATTCTGGTTCTGCTGGGCACAAACTCTGTCGTTACTTTCACTCTCCGCTCCTCTGTCTTGTTATGCCTAGCTGGTCGTGGAGCAGCGGTGGCAGGGGGAGAGGTGTCTCACTTTACAGCCACTGAATGGTCGCTCAAGTAAATTTGCACTACCATTTGTTACCCAACCATGGCCTTGGCGAATTCCGGCCTACCATTGTGAGTGGGAATCTCCCTTCCCTCTCTTTCTAACACATACTATGGGCATCAACACTATGCTAGAGTTTACCGCTACTCCTACCATCAACACAAACATCTTAAAAGAATATTATCGTCACAAGCGAGTGGATATTTTAAGAGGAGTAAAAAATAGGGACCTTGTATTTCTCGGCTCATGTGGGTCACTCCCTGGGATATTTTATGCAAATGGATAATAAAGTCATGTCCTGCTAGGAAAATTGTTTTGGTCAAAAGTATCTAAACGAGATGTGAGTAATGAAAATGGTAGGTACAAGTGACACTAGCTATATTGGCTTCCTGTGGCCTCGTGGTCATTATAATTCATCACTTTCATGATTGTGGTGGCTTAGCACGGTGAACAGTGATATGTAGGTGATGTGGGCAGTGATATATAGGTGGTGTGGGTGTTGTTATGGTGTTAGTGGTGAGTGTGTCAGCTAGGGAGGGTAGAGTAGGCATCTCCACAACACACACAAACAATAGGAGGTGGTGGGGGAGGGCGGTGTGTTTGTGCGCTGCCAGAGAGAGTAAGCTTCGCTAAATGACTTTCACATGAGGGGCGTCTCACCCCTGGACGCAGTAACGTCACCCCTGGACGCAGTAATGTCACCCGTGGACGCAGTAGCTTCCTGGTACCTGAGATCACTAGGTTTCTTCATCTTTCACTACTTATTCTTCATAGCACCTTACCTACCTCGCACTTTCTCCTTCAATATCTCCTCTTATGATCCTCCTTCATCATTCACATTTTTTTATAGTTTCTTGCACGAGAAACAATAATTCACTTGCTTTATTCTTTGTTGCAAAAACAAAATTTCACTTGCTTCATTTTTCTGTCGCTCGAGAAACAAACACACATGAAATTGTCATAAATAACTCAGGTAAATGTTATTAAAGAAGAGTCAAACCAAATTAATGATGCTCTGTCTGCCTTTATAAGCAAGCTCCTTGCACCTGATCTCCTTGATAACACACACACACACACACACACACACGAGGTCCCATGCTGGGTGTGTGAGGTCTTCTTGAACCACCTGGCCCCAGGGAGATAGAGTTCAGTTTCTTGTTAATGGTGAATGCTTTTAGGTTACGTGGTACCCGTAGAGACGTTACGGGGTCCCAGTGGAGACGTTACATGGTCCCAGTGGAGACCTACACGTTAATATTTTCAATATATTTAGTTAGACTATTTCCTAGTATAATTTACAAAACGGTGATAGTTGTCAGAGACCGTCAGATGTGATACATTTTGGGATCTGGCGTATTCTTGGGTCCTGGTGCGTCAGTAGGGTGTAAAGGCCAATAATTAGGTTATACTAGTGAAGACATTGCAGTACCTGCAGCCATCCGTTCCAATTGTGTAGTTCCTAGCCTTGTGGGCCCACTCAACTCAGTGTAATCCAGGAGCACCCAGGGTGTAGTGCAGCTGATCATCAGCCAACATAAGTGGCTGCACCTGGGGACACCCTGGCATACACTGTAGTACTGAGAGGACTTACGGGCAACGTGTTGACGATGGAGGACAACTCCACTCAGGATAACTCTCCTCCAGGACACTCATGTATCTGTTGTTGCTCAGGGATGATGAGGGTGTCTTTCAACAGTCCTCTACTTCCTCTCTCATCACTTCTCCCTAGTAGCAAGGGGACGTTCCCAGCCTCTCGTCTCAGGAGTGTGTGCAATATTATATAAGACTTTATATCGCTGGGGACGTCCCACGTTGCTCGTGTTTTACTCCCTCCTCGTGTAATCACGTTATAAAGTAAGATATGAGAGGGACACATACTCTCCATGGTGGGTGGGCGGCGGCATCAGCAAGGTGTTCGCCTTGGTGGATGGCACAGGAGGGCAATGTGCAATACTGGGGCGTGTTGACGTCTGCGGGTGTGTGTGAGGGTGCTTCACCCGGTGCCCCTACAACACTACTGGTGTGTGAGGGTGCTTCACCCGGTGCCCCTACAACACTACTGGTGTGTGAGGGGTGCCTCACCCGGTGCCTACACTACTGGTGTGTGAGGGTGCCTCACCCGATGCCTACAACACTACCAGTGTGTGAGGGGGCCCTCACCCGGTGCCTACAACACTACCAGTGTGTGAGGGGGCCCTCACCCGGTGTCTACAACATTACCAGTGTGTGAGGGAGCCCTCACCCGGTGCCTACAACACTACTGGTGTTACAAGCTTCACAGTCCTCTACACTACCTACCTACCTACGCTCAACACCTTCACTCTGCCAAATCTCTCAAGAAACCAGTGCTGATACTTGATGATCACAAATGCTTCCAGTGGTCAATATCAACATTTCAGTAAGAAACTGAACGAGTTCTTCCTTTTGAGTGAGAAAAAAAAAAAACCAGGTGGATAACGATAGAACAGACCCAATTGTTGTTCAGTAATGGGCTTATTAATGTCTTCGTGAGTGACCAGTGACCAAAGGTGTCAATATATGACTTGTGTTCTCGGTGATGTAACGAGAGGAACTTTGGTGGTGGTGGAAGTTTTGTAAGAGTCAGTGTACTGGTGTCGCCATAATATTAACGGGTAGTGACTAACGTACCTTACACTGAGTCGCCACAATATTAACGGGTAGTGACTAACGTACCTTACACTGAGTTCACTCAGACATTCAGGGATCAGTTTGTCTCCAGGTGATTTTTTTTGTATACTGGGAGCAAATTGTTGTAGTGGTGCATTTTGTTTTATGATTATGTTTTTATTTGACATTGTTCTGGCAGATTTGTGTGTGTGTGTGTGTGTGTGTGTGTGTGTGTGTGTGTGTGTGTGTGTGTGTGTGTGTGTGTGTGACAGCTTCCGGCAGAACTTGACTGATGTTATTCAAGTCCTCCTACAGCGAGACGAAACTTTAATCATTTAAGTTAAAGTTGTCACTCGCTGACAGGAAAGTAACGTGTGTGTAACTTAATATAGATCAAGTTAGTAACTTGAGGTGGAAATGAGGAGGGGTTGTCTCCCTCCTGTTCATACAGGGTCTTAATTTAGAATATATTCCCACGCCTACGCCCACGCCTACGTGTGGGCGTCGCCAGAACACATACCACGCCCACCCACTCTTAAATAACCCAAATATTCTCATGTTACTGTGAGTAATTTATAAGAGTAAAGAAATATTCACGTGCAAACCAATATTAATTTTAAATTGTTGAGACTAAATTTTGTAAACAAAAAAATATTATTTTACAGAATATTTACTGAGGATTAATCGTTTATATTTCTCCTGAGTGTTTCCTGTGTGCGGTGCTGAGGTGCACGCAGCAGCGATGCTGAGGTGCACGCAGCAGCGATGCTGAGGTGCACGCAGCAGCGGTGCTGAGGTGTACGCAGCAGCGGTGCTGAGGTGTACGCAGCAGCGGTGCTGAGGTGCACGCAGCAGCGATGCTGAGGTGCACGCAGTAGCGATGCTGAGGTGCACGCAGCAGCGATGCTGAGGTGCACGCAGCAGCGGTGCTGAGGCGTACGCAGCAGCGGTGCTGAGGTGTACGCAGCAGCGGTGCTGAGGTGAACACAGCAGCAATGCTGCTGAGTTGTAAATCACTCACCTGGTCTGAGTTACATGTGTGTGGACAATGGGTGTTATGTGACCTGAGACGGGCGCCCACCAAGGGCGTGGGTGGGCAAGGCTAGGAGGTCGGGTTTCTGTGCGTAGTTAAATGTAAAGAAATATTATTGTGGCCTCATAAGCAATCATGTAGCAGTGGATGTGTGGAGTTGATGTCCCTGGCTGGTGGCCAGGGACATCAACTCCACTATCACAACATTGCTCTCTTCGTCACTAGTCTAGTAGAGACATTTTATCTTCCACTTACAATCAAATATGATATTTAAAAGAAAACAATAATTGGATTGACAACATGATTTCATATATAAAGCGATGAGTGTAGCAGCACATGCAGACACGTCCCACCAAGCTCATATTATTGTAAATAAGGATCCATTTTGTTACTTTCTCCGTGGTGATCGACCCTGTTGACAAAACCAGTTCCTCTTAAAGCTCCAATATTGTATGGATGTTCCTGTATTGTTGTTTACATTAAGGTTGTGTTGGGCGGTGGCGAGGGCGGGCGTGGGCGGGGTGGTGGGCGGTGTGTGGAAGCCGCATACTACCCGCCCGTCAGCCCTGGCCAGCACTCAACATGAGACGAAGGTTGTGGTTGTCAGGACCCTGTCTTCAGCGCTGACACAGGCGCTTATTATTGTTACTCTACATAGCGCTGAAGACACGGGTTCTCCCGCCGGCGGGTAGATGGCAGCACTGTGCAGGACCTCGCTAGAAAGGCGTTGAGAATTATATTATTTTTATACCGCGAGGTCCTGGACTGCTACTACGCCTCCACCTCCACACTGCTACTGCTATCAGTGTTCTCACTCAGCTTTCCACGTCAACTTTTGCTATCATAAATCATCATTCAAGAAACTGTTTAAATGAATTCTGTTTTTTTTTCATACTTTCAACCAATAATGTCTGGATAGTATTTAAATATTCTGATATTTCCATGTACAAGTCTTCAGCACATTCTTACGCACTCAGTGTGTCCCTCACATTCTGTATGTTGCACTGAGGCTGCCAACATGCAACATGCGGGCACTCACAAGCTGCTGGCACACGCAGATACAGCTGTATTACGCTGTATACCGTCATAAGTGCAATAAAGGCTCACTAATGTCACAGATAAACCCACACGGAGACGGCGAACCAGAAGTTCAAAACAATACTATATATTTAGGATTCATGGATACAAACAGTATACTGTCGACAACAGTGTACTGTTAACAACAGTGTACTGTCAACAACAGTGTACTGTCGACAACAGTGTACTGTCGACAACAGTGAACAAAAGACGAGTTGCAGAAACTTTTTTCTTTGAGAACAACATTTCGCTGTGTGTAAAGCTTTATCGTGACTATAAAGCTCTACGCAGAATGAAACGTTGTGCCGAGAAAAGTTTGCCCTGCAACGTGTCTTCACTGTATAATGGTCTTTTAGTTTGTATATCTATTTTAAATTTGTTTGTGGTATTAAGTAATGTTTAGCCAAGATAACCAACACACAATGTACTCACGAAGTTTAGCTTCGTACTCATACTGTCGGAGCTCATCGCCATCTAGAGTAGCAGCTTTCTTGCTAAGAGTGCCAGTTAGCTGCAGTGCCATACGTGTTGCATGTCGGCCGCCTCCCCCCCATCCCGGGGGCCTGTGTGCTGAAGTGTTAGGTTGTAAAGGTTAGAGATGATGCAGGTACCACTCTTTCAGTGGTCTGATACCTGTCTACAGGTTATGTACAGGACCACGACGCCTCTCAGCCTGTAGAAGCAGTGTCTAGTGACTTGCTGAGCGTGTTGTTGCCCTAACAAGATGTATATCATGGGTCAATTTCTCTGTATATGTTAAATTCGTGATACTCCCCAATACCTTTTTCTTTTATGATGGAAATATAAATCAAAGTTTCTAACGTGGATTTAAAATAACTTAGAACTGTATTGTCTTATCGTCTGCCTCGCAACTCTTACGATTACTTGTGTGTAATCCAGTTATAAAAACATGAAGGTATTGTTGCAGATGTCTGCTGCTGTCATTGTCCCAGGCAGCAGTGGCTGTCAGCTGCTGTCCTTGTTCTAGGCAGGTGGGGAGAGGCAGCTGTCTGTTGACTCTGCTGCCTCTGCTCAGTCCAACTGCTGTTACTAGTACACATTTACTTATCTCTTGACTTATGTTATGATGAGAAGTATGAGGTGGAAGTCCAACACTGACCTACCACAGAGGAACTAACACTGAGGCTGTCAGTGTGGGTATCCCTAAGACTGTCAGTGTAGCTAATATTGAAGTCGCCAGTGTAGGTATCACAGGTTGTCAGTGTAGCTAATACTGATAGTACCAGGTCCCTCACACAGCAGTAATAACTTCAACAACACCGCAACAAAACACACTAACTTTACTGTATAATAATTCATTAAAACATCAAACACTTATTGCCTGTAGGCTCCTGTGGGGGAGAGGGGCGGGGAGGGGTGGAGAAGAGGTTTGGTTGGAGGAGAGGGAGGCGTAAGGGAGGGGGAGGGGAAGTGCAGTATTGGGTGGAGGAGAATTTAGAATATAAATTGGACGTCCTGGAAGTGAAACTCTTATATATTCCCGTCTTTGATCAATAAGTAAATCGTGATATTGATTCAGCCTTGCATTCTCATAGGCCTTTCAGAGGGCCGGGGTAATGTCCTCACCTATACAACTTTCACGTATTAATTTTGAGTAATAGGTCGTTTTTATATGGTATGGAGTCGTCATAAGACAGAAGTCACGTTGTGTGGTAATATCTGCTATGTTGCCAGGAAGGTGATCTCAGGGTTGTACCACTGTTACAACTTCCCCTCTCAGGGTTGTAACACTGGTACAACTTCCCCTCTCAGGGTTGTAGCACTGGTACAACTTCCCCTCTCAGAGTTGTAACACTGGTACAACTTCCCCTCTCAGGGTTATACCTTTGAAGAGTTTCGAGAGTATCTACTCTCTGAGCCCGGTATGGGTTGTAAAACTGCTACAACTTCCCCTCTCAGGGTTGTACCACTGCTACAACTTCCCCTCTCAGGGTTGTACCACTGCTACAACTTCCCCTCTCAGGGTTGTACCACTGCTACAACTTCCCCTCTCAGGGTTGTAACACTGCTACAACTTCCCCTCTCGATCAGCTGACTCACGCTGTGTGCGAGCCTCACTATACTTCGCTTTTGTCACTACTTGCATCATCCTCAATTTACTGGACGTACGTCTTGATTATAATGAAAGTTACGTAGCCAAAGAAAAAGTGATGGATTTATTGAAGAGTAGTAACAACGTGAGTGCCGGAGATGCCTGGTGGTGGTGTGTGGTGGTGGTGTGTGGTGGTGGTGTGTGGTGGTGGTGGTGGTGTGTGGGAGCTTCGGACGAGTTCACTGCAGTCTGGAATGAAAATTTCTGGTGATGGGGTGCGAGGGGAGGCCTAGAGAAAGAAGGGGAGGCGAAGGAAGGAGAGATCAAAATGAAAATGGGGCCCCCTTCCTCTGCCAATACTGAGCAACCATCAAGCGTTACTTTGTAAGAGAGAACATGGTTAGTCAAGAGCAAGCCAAACTGCAGTTAATTTCCCAGTTACAATTAGAGTAAATCCACAAGCAGCTTGTGACTCAAGAATGCTGGCAACAACTTCCTCAGACGACGTACAAAATTAGGCCTACCCTTCCAACTTCTAAATACGTAATGGCCAGCAACGCGGGGGCCTCCTTAATGGTATCCACGATAAAAATGTTCGTGGAAGATAAGGTCATAGGCCTACACCGTACCTGGAGGGTGTTCCGAGAGTCAACGCCCCTGCGGCCCGGTCTATGACCAGGTCTCGCGGTGGAGCAGGGCCTGATCAATAAGGCTGTTACTGCTGGCTACACGCAAACCTAAGTACGAACCACAGCCCGGCTGGTCAGGTGCTGACTTTAGGTGCCTGTCCAGCTCCCTATTGAAGACAGCCAGGGGTCTATTTGTAATCCCCCTTATGTATGCTGGGAGGCAGTTGACCAGTCCAGGGACTAAGAGGACCACACATGACTTCTTGAATGACCTCGTTCAATATATTCTTGATAGACTTCAGTCACCTTCCATTATTCTCGCTTAGATTATTAGTTTTAATTTGGTTATTTTTTGCCTCCGACGCTGCTAGTGTGTTGTGTTGCCTATGTACCTCTTGCGGAGGGAGGGTGGCGTAACAATATATCTAGAAAGATCGAGGAATTAAGCCTTTAAAGGTAAATTGTAAACAATTATACTTGAGTTCATAATTGTACAAGTTATTCATAAAACAATGTGCGATGCTTATTAAGAATTTCTGTGATCTTATTTTCACTAACTGCCTGGAGTCGATCTTAGGGGTCATAGCCTATGCGGCCCGGTCCTAGACCAGGTCTTCGGTGTCCGGCCTCACCAACCAAGCTGTTAGTGCCAGCCACACACAGTCCAACGGTATGGTTTGTTTGTAATCGTGTCATTACAACAAACTGCCAGACGTACGGTAGAGTTGCCAGGACAACCCACCTTGCAAAACGCAACATTATTGGCAGTCCACAATTTGAATGTCCCTCCAGTTAGGTAGACTCCCAAGTTGATTCTTATGTGCTTATCTACGTTATTATCGCAATGAAGTTTAACTAAGATTGACTCTCATATCTACTCAGATTCATTGTTTAACTATCTTATAACGATATTTTTAATACTTGACAAAGATACATATCAAAATGTATTATCTTGATGCATCTCCAGAGAGCAGCCATAGGGAGGAGGGAGCACCATAATACACCTCGACCTTTTAAACTTACCTTCCAAACACTCAGTTTTTAGCTCATTTTTTAACCCCTTTCGGTGCTGTCAAACTGGTTCCTCCGGACCATCGTAGGTGACAAAAACCAGCCATAAACCGCCGTTATAACACACCGAGTAAAGAGTTAAGACATTAGCAGTAAAATGCGGTCGAGTGCATTGCGGGTCGGCCAGGCTGCTGCCCATAGAGGAAGCTCGAGGGGAAACTACTCAAGCTTGAAAACATGTATACACATCTCATACATTTTCTTCTCTTCTCAAAGAATTTAAATAGCTGATTTATTTGATAAATATCCTATATCAAAATATCATTTCTATTTTGTATTTAAACTTAGTTTTTTTTTAGGGAAGATACTTTTTTTCTATATATATATAGTATACAGGAGGTAGGGTCAGGAGGCCACCGACGCAAACCTCTCCGTTTTTTGTGCATTACTAGTCTGTCCGGTTTTCATAAGAACAATTCAAAAGTCCCTGAATAACATATTTATTTAAACAGTATCGGTCAATACTGAGTACAGGTGTGTTGAAGGGTGCATCAGTACAGAAGACTGGCACTGTAACAGAGAAGCTTACAGGTAGTCAGTACTAGGCGGCTGGTGGAGCCGAGGTGCAGCTACAGTGTGCCGCCCTCAACCTTACCCATAACAATAAAGAGTTAGGACATAAACCATAAAACTATACTGCTGCCGCCACCACATAGGATAAGTTATGCATTTTTTGCGCGTGTCTACAGCCAGGGTGAGAGCTGCATTGTCCCACGTCCCTCCTACCAACGCTCTGTTATCTCTGCCTTGTCCCACCGATGTTGTTCTAATAGTCTACCTTGTCCCAGCATACATAAAACCAGTTCTAGCGTATGCTAATACAAAGCCCAATAAAAACAACAAATATCTATTTACAATTGATAGTGAAAAGGCAGCCCCCCCCCCAAAAAAAAAAAAAAAAAAAAACTGAACCAGCTCCCGCAAACACAACTAGCAAGTACAAACCCGCCCAGGAATCGAACCAAAGCCAGCAGGTTACGACCAAAGTATCAATTGCCGGGATCAATTGATGCACTATAAGTGAAGAAGTATCAGCGGTTCACATTTCATAGTCTACACACACTTGCAGAACGACGCTGACTGCTTCGTCAACTTCTAATGGCAACAAAGCTGTCAACATCCTTATTTAAAAAAAAAAAAAAATATCTTTGAGTTCTACACGTCCAGTAGGGTAACTTGAAAGGCGTTGAATGAAGGCTGATATGAAAAACAGTTGACAGGCATAAATAAAGGGATTATACATCAGGCGCTGAAAATATAATACCGAGACAATTCACGACAATAGATTAAAATTTAATTGATATATACCAAAATATGTTAGACAAACCTTGATTTCGGAAAAAACGTTGATGTGCGTAAGAAACTTCCAGAGAGAGAGCAAGAATATTGTGTTTGGTGCACCTAAACACACATTATAAATTAAAATTCAACATACCCCGGTATTTCCACTTCATAGTTTAACATTCCCTGGTCACAGACCGGGCCGCAGGGCCGTTGACCCCTGGAATTCTCTCCAGGTAAACTCCCCCCTGGAATTCTCTCCAGGTAAACTCCCCCCTGGAAATCTCTCCAGGTAAACTCCCCCCTGGAATTCTCTCCAGGTAAACTCCCCCCTGGAATTCTCTCCAGGTAAACTCCCCCCTGGAATTATCTCCAGGTAATCAAGTTCGATCTAAAGAAAGAGAATTCAGGTGCGATTTCTTGACTCAGGAGCCACTGAGCAGTCATCTCTCCTCACTGGTCAACTAAACAGGAAATAATCTAAATTTTTAAAGGGGAGGACGGGTAAGCCAGGGAAAGGCCTCGGTCAGAGGACCAAAACCTCCAGTGGCGTGTCATCATATAACTAAGACCCAAGACAGGAAACAATTGCCTTTTTCTTGACAAATCTCACCTAAACAAAACATAACAGCTCGAGACTAGGCTACGGCGCTGCACTCCCCACAGACACTTGTTATAATTTTGTGGGAAATTATGGGGACGAGGTTCACAGGTACATTCCTGAAATATTTCATCCACATAATTTGAGGAGGGCACAACTAAGCAACAATTTATTGTGCTTACCAATGTTAGTTGTACCTCAGAGCCAGGTGGGATTTTAGACACTAAGCTGCACCATGTATCTCCTCCGAGACCCACACACACTTTCTCACCCACAAAGTCGGGCCTATCAAATTACAACATAAAATTAATACCAATAATGTTGGTAAATTACAAGATATTGAGTGGACTGTATGATAGTTTGTGACTTCAAAAGAAAGGGGGGGAGGATCTGTTGAGTATACAACATTTACAAAAAAATATATGTATATTATAATAATGAGCACTCACCATTTAATTACTGGATCATAATTATTATTTTTTGGAAACACACCCTAACGCTACCACTACAGCTAGAATTTATGACGGCCAACACAAAACTGCTGTACATTATGGGTGTCACTTAGCTAAGGTGTGTTCATGGGAAGAATCGGTGTCATCTATTTTTCCGTTCTTGTTGCCGAATTGTAAGGGTTTTCCACATTATTTACCCCAATTCTTACCTGGAGTTTACCTGGAGAGAGTTCCAGGGGTTAACGCCCCTGCGACCCGGTCTGTGACCAGGCCTCATGTTGGATCAGAGCCTGATCAACCAAGCTGTTACTGCTGGCCGCATGCAGTCCAACGTACGAACCACAGCCTGGCTGGTCAGGCACCGACTTTAGGTGCCTGTCCAGTGCCTGCTTGAAGACAGTCAGGGGCAGGAACGTGTCAGCAATTTCTAAATTACGTACTGAGGCCAATATACACCAATTGACCTTCGAGAACGCCTGATTACATTGCACAATTCAGACCAGTGTTCACACATTAAATTCATTATGGCATCTCTGTCCGCGTCCTTCTGCCGCTGTTCTACACCCCCCACTCAAAATTTCTCGAAAGGGCCAAATCAGCATCACATTTTATTACACAATTATTGCATTATTCAAATTTACACATGCTGAATTTAGGAAAATCCAAAATTTTCCATAGTTGTGAAGCAGCAGTGCTGCCCAGCCCCTCTGGTCCTCCCAAGTCATCCATCAACACACATTCTTGCCACACAAATATTCAGTAAAAGCTGTCAAGGAGTGTCACGCGTGCCTTTTGTTATCAAAAGTATTCAGCTTGATGGAGTTCTTGTCCAGCTTCAATATGTGGAGTTTCAGCTTGGATCAGTTACTGTTACCCGCTGCATTAATATCATTCCATTCCAGCGTCAATTTTCGCATCACCAGTGACATCGTATATATATGAAAGTTTCCTGGGGATTACTGCGTCACCATCAGTGTAGCCTAGTCACATTATTGGTACCTCAGTTAATTATCTTACAGGGCACATAACGTCAATTTATCAAAGCTTCCTGCATATTTACGAATGCTAATTTCATTATTTAAAGCAGATTAGTTTAGATTAGGTTGTGTCGCATTAAAGTAACACAAGTCTTTTTGAACTTATATTTAACCTCAAATAAGTAAATTAAAAAAAACCCGGGTACGATGCGTCTGCCAGACGCATCGTACCCGGGTTTTTTTTAAATTTACTAATTTGAGGTTAAATATAAGTTCAAAAAGACGTGTTACTTTAATGCGACACAACCTAATCTAAACTAATCTGCTTTAAATAATGAAATTAGCATTCGTAAATATACAGGAAGCTTTGATAAATTGACGTTATGTGCCCTGTAAGATAATTAACTGAGGTACCAATAATGTGTCTAGGCTACACTGATGGTGACGCAGTAATCCCCAGTAACTCGCTTAGTGTATAATTTGTGTGGCGACACCGACAAGCTGTTCGTAAAAGATACGTATGCACTGATCAAGACATTTACTATGGAAACGTTTCGTCAGGCGTGGCGAAACGTTTCCTCAGTAAAGGTTTTGATTTATACATAATGTCTCGTACCTCCATCTGCTTCAGTCTGCCCAAGGGAGAGAACTACTGGTTTCACTGCCAAGCTTTTAACTTTTATCACCTGAATAACTCACAGCTCGTTATCCGCTGATGACTGTCTGCGGTCTCTATGACGACGACTGTCTGCGGTCGCCCTAACGATGACTATGTCGATCTCTCTATGGTCGCGGTGACGACTACTACTGTCTGCGGTCGCCCTAACGATGACTGTCTATGGTGGATCTGTCTACGGTCGCTGTAACTACGACGGCTTGCGGTCCCTGGCTGGATAAGGACTATATCAAGCCCTGATAAGTTGTCCGTCGCGAATTTCTGAAACTCACTTATTCCATAGTTATACACTTCTTTCACCTATTGACACGAGGTGTATGTTGAACAGAGTTATCTGAACATAAGGACAGAGAAACATTGCAATAATAGTGTAGTGGTTTTTAATATCGACCGAATAAGGCCACAGTTCATCTATACACTAACATCAAAAATACGTTAATTCCTAATTAGGGACTAAACTAAATGCTCACTGTATATATACTGAGATATATCTCGGTGAACACGGATGAGATGAGAAATATACGGGTTTATGTATATACATACACTGAGTGTAGAAGAGCTCTGTAGTAAGCCTAGTGATCCAATAAAAACAGGCCTAATGCAACCAATCTTACTCACGTATCTACCTTAACCTGTGTTATCTACGTAAACCTGCGTTATCTACGTTAACCTGCGTTATCTACGTTAACCTGCGTTATCTACGTTAACCTGCGTTATCTACGTTAACCTGCGTTATCTACGTTAACCTGCGTTATCTACGTTAACCTGCGTTATCTACGTTAACCTGCGTTATCTACGTTAACCTGCGTTATCTACGTTAACCTGCGTTATCTACGTTAACCTGCGCTATCTACGTTAACCTGCGTTATCTACGTTAACCTGCGTTATCTACGTTAACCTGCGTTATCTACGTTAACCTGCGTTATCTACGTTAACCTGCGTTATCTACGTTAACCTGCGTTATCTACGTTAACCTGCGTTATCTACGTTAACCTGCGTTATCTACGTTAACCTGCGTTATCTACGTACCTACGATTTTTTCGAAGAACTCTCATGTTGCTTTCCATTACACTGCCCTAAGAAAGTCATTCCTACCTGGAGTCTCTTATTCGTGTCACTGTCACAACGTTCGTACGTTGGACTACGTGCGACCAGCAGTAACAGCCTCGTTGATCAGGCCTTGATCCACCGGGAGGCCTGGTCATAGACCTGGCCGCGGGGGGCGTTGATCCCCGGAATACCCTCCAGGTAGACTCCAGGTGGAGGCCACAACCGGATTAACCAGAGGCTGTGATGGGCCAGCGGGCTGGAGTATACCAGCAACAACAGCCTGGTTGACCAGGTAGTAAGAGAACTCTCGCATTCTGTCACAGGTATGTCACATGATTCCCCTCTCCCCCAGCATTAAGGTAAAACTTAAAATTTATGCAAATTCTTAGAAACGTTAGGTAAATTTAGCTGTATTATATTACGTAAATTTCAATATTTGGAAATGAAAAATAGTATAACTTGAGCAAAGTGTTTTACAATGGGGCTGAAGAGTATAGTGCTGTAACATGGGAGGGAAGAGGACAGAGCTGTAACATGGGAGGGAAGAGAACAGTGTTGTAACATGGGAGGTGAGGCAAGTGTTTATTTCACAAGTCAGAGGAGTGGCAGTTTAATAACCCTTAGTTCCAATGTAGGTCACCAAGCTATTGTCCAAATATGCAAATTTGCTTGGGAGACAAGTGCGTAACTCTCACGGTTCCAACCCTCTAAAATCAGCCATATCTGAGGATCCTGGCCAATTCACAGCCCGAGGATATGTAAACCGTTCCATGTTTCTTGAAGACCTTTTCACAATGTATCGTCTGGGATTGTGCTTAAGACCCGCGGGAATTATTTCATTACGATTGCCCAGCCTCTAGTTTGTACTCTACCTCCCATGGTATTCTAGGTAGCTCTCTTACTTCTATTTAATGGTACGTATATTTAAGTGCTCACACTTTACAGGCGTCCATGCTAATTCTAGCAAAATACGAGAAGGTAAACTAGGCAGGTGGCTAGCCTAGCTGCAGATACCCACCTGCTGGATGGTAACTGGCTGCTATGGTAGCTTACTATTTAGTCTCATCCTATAATTATTATATTAGCGAAGCTGATAACATTTACGCAAAATTGAGCATAAGAGACTGGAATAAACATCGTTCAGAAAGGTAAGAGGAGGAAGGGATGGCGTCTGGTGTCAACACCATCTGGCAACTGTCTTAGTGCCCCTCTAACCCGCAGGTCTGCCGCATGCGGCTGCGTAACTGCGCTAAAATCAGCAAGCGGCCGTTGGTGCCCTAACCGTCACGAGTAATTGTATCTCCTCTCACGGCTCCTCTAGTTCATTTTTCTTACTTAAATTACCCAAGTGATCACTTAACTTGAACGTGATTAATTATGCCTCGACACAAATAATTAACAAATACATATCTAGCTTATTTAATCTTATTTAAGGTCACAAATACGTATAATTTTAGTTCAAATATTTGATCTATAATCTACACAAGGTGTAAACACCACGAGGTGTGTACCTCAGGGTATAAAATAATAATATAATATACCCCCAGAGTTTATTTTAATCCCTGATTTAGGGTTCAATGTGTTAGTGATACTATTGTATAGGGCAAACGTAGCCACACTCAGTCGATAAGCTTGAAACTATTCAACATTAAATCTATTAAATAGAAAGTAGGAATATGGAAGTCTCCTTTGATTAAAAATTATTATTATTATTATTATTATTATTAAACTCCGCAATTGATTAGCGGTGATTGTACGAGTGGAAGATTGTGGGTGTTGTGTGGGTAGATTGTGGGTGTTGTGTGGGTGGATTGTGGGTAGTGTGGGTGGATTGTGGGCAGTGTGGGTGGATTGTGGGTAGTGTGGGTGGATTGTGGGTAGTGTGGGTGGATTGTGGGTAGTGTGGGTGGATTGTGGGTAGTGTGGGTGGATTGTGGGTAGTGTGGGTGGATTGTGGGTAGTGTGGGTGGAGTGGGTTATCCATGTTAATAATTTAAAATGAAAGGGAAATATTTTTCGGAATAAAAACTGCTAAGCAACACATAAGAAAGTAAACACCAGTGAATGTTTGAGAACTTACATTCACCAGCCACGCTGGAAGACACTCAACTCTTACATTCACCAGCCACGCTGGAAGACACTCAACTCTTACATTCACCAGCCACGCTGGAAGACACTCTTACATTCACCAGCCACGCTGGAAGACACTTAACTCACATTCACCAGCCACGCTGGAAGACACTCAACTCTTACATTCACCAGCCACGCTGGAAGACACTCTTACATTCACCAGCCACGCTGGAAGACATTCAACTCTTACATTCACTAACCACGCTGGAAGACACTCAACTCTTACATTCACTAACCACGCTGGAAGACACTCAACTCTTACATTTACTAACCACGGCTACTCGCTATGAGTTGTTTACATTTGCGTCACTACGATTTTGAGTCACCAGTGACGGGATGGTGACAGTCAATTTATTACCATTATCATTGGAAAGCACTCAACTCCCGGGGTTCATACAACCCCGCAAAATATAAGGTACTTCATAGGTTTAATACAAGAGAGAAAGAGGTATAAGAAGGATACCCGAAGGATGTTTTTGGGAGTGAACGTCCCTGCGGGCGGGTCCCAGACCGGGCCCGCTAGCGAATGAGGCCAAGGTGTTTAGCTAGTAGCTGAAGAAACTTACAAATGCTAGTTCACTGACTGACAGCAGTGCCATGGAACAACATTAACGCATTTATTTCAATCATCAAGTAATTGATGGGAAAAAATCTTGGAAGTGGAGGGGTTAGAAGGGAGAATGATCCGGGAGTTTCTAGTGGGGAAAGTGTACCCAGTGATGGGGTAGTGTTTTCCTTAGGGAGGAAGAGGGAGAGTAGTGTTTTCCATAGGTTAGAGGATGAGTATGGGGAGGTGGTGGGTTCCCAGGGTGGGGGTGAGTGTTCCCAGGACGCATATGTAATGAAGACGACAATGTTTACTTCAGCACCCTGACCTTAAACCTCTCACCTCCAACTCTCACACTAACATGGCTCCTCACCAACACTCACATCAACATGGTTTCTCACCAACATAGTTCCTCACTAGCACTTCCACCAACATAGTTCCTCACCAGCACTTCCACCAACATAGTTCCTCACCAGCACTTCCACCAGCATAGTTCCTCACCAGCACTTACACCAACATGATTCCTCAACAATTCTCACACTAACATGGCTCCTCACCAACTCTCACACCAACATGGCTCCTCACTAAGCCATATATTCCGTCATATTTGCTGACTATAAGCTCAGGGTCGTCCTCACTCCGTCTTACAACGATACTGATAATCTACTTTTGTCATGTAGGTTTCATTACGTTTTGTAT
Source organism: Cherax destructor (assembly GCA_009830355.1). Classification (NCBI taxonomy): domain Eukaryota; kingdom Metazoa; phylum Arthropoda; class Malacostraca; order Decapoda; family Parastacidae; genus Cherax; species Cherax destructor. The sequence goes on from WNWK01002654.1 coordinate 179,910, forward strand.
GATAAGGTATTTTAATGAGAATAAAGTCAGTCTGTGATGGACATGTTGGGTACACACTTCTTACCCTATCACTATGTTGGGTGCACACTTCTTACCCTAACACTGTTGGGTACACACTTCTTACCCTATCACTATGTTGGGTACACACTTCTTACCCTATCACTATGTTGGGTACACACTTCTTACCCTATCACTATGTTGGGTACACACTTCTTACCCTATCACTATGTTGGGTACACACTTCTTACCCTATCACTATGTTGGGTACACACTTCTTACCCTATCACTATGTTGGGTACACACTTCTTACCCTATCACTATGTTGGGTACACACTTCTTACCCTAACACTATGTTGGGTACAAACTTCTTACCCTAACACTATGTTGGGCACAAACTTCTTGTTCTAACACTAGTTAGTGTTAGTTTTTATTTTGGTATTCCATACATAACATGCATTTTTTTTACAATAATGCCATAGGGCGTTGACCCCCGTAGCATCCTCCAGGTATCCTTCAGGTATTCATTGGGTATCCTTCAGGTATCCATCGGTATCCTTCAGGTATCCATCAAGTATCCTTCAGGTATCCATCGGGTATCCTTCAGGTATCCATCAAGTATCCTTCAGGTATCCATCAAGTATCCTTCAGGTATCCATCGGGTATCCTTCAGGTATCCATCGGGTATCCTTCAGGTATCCATCGGGTATCCATCGGGTATCCATTGGGTATCCTTCGGGTATCCATTGGGTATCCTTCAGGTATCCATCGGGTATCCATTGGGTATCTTTCGGGTATCCATCGGGTATCCTTCAGGTATAAGTGTTAAGTACAAACATTGGCAGACATGCATCTTATATTATATACCTGTAGTGTTAACCTGGGATAACATCCTAGTCAAACAAAGTGACTTATTTCCACTGGGATCCCTGTGTCGTGGGATAATTAGGAAACGAGGCTCCTTTTACAACCCTAATTCATTAGGGAGTTCCTTTCCCCCCGCCCCTCCAGCTACAGCCCCTCGCTGCATGCAAATTCTCCTTTCCCTCAATACCATCTTTTGTTTACGTAACATAACCGTCCCGGATTACGGAAAGTTGAGATGCTCGTTGGTCGCTACCCGCATGTTAGTTCCGCACCGCATACGTCTTTAGGCTCGGGTACACAAGGGCCCTTGTAACCAGACGTAACAACGACGGGTAAGGACCATAAACAACCAGTATGTGTGGACTGAGTGGGGGCGACCTTGATGACTGTCTTAGACAGTAGGTTCAGTGAAGAACCCACCTGGGTGGTTGATGTCTCACTCCCACCACCTGGGTGGGTTGTTATGTCTCACTCCCACCACCTGGGTGGTTGATGTCTCACTCCCACCACCTGGGTGGGTGGTTATGTCTCACTCCCACCACCTGGGTGGTTGATGTCTCACTCCCACTACCTGGGTGGTTGATGTCTCACTCCCACCACCTGGGTGGTTGATGTCTCACTCCCACCACTTGGGTGGGTGGTTATGTCTCACTCCCACCACCTGGGTGGTTGATGTCTCACTCCCACTACTTGGGTGGGTGGTTATGTCTCACTCCCACCACCTGGGTGGTTGATGTTTCTCCAGGTAACTCCCACCACCTGGGTGGGTGGTCATGTCTCACTCCCACCACCTGGGTGGATGGTCATGTCTCATTCCCACCTAGGTGGGTGGTCATGTCTCATTCCCACCACCTGGGTGGGTGGTCATGTCTCATTCCCACCACCTGGGTGGGTGGTTGATGTCTCGCTCCCACCACCTGGGTGGGTGGTTGATGTCTCGCTCCCACCACCTGGGTGGGTGGTTGAGGTCTCGCTCCCACCACCTGGGTGGGTGGTTGATGTCTCGCTCCCACCACCTGGGTGGGTGGTTGCCTCCTCTGCTGAAGCAACAACAGCCTTGACAAAGAAATTATTTTTACACTCATTGGGAGCGCTAAACTCGTAGGAGTCATAAAAGCGCCTGGAGGGGATGGAAGGCATTCAGACTTGATTCAAGGAACTGGAGCCCTCACCAGCACCAAGGAACCTTTTTCCTTGAAGGGTCTCGACAAAGAAAATAACCAACTATTGTTAATGTACGCAAACACGGCGATAATAGCAAGCTAGGGAGATTTTCTTAGTATGACAAAATAAATACTGAATATTGGACACTACAAACGTGTAATGGTCGAGAAGTCTCTCTCTCAGTGTACATATATACAGAGTATATTATAGTCCCTATTGTAGGGGTTAAACTATTCTTGATCGGTGTTGAACAGGTTAAATGCAGAATAAATGATCCTCGTGTAGTCGGTGTGTTGTAAACCCCATTAACCAACAAACTATGGAACACTGATCTAGTGTGACAACAACAAGGAATCTCTCCCTCACATGTTCGGTTACATGAGGACATTCCGGGTTTAAACGCCCCCGCGGTCCGGTCCATGACCAGGCCTCCTGGTGGATCAGGGCCTGATCAACGAGGCTGTTACTGCTGGCCGCACGTAGTCTAACGTACGAACCACAGCCAGTCTGATCTGGCACTGACTTTAGGTATCTGTCTAGCTCCTTGAAGACAACCAGGGGTCTATTGGTAATTCCCCTTATGGATGGTGGGAGGCTGTTGAACAGTCTTGGGCCCCGGACACTTATTGTGTTTTCTCTTACTGTACTTACTTTTCACTGGGGGTATGTTGCATCGCCTGCCAAGTCTTTTGCTTTCGTAGGGAGAGATTTCTGTGTGCATAAGAGGAATTTGGCAACGAACCTCTAGCTGTTTTCAAGAGGGGACTATACAACCCTTCATATAATTTCATGATCAGCCGGGTGTCGTGCTCACGTTGGACTGCCTAATGTATTCGGCCAGCAGCCATGAGACCTGGTCTGGAACCGGGCCGAGGAGGCGCTGACCTCCGGAAGCGACTCAAGGTAACCAGGTCCTTCAGAGTGCAAGCACTGTGCCACCACCTCCAGGACTCGAGTCCCACTAACCAGTTTTCCCGGAGTCATTTCATAAATATTACTAGGACGATGAAAACCAAGAGTACCAATAATTAAAACATCGATGTCACTAGTTTCAGACCAACGACTCCTTATCAGGTGTTGACTTAAACCAAACCTAAAACACAAATCTTAATGTATGCTTAAATATAAAGTTAAAACCAAAATAATTCTATTGACTTCATATTTATATAAAGTTGACCACAGTGATCCCAGACATGATGCTGGTCACAGTGATCCCAGACATGATGCTGGTCACAGTGATCCCAGACATGATGCTGGTCACAGTGATCCCAGACATGATGCTGGTCACAGTGATCCCAGACATGATGCTGGTCACAGTGATCCCAGACATGATGCTGGTCACAGTGATCCCAGACATGATGCTGGTCACAGTGATCCCAGACATGATGCTGGTCACAGTGATCCCAGACATGATGCTGGTCACAGTGATCCCAGACATGATGCTGGTCACAGTGATCCCAGACATGATGCTGGTCACAGTGATCCCAGACATGATGCTGGTCACAGTGATCCCAGACATGATGCTGGTCACAGTGATCCCAGACATGATGCTGGTCACAGTGATCCCAGACATGATGCTGGTCACAGTGATCCCAGACATGATGCTGGTCACAGTGATCCCAGACATGATGCTGGTCACAGTGATCCCAGACATGATGCTGGTCACAGTGATCCCAGACATGATGCTGGTCACAGTGATCCCAGACATGATGCTGGTCACAGTGATCCCAGACATGATGCTGGTCACAGTGATCCCAGACATGATGCTGGTCACAGTGATCCCAGACATGATGCTGGTCACAGTGATCCCAGACATGATGCTGGTCACAGTGATCCCAGACATGATGCTGGTCACAGTGATCCCAGACATGATGCTGGTCACAGTGATCCCAGACATGATGCTGGTCACAGTGATCCCAGACATGATGCTGGTCACAGTGATCCCAGACATGATGCTGGTCACAGTGATCCCAGACATGATGCTGGTCACAGTGATCCCAGACATGATGCTGGTCACAGTGATCCCAGACATGATGCTGGTCACAGTGATCCCAGACATGATGCTGGTCACAGTGATCCCAGACATGATGCTGGTCACAGTGATCCCAGACATGATGCTGGTCACAGTGATCCCAGACATGATGCTGGTCACAGTGATCCCAGACATGATGCTGGTCACAGTGATCCCAGACATGATGCTGGTCACAGTGATCCCAGACATGATGCTGGTCACAGTGATCCCAGACATGATGCTGGTCACAGTGATCCCAGACATGATGCTGGTCACAGTGATCCCAGACATGATGCTGGTCACAGTGATCCCAGACATGATGCTGGTCACAGTGATCCCAGACATGATGCTGGTCACAGTGATCCCAGACCGATGATGCTGGTCACAGTGATCCCAGACATGATGCTGGTCACAGTGATCCCAGACATGATGCTGGTCACAGTGATCCCAGACATGATGCTGGTCACAGTGATCCCAGACATGATGCTGGTCACAGTGATCCCAGACATGATGCTGGTCACAGTGATCCCAGACATGATGCTGGTCACAGTGATCCCAGACATGATGCTGGTCACAGTGATCCCAGACATGATGCTGGTCACAGTGATCCCAGACATGATGCTGGTCACAGTGATCCCAGACCATGATGCTGGTCACAGTGATCCCAGACATGATGCTGGTCACAGGATCCCAGACATGATGCTGGTCACAGTGATCCCAGAGATGATGCTGGTCACAGTGATCCCAGACATGATGCTGGTCACAGTGATCCCAGACATGATGCTGGTCACAGTGATCCCAGACATGATGCTGGTCACAGTGATCCCAGACATGATGCTGGTCACAGTGATCCCAGACATGATGCTGGTCACAGTGATCCCAGACATGATGCTGGTCACAGTGATCTCAGACATCTTGGTTTTGATTGATAAACATTACATTTTAAATATAGTAGGTAAACACTGGCATCCGATGATATATTATCTTGACTACCATGTACATTACCATATTGATATCAACATTGAAATATTGCTCCAGCGTGTGCAGTTCTTGCTTAAAACTGCTATCTTGTGCTACCAAGGTGCTGTATCGTCTACATGTGCTAGGAAGTATTACATTCATGGGGAGCGCCAAACCTGCAGGAATCATACTCTGCCTGGGAACTGTGAGGTAATTACGTTTGAATGAATGGAATGACAGGTTCGATTCTTTGGATCAGGAAGCCGTCATTGGCATAAAGGAACCTCCCTCCAAGGGTTTACATCCAATAACTAACCAATCAACGGGTGATATAGTGTTGAACCCTCCTGTCCTTACTATCTCAGGACAATTTTGTTACACAATGTTGGACCCTTCTGCCCTAAGACATTACCTCAGGACAACTTATGCTATGCAGTGTTGGACCCTCCTGTTCTATTACATTACCTCAGGACAACTTATGGTATACAGTGTTGGACCTTCCTGTTCTATTACATTACCCCAGGACAACCAGTGCTATACAGTCTGCATATAAAGTTAAGACACCAGCTGCAGTACAAACTTTTGATCATTGCAACAGATGATTGAAGTTCGGACTTTCTAGAAATCTTGGTAACAGCTTGTTCATCAATTATAAGTGAAGCCATGCAGCTTCAAGAGTGGGCTCATCCGCTTTTCTGGTTGAACTCTGTATTATGTTAATGAAGCTTAGATAGTGTATTAGATGGATAATAATGATAAAAGAGGACAGTGTTTTGTTCTCCTCTGACTTTGTTATCCATCTAATATGCCATCATCTGAGCTTTGTTGAACAAAATGCAGAGTTCAACAAAGATAAGTCCACTCTTTAAGCTGTATGGCCCTACTTGCAATCAACGTATGAAGTCTAGACTTCAACTACCTACTGCTATATGCTTCAAAGATCAAAAGTTTGTCCTGCAGCTGGTGACACAACTTTTCATGCAGACTATAGTGTTGGACTCTCCTGCCCTTACAAGGGCAACCTGTGGTATACAGTGTTGGACTCAACTGTCCTAGTACAGTACGTTATCTCAGGACAACTTGTGGTATAGTGTTGGACTCTGCCTTAGTACATGCCATCATGCCAATAGTGCTTGTCATGAAGACAAAGTGCACATTACAGAAGATTGTATTTGCAACAGCATTAAGTTTAACACACTCCAAAACACTTTCCCAGTAAAAGCTTCTGCAAACTGTCTTTGTCTTCTCACTGTCAACAATATATCATTGTATCCAGCTTGTGTAAAATTGTACAAGCTGTGGCTATGTATCATTCTTCTAATGCTAACTCTAAAGCCTCCCAGGCACTTGACTATCTCAGGACAACTTGCAGTACAAAAACTAATACTTATCACCAGAGTAACACACATGAGAGCCCAGCACTGGCGACCTTGATGTGTCAACCATCAATTAATAACTAAGCTTTGTTCATGTGCTTCAGTTTTAAATTGTTGAGTCATTGTTTTACAGTTGCCTGACCTGTGATGCCTGAACACGAGGTGCTCAATGGGCTCTTGTGTAATTCATGTCAGTACAAACCTTTAGAGTACAGCAAAACATTTAGCATACTGCTGTGAGCACAGCTATGGCTGGCATAGTCATGTTTTTTTTTTCTGCAAAACATTGTGACAAATTTATTACCTGGATCATCAAATTTATAAATTACCTATGAATTTTATCAACAGCTGGTTTTATGGCTCATTTCATTTATGTGATTTTTTGTTGGTTAATATTTTGATTGTCACAATGCATAAATGTATATCTGCATATATATTTATTTTTCCATTGCAATAGCATGTGATACACTTTAATTTTCCTATGATGGTATTTTACAGTCAAAATAATTTTTTGTTGGGGCAGGAACTTAACTTTATACTGATTGGTTTTCAGTGTTATTGATTTGCATATCAATTGTTTTAAAGGATATCAAGTGTTAGCATCTACCTCATTAGTCTAGTAGAGTCTGCCTCCCTCCCCCAACACCATGGCTCGTGGGTGATATTATACAGTATAACATATAAATATCCAGGGGTTGGGGGTAGTGATGTATCTGGTGACAGTGGCTCTTCTAGTATTTTTTTTTGCTAGGGAAAGAATTTGGCATGTTTTTTTAAAGATAAAAGATGATCACTAGCCAAATGGGACAAACCACTTAATAATAACATCGTAACACATTACCGTAATTTTCTTATACAGTATTTAATTACCATAAGCCAATGCTGGTCTACAAATCTTGTTTTTCTTAAGGGTTATCCATATATATATATACGTATAGAGAGAATTTATTTTTGTTCAGATGTCCATAGAAATCACAGCTGTGTTCTGGGCAACAACAGAGTTATGGTTCCTTGCCAATCACAAGCCAGCCAGTTTGTCATTGAAGTTTCTGTAGCCTTAAGTGTGCCAGTTGCAGGCTGCTTGGTGATGAGTACACATCAGTACAAATGTTACACTGAGTGCCCAAAAAAAAAACAGTACCAGGTGACCCTCACTTTTAATGATGAAGAACAATGGGTTCTTCCTTTCCTCCTGATACCCAGACCACCTCTCTGCATGAACAAGCCATGTAACTGCTTTTAAAATTAAATACAGCAATGTTTATACCTGAGCCTGATGGTGGGTGCATGGGCAAGAGCCCTGGGGTGAGCATGGTGATAATATTGTAGTGTTTTGGTAGCCTCGCCTCTGCCTGTGCACCCATAACCTTGCTCATATATCAGCCATCTTTTTTATGTAGACTTTTCAGTGTTTCAGTCAACCTCTTATTGTTGCTCCCAAATGTAATGTCATATATGATTATAATAAACAATATGTAGCAAAGCTGAGTTTTTTCACCTTATATATATAAAATTGACAATAACAAAAAATAATAATAATATAAAGTCACTGATGAGATGTCTGTATTTAAAAAAATATTTACAATATTAAAACACATCTTAGAAATAAATTCATGATTATTATAATCAAATAGAAGCGCTAAACCACAGGGGTTATACAGCGCTGAATAAATTCATGAAAAATATATTATGGTAAATTGAGAGTGAACTTAATGATATTTAGTGTATTATATGTGAAGTCTGTGCCTGGTGCAGAGTCCTGGGTTTAGCGCTTCTTTTTTTTTATTATACGTAATAATAATGCAGAGCTCTAGGTAAGTCTAAAATATACAATTATTTCTAAAATACAAGACAATTTAGTCCTTATATTTAAAATATGAAATTTATAATACATAACTCTATATTATTATTATTACAATCAAAACTAAGCACTAAACCCACAAGTGTCATACAGTGCTGCTCTTTATTAATATCATTGAAGTTTTAATTTTAAATACTAAATATAAAAAATTCATTGGTAATTTATGTTAGTAGTTTTTTGTACAATAATATACTAGACCCAAAAAGCACACTGCTGACAATAACTAAGAAAGAGAGGTGTTGCAGAATGAGCTTTTAATGGGACAGTGTTTCACTGTAAAGCTCTGTCTGTAATGCCTGTCTTTCCTTCATAATACTGAACTTATAAAATCAATTTTCCATGGCAAATTTTTATTTCATGTGTGTGTAGTTGAAAAAATACAAAAAGCTAAAATCAAATTCAAAACAAAGCAGATGTAAAAGTTTATACATTTATGTTACATTAATTTTTTTTTTAACACGTTGGCCATTTCCCCACCAAGGCAGGGTGACCCAAAAAGAAAGAAAAAAAAACTTTCATCATCATTCAACACTTTCACCATCACTCATACATAATCATTGTCTTTGCAGAGGCACCCAGATACGACAGTTTACAAGTCCCTCCAAACTGCCAATATCCCAAACCCCTCCTTTAAAGTGCAGGCATTGTACTTCCCATTTCCAGGACTCAAGTCTGGCTAACTGGTTTCCCTGAATCCCTTCACAAAATATTACCCTGCTTACACTCCAACAGCTTGTCAGGTCCCAAAAATCATTCGTCCCCCATTCACTCCTAACATGCTCACTCGCTTGCTGGAAGTCCAGGCCTCCTCGCCCACAAAACTTCCTTTACCCCCTCCCTCCAACCTTTTCGTGGATGACCCCTACCCCGCCTTCCTTACGCTCTCCAAATCATTCAATTTTGTTCCATTCTCTCTAAATGACCAAACCACCTCAACAGCCTCCTGACTAATACTTTTAGTAACTCCACACCTCCTCCTAATTTCCACACTACGAATTCTCTGCATAATATTTGCACCACACATTGCCCTTACACAGGACATCTCCACTGCTTCCAGCCGCCTCCTCACTGCAGCATTTACAACCCATGCTTCACACCCATATGAGAGTGTTGATACCACTATACTCTCATACATTCCCTTCTTTGCCTCTATGGATAACATTTTTTTGTCTCCACAGATACCTCAACCCACCACTCACCTTTTTTCCTTCATCAATTCTATGGTTAACCTTATCCTTCATAAACCCATCCGCTGACAAGTCAACTCCCAAATATCTGAAAACATTCACTTCTTCCATAATCCCTCCCTCCAATGTGATATCCAATTTTTCGTTATCTAAATCCTTTGATACTCTCATCACCTTACTCTTATATATGTTCACTTTCAACTTTCTACATTTACACACCCTCCCAAACTTGTCCACTAACCTTTGCAGCTTTTCTTTAAAATCCCCCAAAAGCATAGTATCATCAGCAAAAAGTAACTGTGTCAACTCCCATTTTGTATTTCATTAGCCATAATTTAATCCCAACCCTACCCCCAACACCCTAATACAGTGGACCCTCGGAAATCGAACACTCCCAACTCGCCTTATTGTGTAAGTTTATTATTGTAAGTGCTTTTATAGGTGTATTTTTGGGGGTCTGAAACAGACTAATCTAATTTACATCATTCCTTATGGGAATAAATTCGTTTGGTAACAGCACTTGAACAGCATTCTGAAATGAAGAATGTTCGATTTCTGGGGGTCCACTTGTATTTATTTCTTTTACAACCCCATCTATAAATATGGTGACATTACACATCCCTGTCTAAGACCTACTTTTACTGGGAAGTAATCTCCCTCTCTCCTACACACCCTAACCTGAGCCTCACTATCCTCATAAAAACTCTTTTACAGCATTTAGTAACTTACTACCTATTCCATCCACTTGCAACATCTGCCACATTGCTCCCCTATCATATGTCTTTTCTAAATCCATAAATGCAATGAAAACTTCCTTACTTTTATCTAAATACTGTTCTATATTATGTATTATTATTATTAAATTCACAAAGATAACACTAGACTCTCATTGGTCACATAGCACTACTCTCCATTCCATACAATCTTACTGTCCCACCTGTTAATTTGCATCCAGATGAAATAACTGGCTACATTTTCACCAAGATTGCCTCGCTGAACAAGTTTTGCCCTCTTCGTTTTTCAATTTCTCATTCAATACCTTGTGCTTTATTTCCTGGGTATGCCTGCCTCATGCCCCAACAGTTAATTTTTTAAACAAAATCCCTGGCTTAATATGGTTCCTGACCATGGAGCTGAACTCGCCTCCAGGTTGAAGGACTGACCACCTCAAACTATTTCTTCAAGCTTAATGGACTGATTACATCCTCTTTACCTTGCCACTACTGTAGCCTACAATCCATTCTCCTCTGTATTTGACTGAAGAAGCCTACCACAAAGGCACAATGTTTCAACAATAAAGATACCCAACTGTTGCACATGTCTTACTCAGTTAGTTTAATATCTTTATTATGCACCCCATACTCATCCTGTGGGCAGTCATGTCTTACTCATTGACATCTTTCCTACACTCCCATATGTAACATTCTTGGATTCTCTCTTCCATGATCACAAAAAGTGCTAAACCAGTGTGGATCATTCAGTGCTTCATGGCATGGGATACTGATGTTAAAGTGAAATAGTGTGGAGGGTAAAGCTCAGGTGCAAAATTTTTTTTTTTTTACCATACCAACCATCAATTACTAAGGCACTGACAAAAAATTAAAGTTTACATTAATGAAATTAAGTCAGTTTCAATGTCTAACAAACTGAATACAAAGGCATACCACCTAATTTTCCAGCTGTATATATGGTATGTGTCTTTTTTATTGCCTTTATACTGATTTTATGAGATTTTACATCACAATAATATCATGAAGTGTGTGCTTTAACTGTTGAAATTTGAGGAGAGGTTAGGAATACAGTCTAAATGCACTTTGATAAATGGGACAGTCAATATTTACTTTAGCTGCTTGGAAAATATGTGCTATTATGTAACTTCTATAATATTAAGTACAATAGACATTTATATTTTGTGCCTATGGGAAGAAAACTTTTTGGTAATGGAAAATAAATCCTAACTCAATCTAACCCAACTTTATGTAACTTAATCTATATTTTGATTAGGTTTAGTTTTTTACCCCCCAAAATTTTTCCATATAGGCCCAAAAATAAGTCTCCATTACACAACACATTTAATATTTTAGAATTTACGTACATATTAATTAAAGTACATGTATATATTAAATCAACCTTTCCCCTAGGAAAAAAAACTTTCTAAACCATTTTCACACAAAACAACAATGTCTATTGCAAAACCCATTTATAATTATTCACTACGTTATGTAGGTCAACTAGGTGTCATTGTTTGAGAAGTCTACTGGTACTTTTGACCTCACAAGCACAGTTGACCTACATCACAACTCTGGAAAGACAATGAAAGTCTGAATGATGGTGAAAGTGTTTCTGTTTTGGGTCACCCTGCCTCGGTGGGAGACGGCTAGTGTTCAAAAATAATGAATACCTAACTCTGAAAAGCAGGTAAAGCAGACAATGGCTAAGAGGGCATACCTGTGACTAGTTGTGAGGTTTTTTCTACCCATACAACCCAACCTGAAGAATCCATGTTACTTGTCTGGTCAACCAGGTTGTTGCTGATGTATAGATATAATCAGTAACCCCATTTTTATTAATCTATAATTTACCCACCTTAATAAAACTCAGCAAAACTCCCAAACCTTAGGACTTGATGTCTTATTTCAATGAAAAATATATTACTGATTTAAAACTTTATTAAGAAAAATATGTGAAAAACGATACACAATAAAATTATCTATGATACAGTACTATGAAACTATTAAATACGTATTATAGAAAAGAAAAAACAACTCCAGATGAGTCTGACAAATATAGTAATCATTATGGCACATGTGTGCACAATATGAATTGTAATTTAAAAAATGGTATTAGCAGCACATTCACATAATGATGAATTTATTTTTGAACATTAACATCCACCCCAAGTAAGCCTAGCAACATGGTCAGTTTTGCGACGAGTGGGCTTGACAAAGCCCAAGAACTGCAACTCAGATACAGCTTGTGCAAATCGTGCTCTGCACAACCATTAAGGAAAATAATAGTCTGTGAAGCTTCATAAGACAAACACAAACATAACATATGCATAAAAGGGTATAAAAAAGAATTGTACATTTACATAAAAAGATAGATTTAAAAAGTACTGTAATTATATACAGAGATCGATTTAAAAAATAATTACTGTATATACAGAGATGGAAAGACATTAACCAAATGAATGATGGTGAATGTGCTATCTTCTTTGAGCCACCTTGTCTTGGTGGGAGATGACAGTAGAGGATAAAAAAAAAATGAATTTAGAAACAATTATACACATGGATTACAAATTATCACAGACAGATTTTTAATAACAATGTTTTATCCAAAGTTCTCATATGCACAGACCATCTTTCTGAAAGAATAAGGTAAATAGAAGTAAAAAGAAAACCATAAATAGTTCAGGGGGCCATCTGCAATGTAATGTCAGTGCAACTCTGGCAAAAGTGATGGAGTGAAGATGGCAAGTTTGTTAAAAAAAACTAGTAAAGAGAGAAGACAAACAGTAAAACTTATAGAAGCTTGAACAGCACAGTGAAGTCAAGGAAGGAGGCATGATTCCAGGTGGGGGACAAGGCAACACTTTTGTGATGCTATGCCCAAACATTAGTCAGCAAAGCAATGGAAGACTATCACATATAGACAATGCTACAGCTTATAATGTGTCTGGTTTTTATCTAAACTACAGTGGACCCCCGGATTACGTCATTTTTTCGTTCCAGAATGCTGTTCAAGTGCCATTACTGAACGAATTTATTCCCATAAGGAATAATGTAAATTAGATTAGTCCTTTTAGACCCCCAAAATTACACTTACAAAAATAAACTTACATAAAAGGGCGAGTTTGGAGACTATCGTAAGCCGGGGGTCCACTGTATTTATATTTCTTAACAGGATACATACAAGTGTGTGGAGCACACACATACAGCCTCTCCTCACTTAACGACAGAGTTCCGTTCCTAAGACCACGTTGTTAAACGAATTCGTTGCTAAGAGAGGAGCATAATACAGTGGAACCCCGGTTAACAAAAAAAATTCATTGCAGAAGCCTGCTCAAGTGCCATTACCGAACGAATTTACTTCCTTAAGAAAAAATGTCATTTACGTTAGTCTATTTCAGACCCCCAAAAATACACTTCCACAAGCACTTACAATATTATACTTACATAATTGCACGATTTCCGGGGTGTTCGTTAACCGGGGTTCCACTGTATAATGGTAGTGAGTTTGTGTCAACCATCTTTGATATTATTTTAATGTCACCTTTGCACCATTTATAACATTTCTGGTATATTTTTAAATGTTCATACAGTAGTGTACTGTATATTGAAATAAACAGAATAGAGGAAATCAGCTCTAATATATATTATTTAGGTTAGAATACTGGTCAGAGAGCCCGTCGTAAGTCCGAGGCGTCTGTAAATGAGTACGCCTCTAAGTGAGGAGAGGCTGTACAATATTTAAATTTGTACATTATATAAATGCTAAAGGGAGCAAAGGGCTAGCCCTCTGGATAATAGTTTTGGGATTACCAAAACTATTATCCAGAGGGCTGAGGAGGGGTTGTTGAAGTGGTTCGGACATGTAGAGAGGAAGGAAAAAAACAGGACTTCGAGAGTGGATAAATCTGTAGTGGAGGGAAGGCAGGGTAGGGGTCGCCCTAGGAAAGGTTGGAGGGAGGGGGTAAAAGAGGTTTTGTGTGTGAGGGGCTTGGATTTCCTGCAAGCATGCGTGTGTGTGTGTGTTAGATAGGAGCGAATGGAGACAAATGGTTTTTAGAACCTGACGTGCTGTTGGAGTGTGAGCAAGGTAACATTTATGAAGGGATTCAGGGAAACTGGCAGGCTGAACTTGAGTCCTGGAGATGGGAAGTATAGTGCCTGCACTCTGAAGGAGGGGTGTTAATGTTGCAGTTTTATAACTGTAGTGTAAGCGCGCCTCTGGCAAGACAGTGATGGAGTGAACGATGGTGAAAGTTTTTCTTTTTTGGGCCACCCTGCCTTGGTGGGGAATGGCCGATGTGTTAATAAAATAAATAATAAGAGAAACTTTTGTTTTTCTTTTTGGGCCACCGTGCTTCAGTGGGATATAGCCGGTTTGTTGAAAGATTATAGTTATGTATTTACATAACTATATAATACACAAAGTAAAAGCTTTAGCACTAAAAATTACAGAAACACCAAATAGATTTAAGGTTCAAAGGATAGACTGTACAAGCCAAATATTATAAAAATGTACTTTTTTGCCAGGGTCTACTAGGAATGCAATCAGCAAAATTTCACTCTTCAACTTGCCTCTCTAGACCCTAGTAAGAGCCATCAAGCACCTTAATCAATTTTGCATCATTCCACTTCATGCTTCATGTCATGTTTCATTTACTATGGCAAGAGCTTTCAGCAACCAACCTGGGAGATGAATTGGGTAACAACCAGTACAGAACAACTGCAGGAGGTGAAGTCTATGGGTTATCAAACTCTAGTGTAAAAATGTTCTTTTTCATACTTCAAAACCAATTGTTCTATGGTGGAGATCTGATGGTTTACTAAGAAGTGTACCACCAGCACCCTAAATACAGTGGTGGCAGCTGGAGAATGGAGGTGGGAATCCAGTAGCCAAGACAGAGACAGGAACCTTAGATCAGACATAAGGACAATTCAAACCAAACTGTTATACAACTAACTAGCCCACTTCCGAGTGTGAGCAGCCTCTTCTTGTATATACTATGAGTTAAGTGTTTGAACTACAGTGGACCCCCGGTGTTCGTCTTGCTCCAAATTCGCCCTTTTATGTAAGTGTATTTTTTAAAATGCTTTTGTAAGTGTATTTTTGGGGGTCTAAAAGGACTAGTCTACTTTACATTATTCCTTATGGGGATAAATTCGTTTGGTAATGGCACTTGAACAGCATTCTGGAATGAAAAAATCACGAAAACCGGGGGTCCACTGTATCTCATTAACAGAACCCAGAATGTAGACCACTGAAAATAACTTTCATACAATTTATAAAGAAAGCTAAGGCTATAAGGCAACTGAATGGTTAGAAGGACATACAAATTAGACAGGATTTTTCAAGAGGACAGGGAAAAATAAGGAATTTATAAATACTGTTAGGAGGTTAAATGAAGATATAAGTGAGGAAGAACAGAAAAGTTTTTTCTACAAAGTGACAGGGCCATACTGTTTCATCAAATGGTATCTCAAGGGAATGAGCACACAATAGTGACTAACAGACTAAAATGAGAATAAAAAACTGAAACAGCAAGTAAACATAGATAAGAGTAAGGTGATGAGGGTATCAAACGATTTAGATAAAGAAAAATTGGATATCACATTGGAGAGAGGGAGTATGGAAGAAATTAATGGGATGGGTTTATGAAGGATGAGGTTCACCATAGAAGTGATGAAGGAAAAAAGGTGAGTGGTGCACTGAGGTATCTGTGGAGACAAAAAAAAGTTATCCATGGAAGCAAAGAAGGGAATGTACGAGAGTATAGTGGTACCAACACTCTTATATGGGTGTGAAGCTTGGGTTGTAAATGCTGAAGCGAGGAGGCGGCTGGAGGCAGAGGAGATGTCCTGTATAAGGGCAATGTGTGGTGTAAATATTATGCAGAGAATTCAGAGTGTGGAAATTAGGAGGAGGTGTGGAGTTACTAAAAGTATTTGTCAGAGGGCTGAAGAGGGGTTGTTGAGGTGGTTTGGTCATTTAGAGAGAATGGATCAAAGTAGAATGACTTGGAGAGCATATAAATCTGTAGAGGAAGGAAGGTGGGGTAGGGGTCGTCCTCAAAAAGGTTGGAGGAAGGGGGTGAAGGAGGTTTTGTGGGTGAAGGGCTTGAACTTCCAGCAAGCATACATGAGCGTGTTGGATAGGAGTGAATGGAGACAAATGGTTTTTGGGACCTGACGAACTGTTGGAGTGTGAGCAGGGTAATATTTAGTGAAGGGATTCAGGGAAACCTGTTAGCCGGACTTGAGCAATAGAAATGGGAAGTACAGTAATCCCTTGGTTTTCATGTTTAATCCGTTCCAGAGGGATCAACTAAAACCAAAATCGACGAAAAGCAAAACCATTTTCCCCATAAGAAATAATGGAAATTCAATTAATCCATTCCAGAAACCCAGAAGTTTGGAAAAAAAAAAAAAATTGGGCCTTAAAGATAGATTTACATGCACAAATGAATGAACTCAATGTGGCACTTACCTTTGTTGAAGACTGATGTTGCTGGATGGAAGAGAGGGAGGAGGGGAGAGGGAAGAGAGGCTATTGTTTGGAAGGGGAATCCCCTTCCATAAGGAATTTAAGGTACCAAGTCCTTATTCGGGGTCACTTCCCTGCATGCCTGCTACACTCCCTGCATGCCTGCTACACTCCCTGCATGCCTGCTACACTCCCTGCATGCCTGCTACACTCCCTGCATGCCTGCTACACTCCCTGCATGCCTGCTACACTCCCTGCATGCCTGCTACACTCCCTGCATGCCTGCTACACTCCCTGCATGCCTGCTACACTCCCTGCATGCCTGCTACACTCCCTGCGTGCATGCTACACTCCCTGCGTGCATGCTACACTCCCTGCGTGCATGCTACACTCCCTGCGTGCATGCTACACTCCCTGCGTGCATGCTACACTCCCTGCGTGCATGCTACACTCCCTGCGTGCATGCTACACTCCCTGCGTGCATGCTACACTCCCTGCGTGCATGCTACACTCCCTGCGTGCATGCTACACTCCCTGCGTGCATGCTACACTCCCTGCGTGCATGCTACACTCCCTGCGTGCATGCTACACTCCCTGCGTGCATGCTACACTCCCTGCGTGCATGCTCACTCCCTGCGTGCATGCTACACTCCCTGCGTGCATGCTACACTCCCTGCGTGCATGCTACACTCCCTGCGTGCATGCTACACTCCCTGCGTGCATGCTACACTCCCTGTTGTATCTGAGCGCTTCTGCAAAGACAGTGATTATGTATGAGTGAGGTGAAAGTGTTGAATGATGATGAAAGTATTTTCTTTCTCTTTTTGAGGATTTTCTTTCTTTTTGGGTCACCCTGCCTCGGTGGGAGAAGGCCGACGTGTTAAAAAAAAAAAGATAAGATGATTCAAAAAGATGATCTGAGGGACATAAAACATGAGAAGAAACCTGATGTAGTCCAGCTGAAACTAAACTGGAAAAACATGAATGAGGTTGTATTTGATGGAAACTACTTAGTGTGGAAAAGAGGTTTTTTGAAAGAGTTCCCCAATAAAGAATAATTTATAAACCTCAAAAACATAAGAGAGGGGTGCTGCAAGAGCTGTACCTGCCTCAATAATACTTTAATGCAAGTAAATAAATGACTTACCAGAAGGAAAAACTACATACTACAGTATATGAATACGTTTGCTGATGTTGCAAAAAAATATTAGGTACAATAAATAATAAAAATGACTGTAAATCTCATCAGGATGACTAGAATAAATTGAGTAAATGGAGTGATATGGATGCAATTTAATGTGAAAAAATGCCACGTAATATAAATGGGAGAGTGAGAAATCAAGCTATATGACAAGTACAGAGTGTTTACCTGGAGTTTACCTGGAGAGGGTTTCAGGGCTCAATGCCCCCGCGGCTCGATCTGAGACCAGGTCTCATGGTGGATCAGGATCTGATCAACCAGGCTGTTACTGCTCTCCACACGCAAACTGACGTATGAACCACAGCCCGGTTGGTCATGTACTGACTTTAGGTGCTTGTCCAGTGACTTCTTGAAGACAGCCAGGGGTCTACTGGTAATCCCCCTTATGTATGCTGGGAGGCAGTTGAACAGTTTTGGGCCCCGGACACTTATTGTGTTGTCTCTCAGTGTACTCGTGGCGCCACTGCTTTTCATCGGGGGAATGTTGCACCTCCTGCCGAGTCTTTTGTTTTCATAGGGAGTGATTTTCGTGTACACGTTTGGTACTAATTCCTCTAGGATTTTCCAAGTGTATATTATCATGTATCTCTCGCCTGCATTCCAGAGAATACAGATTACGGGCCTTCAACCATTCCCAGTAATTTAGGTGCCTTATCGTACTTGTGTGTGCCGTGGAAGTACGAACTTTGTACACTCTCCAGGTTAGCAATTTCGCCTGCCTTGAAGGGGGCAATTAGTGTACAGCAGTATTCCAGCCTAGAGAGAACAAGCGATTTTAAGAGAATCATGAGCTTGGCGTCCCTAGTTTTGAAGGTTCTCATTATCCATCCTATGATTTTCCTAGCAGATGCGATAGATACATTGTTGTGGTCTTTGAAGGCGAGATCCTCTGACAGTATCACTCCCAGGTCCTTCACATTACTTTTTCGCTCTATTCTATGGTTAGAATTTGTCGTATACCCTGATACAATTTTAATTTTCTCATGTTTTCCATACCTGAGTACAGTCAACCCTCCGTTTTCGTGTATCTCCATTATCAGTGATTTCAGTTTTCGGGCACTTTTTTCGTGGAAATATTGGCTCCGTTTTTGGTGATTGGCTCCGTTTTCGTTCATGGTACGGAACCTGTCCAGTGCCCAATGCACATACAAAGCTCGCAAGCCCACCTCCCACGCACATTCTCAAGCAGTGTAGCATTGTTTCTGGTTGAGTGAACATTATCCTGCGAGTTCATACAAAACATTTCTTAACAATCCATTGTTTTTGGCCATTGATTATTGTGTGAGACTGCTAAATAAGCCACCATGGGCCCAAAGAAAGCTCCTAGTGCCAGTCCATTGGTAAAGAAAGTGAGGAACACCATAGAATTAAAGAAAGAAATCGTAGCAAAGTATCAAAATGGAGTCGATAAAGGCTACAGCACCAGCCAGCGATAAAGTGTAGTATTAACAGTGTAACAAGTAAGTTAAGGAAATAAGCGATAGAAAAATGACGACACGAAACTTAACTCCTCCAATATTGTTTGAGGAATATATCTATTTTATTCATTCTAGAGTATATATTATGTTTCTATGTTAATAATATTGTTTATTATGTCATATTAGATGAATTGTGATAGATAAATAAGCCGTAGAGCTGATATTAGTGTCACAATGAAGCATTTTGTCCTGCCTCCCAACAATAAACTCGCCTCCCTCTCTCCTTCTCTCCGTCTTCCATACACAAACAAGAGTCGCCAATAAAGGTAAGTGTGATGTTAAATGTTCATTTATACATGTTATTAGTGCTTTATATTTATTTGTCATTCTTTTCTGTATGTAAATCTATATTTAATCTCTAAAAAATATTTTTTGTTAATACTCCTTGGTGTCTGAAACTGATTAATTGAATTTACATTATTTCTTATGGGGAAAATGGCTTCAGTTTTCATTTATTTCAGTTTTAGTCAATCCCTCTGGAATGGATTAAACACGAAAACGGAGGGTTGACTGTAGTTGAAATTTCTCTTCATTGAACTGTGGTACAATACTGAAAGTGTGAGACAGAGAAAGCAACCTAGGAGTTATTAGAACAAAATTATCACTGGGAGATTACAAACAAAATTGTGAGAAACTCGTATGCTACTCCAACGAACTACAAAACAACTTTCAAATACAGTGGAACCTCGGCCCTCGAACTTAACCCTTAAACTGTCCACATGTAGATATACGTGTACGTGCATACTGGGGGCCAACGGGAAAACACTTTATTTTTCATTCCTTAAATTTAGCGTGATAGGCCTGAGCCCCCTTGGGCATGAGAGAATTTGGGCTGCACTCAGGGGCGAGTATGAAAAAAACGGGGGCGCCAGGGTACTGCATGGTAGCTCCAGTTAGTTTCAGCTCCATCTTGGGTCAACATCATGGCAAACCCCGTGATTCACTCACGCCTATCGTATTAACACTCACTATTCTCGAAAGTGAAACAGAACGCCAGTTTAGTGGATTGGACAGTGATATGGCCACTAATAATCAAGGAATTAGTGAAACTATTGATGACAACCCAGATGACCCCCCGCCCATCACCTCTGGGGTGGCCAGTGTGGACAGTGTGGCCATACCAGACCATCAGCCCAGCACCCCTTTGGGGGTTTCTAGTGTTACTACCCCAAAAGGGAACTCCCAAGAGGAAATTATCATTTTCCCTGTGTTATGGTAATGACAATAGTGAAAAAGATATAAG